>OX456523.1:135995268-136367768 GCA_949748255.1 Eustalomyia histrio | reverse complement strand
TTTTCAAATTGAAAATTTCAATTAAACAAATTCGCTTGAAAGTACAAAATAATTAATAAATAACTATTACTTCAGACTGTAAGTCAATTTTTTACTTTAAATATTTTAGTTTTGCACATATTCTTTTATTATCGTTTTCCAGCGATAGCATGAATATATATGCAAAAATTTAAGGCCCATTATTATAACTATTGACAAATTAAAAAGGTTCTTAAAAACAAACAAAAAATACAAACGAAAAACAAAATTTTTTCGAATTGTGTAAAAAATAAAAATGTTTGTTGTAAAAAAATTACAATGACGACGCCGAACAGCAAGAAAACTACACGGCAACTAGACTACAGAGCAGAAAATATGGCAACTTCAACTGAATAAACCTTACGTTAAAAGTTAAAGGTAAGATGAACTTGCCTTTAGCTTATCGGTCACTTTTAGGTTAAAGTATACATCTCTTAACGAAAAACTTATAATCTGTCCGTTAACATCCTAACTTTAGCTATTGGCAAGTTATAGTAATGGGCCTAAAAGTATATATTTAAATAAAAACCGGTTAACCGATACCAACAAAAAAAAAAACACTTTTCGGTTTATTAGAATTTAGCAAAAAATACCGAAACCGGTCGGTATTTTTATAATAAACAAACATTTAACCGGTTTTCGGTTTTGAATTCTCTTACGGTCCTTGGTCTTTGTTGGGTTTATTCTCTGTTAGAATCTAAATTTTACTCCCCTTTTTGTGCAACTTTGTTGGAAGTTTTTACTCGCTAAAACCGTTAACGATACTTAAATATTGTTCTTCAAAACTTCATTAATTCTTTCGGATACCTCCAACCAATATCAACGTTACCTCCGGAAATTAAATTATTTTTTTTTTAAATAAATTGAAATTTCTTTTTCTCAAACAAAATAGAATTTTCTTGTTGTTTTTTATTATTATATTTTGCCCATACTCACGCAGTGTTTTAATTAATTTGGAACAGGTGGTCAAAAATAATATCAACGAAAAAATAAACGAAACGGATCCCACTAGTAATTAAATGGAATTTATCTTCAGTCATAATTGATCGGAAAATAGGGCAATCAAATTTTGCATCAAATAAACCATGGCCATCTTAATTTTTAATTGCCAACTATTATATTGAAATAACAAAAAAAAAAGAATGTAGACGCAAGAATGAGCACAGCAATATTTGCGCGTAATGCGTGTTCATCAATATGACTACATTTGTTGCCAAACGACCCTGTCATACTTCTTAGGATTTTCAATGACAATTGTTTCCGAAATATTGTTCGAGTCACTTTCTGCATTAATCGGTTCTAGTAGGGAATGAAAAAATTCAACAGAACGCTTTAGAGCTGCACAAATTTATTGAGTGTCAAAAACATTTCACTGATTTTAGTGAGCTTTTTTATTTTATAATAATGTATAAAGTTATTTGTTTTTAAAATACATGTTGTTAGCTCCATCTGTACCAATTGCTGTCATGTTGCTCAGGCTTAATGGCAACTTAATTATAAAATCCTGGATGCTTTGAAACATTGCTTATGCATTAGCTTCTTTTACGACTAGTTGGCAATTCCTGTAACTTTCCCATCGAGAAAGTTTTCACATGAATTATTCTCACACGTCCGTTTCTACAACTTTTGTTGGTAAAAACTTTCTGTCACGTAAGGTTTCTTCTCACCATTATTGGTAAAATGTGAGAAAAAGTGTTTCTGTAAGCATTTTATGTGAAAAGTTTACACAAAATTTTAAACTGTGCGAGATTTGTGTATTTTAATACAGTTGGGCTTTAACGTTCATTTTGGTGACAGAAAAACTATAACTTTATTAAAAATAAAAATGTCTAAAATACACCTCACCGATTGATTCAAAAATTTTACCACTGAGTGGGAGTACGGGAGTTTAGTTCTGTCGCGGAAATGTGTATCAGGAGTTATTTCGGTGCAAAGTTCAAAAATGGACTTGACTGTATCTTCGTCATTGGTGGTCGGATTGGAACAACATGTAATTGAAATATAATTGTAATTAAAATATATCATAAATGTTAAAATTGTAATTAAAATATATCATAAATGTTAACCCATTGCTGCACGGCGAAGGAATTCCCATTATTTTGGATTTTTTTTTTTCTTAAAGTCGCCTATATAAAACAAAAAGGTTTACTTATTAGTATATGTTCAATACGTTAAGTTATCATTCAAGATATAAACACACTTTTTTATCACTTAAAACACCGAAAATATTTACAGCGGTATTCATAAAAAAATCTTAATTCAAGTTTCAAATACATACTAGTTAAAAAACATTTTAAGCCTAAAAAAGGTTTATTAAAAATTCGTATTCATAATCAGATAAAAAAATCGAGCAAAATTTTAAGTTTGACCACAAATATAAAAATATCAACTATTTTCTTAATTACTTTTTTGTTTTCAGAGCTAAAAATTCACTTTAAACTAAAGCAAGGTCGTAACTAGAAAATTTGGCTATGTACAGTCTTTTCCCCTAAAAACACATTTTTTAAACAATTAAACGGAAGATAAAATTCATTCGCCAGACCGTAATGTGTTAAAAATAAAAAAGGAATTAAATATATATTGATTACATTCATTAGTGGTCATTTTGTTCTAATCCGACTATAAATGACGATGACACAGTAAAGTAAGTAAAGGCAATACCTGTGAGCGACGGGAGAATGAATCGGGGAGGTACCACTAAAATATACCTGCTTAAGAAAAAGATTGAATGAAAGCAAAGGATAATGTTAAACTAGTTTAAATAGTTGAATTACCTGAACCTTTAAAATGAGCTAGTTTTTATTAGTATTTGACAGAAGCCTTAGAATGCTCCAATAAAAGAGTAAAGAGTGTTGCCTCTGTTCGAATCGAAATATAAAAACACATTTTATTGTTTCACACTTTTCGATGCGAAAACTTCTCGCAAAAAGTTACAGGAATTGGCTAGATAATACAAACGCCGTCATAAAAAAATATTTTAAATAGACACAGGAAAAATTTAGTAATAGCAGCTCATTGCTTTTTACATTACCAATAATGACGTACCCCTGCCAACTGCATTACTTCTTAAGTGAAAATAATGAGTTACTAATAATGTGTTTAAACTACTTATTTTTGGCAGTTAAAATCTATTTTTGATTTTGTTATTTACATTTTTTTTCAAATTGTTATCAAAAATCAATTCAAATTAAAAGCAAATAAAAAATTAATAGAAAAAAAATTGAAACATAATAATAATAATAGATTTTTGATTTTAAATATTTCTGTTTTTTAATGATTTTGATTTAAAAATGTTATTTTTCCAATACCATTTTGAATTGGAGTTTTGAATAAATTAATCTAAAAGTTATTTTTTGGGAATTTAATAAAATATATGTACATACAGCTATTCCATACAAATTTAAGTAATTCCATACAAATTTAAGTAACTAAATATTCCATACTGTTGTATAGTTATTATGTTAAGATATAACACCAGCGTATAATTACTTACGCTTAATACGTTGTGTGTTACGCTTAAACATAATAATTGTACGAGCCACCCTGTTATTATTATTATAAGTTATTATATGATTTATCTATAAAAAGAACTAATAAAGTATTCTTAATTTGGATCTTGAATATAAAACACATACAAATTTAAGTAATTATAGATGTAGCTAACTAAAAATTAAGAGTGTATAAAAATACCGGCAAGTCTTAGAAATTATTGGCTTTTTTCTTTTAAACGTAAACAAAACTATTTGTCATAAAAATATTTAAAATTTTTGCATTTTTCAACTAATAAAATATTAAAAAAAACAAAAGCTAACAAATGAATTATGTGTTTGTAAGAAAAGGTAGAGCTGGGCAAAAAATATAATTAGATATAACACCAGCGTATAATTACTTACGCTTAATACGTTGTGTGTTACTCTTAAACATAATAATTGTAAGAGCCACCCTGTTATTATTATTATTAGTTATTATATGATTTATCTATAAAAAGAACTAATAAAGTATTCTTAATTTGGATCTTGAATATAAAACACATACAAATTTAAGTAATTGTAGATGTAGCTAACTAAAAATTAAGAGTGTATAAAAATACCGGCAAGTCTTAGAAATTATTGGCTTTTTTCTTTTAAACGTAAACAAAACTATTTGTCATAAAAATATTTCAAATTTTTGCATTTTTCAATTAATAAAATATTAAAAATAACAAAAGCTAACAAATGAATTATGTGTTTGTAAGAAAAGGTAGAGCTGGGCAAAAAATATAATTGCTCAATTTCGCGTTCCGGCGAAGTCCATATACGAAAACAAAGGCGGCGCCAAAAGTTAAATTGTATTTGTTTACAAAAAACAAATAAAAGTCAAGTAAGTAGGGATAGTCGTTTTTTTCAAGTATTTATAGATATAGATATATATGAATTTCGAAAAAAACAAACCAATTATTTCTGTATACTCCATTTCCAATTTAAGATCAGAAATTATTAATTATCAATTTAGTTTTAGAAAATAATAATTTAAGAAATTTTCAATTTAATTAAATTCGTTAGTTATTCAATTCATTAGTTAATTTCAGAAGTTATTAATATCATTTCAAATGCTTATAATTTAATTTCACATATGTTACCTTCACCGGTTTTGGACTTAAGAGTGGATTCTGGTACCTAAAAGGATGTAGAATAAGATTAAATGAGTTAGACTTCTGATAAAAATTTATTTTCCCATAAAAACGTACAAAACACATCAACTCTTTGCTGAGAGCTAACAGATAGCTGAGAACGAACAGAGCAGCAACAATAGCAAAGGTATTGTCACACTCAAAGCGAAAAAAATACGTCACCACATAGGCATGACGTCAAATCATAACTAACCATACCAAATCGCATCTCCCAACTGAAGGTGTGTTCACAGTGATAATGCGTTATGAGCTTAGCAGGCAAACTTCAACCAGTTAGGTCTTTTTTGCTGGGAAGCTACACAAAATACACAATAAATATGCAGCAAATATAAAATCCTTAAATATAGTCGAAAAAGCCCCAAGCTTGTGTGAATCCCCAAATCCCCACCCACGTAAATGCACAAAAATCCCTTGAAAATTACTAAATGCATTACGTCTGGCACCACTGTTTAAAACAGGTTAACTAAATATTTGGGACAAACTATTGTGAATTTCAACGTATAGCAAAGACGCTAACCTACCGACTTTATACTAACCAGTACTAGATGGCGGCGTATACACTTTAACCCTTAAACATTACAATTGCAAAAATAAAATAAAATGTTTGCTAAAAATTTATGTGTACCACACATGCGGAAATTAAATAATTGAGTGGACTAATAAATTGATGATTCATTTGAATTGCATTGATATCAATTGTAAAGAAATAATTTGCATTACCATTCAATGCTAGTGATAAAAAATTTGATTTCATTAATGAATAACAAGTGGGGTATTTTGAATATATTTTGGAAATAAATAATCCATTTCATTCGGGCTGGCCGGCTTGCCCGGAAACTTCATTTAACTTTAGAAAAAATAATTTTGGCCTCAAGATTGATACCCAGGACGAACTCAATTGAATTTGACACATGCGTTTCAAATGGCACAGTGACGAACAATATTGAATTTATTTTAAATCGGTTTAAAAATATATTTCCTTGTATTTTAACCAAGGACCCTTGAAATCAGGATGAACAAACTACGAAATTTTTAGCCACCCATGATGCCATGAAGCCATGATGCCATGATGCCAAATGATGCGACTACAAAAATTATTAGCCGAGACCACAACATTCTTAGCTGATTTTCAGAAAAACTTAGCCTCTAGCAAGGGTTGTAGCGCAAGTTTGAATTGTTACAACCCTTGCTAGAGGCGATGTTTTTCTGAAAATCGGCTATGAATGTCTTCGGTGTTTTAAGGCATGGTAAAAATGTTTGAACGCCTGTAAAAATCTTAAATAATGTTATTACTAGAAAACTTCTTGGATGATTTGTGATATTGAAACGTAGTGTTTTTATCACATTTGTTTCATTAATTTTGTACGCTGTGTTCATACCGAACCCCGTTTCAGTATTTTATGCTTAGAAAAAGTTTTCGTGATTTTCTCGTCGATCTAGCGATTTTAATTTGCCTCTAGCGGGAAAAATCTAGCGATTCTTTACCAGACGCAATTTAATTTTTAGAAACAGTTGCATTTTTAAAAATATTTTAAATTCACAGATTTATATCATTTTTATAATAATAAAAAACTACTTTCAAACGTATAACGCCTACTATTAATTATATAAAACATCATATTAAGACTAATAACACTAGTTAAAAAAAAAAAAAGATTTGTGTGCAGTAATTCTGTAAAAAATAGTTATATAAAACAAAAAACAGAAAACTTTAAAATTTGGGTACCTTAACATAAATGATCATAACTTTGGTATTTATCCATAGATTTTCTTTAAAAATGCCTTATTTTCTTTGTAAAAGTATAACATTTGAGAAAAAGAATTATTTTATATTTCACCATGTAAGACGAATGTCTTTATTATTTTTTTGAAATTTCAAAATTTGTGTTTTCATCAAAAAAATGTATTTTTTCGCGAAATTTTGACACATATCTTCTAAACTACTTAACCGATTTAAAACCCATATTCACAAAACATGTTGTGCCTTAACTGGATTTTTCGTTTGTAATTTGACTGATAAGATAATTTTGAGCCAAACTCGAGATATAGTCAAATTGGTAAATTCACTAATAAATTTCAAAAACTAGCCCAGAAAAAATGTTTTTAATGCGATTTTCGGCTTTAGTAAAAAAGTAGTCGCATGCGTGTCGCATTATGGCTGTAAACTAGTGTAATTTGACATTTAAATCCTTACACTTCATTATTAAGGAGAAAAATTGCATTGTAAGTACACAACCCGATAAAATAGTACATTTTGTGTAGTATGCTGACTTTAAGCTTTTCTAAATTTTGCAATCAAATAATTGCATTTAAAAGTTAAAAAAAGTTAACTATTTCATAATTTTATCAAGCTTTAGTTGTTACTAACCAGCACAAATAAATGGAAGTGATTCTTAAAGAATCAATTTTTCATTGATTCCAAAGTATCAATTAGTTCTGGTTTTCCTCTTCTAAAACAGCTATTTTTCACAACGTCAGACAACGTGATTTTGGATGAAATTAACCATTTTCAAATATGAAGAGTATTTCAAATATGAAGCTGTATTTCGATCCGGCGAAAGAAAGTTGTTTTCCTAAGAAGACTAAAATATAGCAATATATACGTATTTATAGGATCTAGGTTGTCTAAAAATTTCGGTTCTAAAGATATATTTCACCGAATAGAAATATATGTCCATATACAGGTTGGTTGAAAAGTTTCTGCGCTCGAAATGAAAGAATACTGTTTTTGTTACGAAATATATTTTTTTATTCAATATAATCTCCTAGAAGCTCAATACACTTGTTCCAATAATCTTCCAATAATTTTATCCCATCCTTATAATGGTTTTCCGGAAGCTCTGCAAAATAACCGTCTACGGCTGCTATGGCCTCTTCATTCGACGAAAAATGCTTTCCACGAAGGAATTGTTTGAGATTTTTGAAGAGATAGTAGTCACTGGGAGCCAAATCTGGTGAATACGGTGGATTTTCAAGCAATTCGTACTTTAATTCTTTGAATTTAGCCATCGTGAAAACACTTTTGTGAGCAGGTGCATTGTCTTGATGAAAAATGATTTTTTTCTTCTTTAAACCAGGTCTTTTCTCACGAATTTTTTCATCCAGCTGATCCAAAAGACTGCAATAATATTCAGAGTTGATTGTTTTACCTTTCTGAAGATAATCAATCAACAAAATTCCTTTTGCATCCCAAAAAACTGATGCCGTAACCTTATTTGCTGATCGTTGTGACTTCACCTGCTTTGGAGCTGAACAACAAGCTTCAGTCCATTGTAAACGTTCTTGTTTCAATTTAGGATCATGGTGGTAGATCCAAGTCTCATCCATAGTTATAAAACGACGCAAGAAGTCGGTTTTATTCGGCTTAAAACGCTCCAAATTACGCTGAGAAATTTGTTTTTGATCCAGTTTTTGTTGAATTGTTAATGTGTGCGGCACTAACTTTCCAAACAGTTTTTTCATACGTAATTTTTCATGTAAAATATGAAGTACTCGTTCGTCTGAGATGCCTATGATATGAGCAATTTCACGCTTAGTCAAACTTGGATCTTCACTAACCATATTATGTACCTGCTTAATGATTTCTGCTGTGGTTGCAGTTTTTGGTCGTCTTTGGCGTGGATCGTCTTTAAGGCTGGTACGACCACGTTTAAATTCACCAGCCCAAAATTCAACGTTGCGTTTTGAAGGTGAGGACTCCTTATACACTTCTAACAATTGTTCATAAATTTCCTTTGCTTTTAAACCTTTGCTGTAAAACAAAGAATCTAATGACTGCACGATATTAAATTTTTTCCATATAAAAAAATCAATGACACGTCAACTTCAAATGGCTTGTAAACAAAGAAAGAATTGACAGAATGACTTGCAACTTTGCATGTATTCTCAGGACAGTTATACCAACTTGAGAAAAAAAAAGTTTGGAGCTAGCAGTGCCATCTCTTGGTTAGCGCAGGAACTTTTCAACCAACCTGTAAGCATAGCAAAAAGTTTTTAATTTGCTTTTAATTAACAAAATTAAAAAAAAAACATATCCAGTTATTTGATGGAAAGTAAAGAGCTAACTATATTATACTTTTGCTAGCTTAAGCAAATGGGCGAATACATGTAATCAAATGTGTATGACTATATTGTACTTAACAAACTTTTCGTTAAGTTTCGTCAAGTGTCATTTGCTTAAGCAAACAGCGAAACTGACCGCACTTTACTTAAGGAATCATGTGTTTTTAAAAAAACTGTTTATGAAAAAAAAAACAAACTGCAATGTACGCGGAAAATATTTTTATAGAAAATTTAATTGAAAATGTTAAAAAACAAACGTGCATGTATAACAAAAGGGGTGGGTTTTGTATTTGTTTTTCGATTAAGATGCAAGCACTGTTGCATTTTTTAGTACTTTTTTATTTATGTTTTCATTTGTTTCTTTAAATTATTTAAAATAAATATAGATTTACTCGTTAATTGTAAAATATTTATATATTGAACACATCAAATAATATTTTTCGAAAAGACACATATATTTTGGAAATATAAGAAGAAAACAGTTTTTGCAAAAGTACAAATATTTGCAACTAAGTGTAATAAGTATTTAAGTTTAAAAAGTACATTGTAGCCACCAAAAAGTCTTCAATAAGTTGATTAAGCATTTGACAGACTTTTCGTTGATTTTTGACAGTAGCTTAAGTTAACAAAAGTATAATATAGTTAGCCCTTAAATATTAAGAGCTGAATTTGTTTAAATTTTCCCAGTAACTTGTTTTTTGAGGTGATTGTTTATTAGTTTTCCCCTATTATTGGAAGGATATCATTCATGTAATCGAAATACATAAAATAGTATGGTTCTTAAGGCTTAAGCACGATGAAATTAGTAGGTGCATTTTCAATAATAACTGTGTATATTTCAGTATATTTAAATTATGTTAACTGCGTTACACACTGAGAATGTTACCTCTTATGTGTTCGAAATATCAACAATATCAAACACGTACCAGGTCTAAAAACGAATTTTGAAAATAATTACACTGAAACAATTTTGACATTTTTCTTAAAAATTATAAAAATCAAATCCATTTAATTTCTGGAACTTTGCCATATTAAAAGATGTTGAGCTCTAGTAAAAAAACTTTAAAGATGATTTGTTATTCTGAAATGTGCATCAAAATAAAAATATTATACTTATTTCAGAAAAATCAGTGCATTTATCTTTACCTATTTAGTTCTTTTTTTAAATATCTTTAACTTAAAAAGGCTAACCTAATATTTGTGTCAAAAACTGACATTATCCGAATTATGTACTTTATCTTTAAATGAATTTTGAAGAACATTAGCACAAATATAGTTATAGAGTTTTAAGGAGGTGTTTTCATACGAGTTTAAGGTATTTGGAAAGCACGAAAATATTATGAATTACCGACGTAATCAGCAAAAACTACACGAAAATATTTTTAAAATTTTTAAAACTTTAGTAATATTTGAGTAAATTAATTGCAAATGATAATTTACTATGCTTTAATAAGAAAAAATTATATGTATAAAATAATATTCAGTTACTTTTTTTCTGATTTCAGCATTTCATTTTAATAAATTAAAATTTTCTAGATTTATGCCCGTTATTTCAAGCAGTATGTTAGATTCCTACCGCTGGTTTTTGTTCTAGGCCCTGTTAGGTATCTATCTTAAATATGCAAAAGTAAACAGATCTGCAGATTTCCGCGGTTTTTAAGATTTCGCTTTACTAATACTTCTTTCTGATGTTTGAAAATCTTATTTCTATTAGTGTGCAATAAAAAACTAATAAACACTAATAAACACTAATAAACAATTTTTAATAAATTTATGTATGTTACACTTTTTGGCCATCTATGGCAGCATATCGGAAACAAACGAAATTCTATCTAAAAACTAACAAAAAGTACATGCAAAATAACACAAACAAAAAAAAAAAATAAAAAATACTTGTACGCTGAAGTTAAATAAGGATATAGTACGTGAACTTGACTACACGCATAGAGAAAACGTGTTTGCAACATGATCACTGCTACTATATTATGATTGCTGTATTCGAGTATAGCTGTCACATTCAAGTTATTGTATTGGTTTATAAATAGATCCTAACCAACAATATAGTTGCTACCATCATTATTATAGTTAATATTTTATTATTTCATGATTGCTACGCTCTATTTTATAACATGATTGGCTGTGACCATACTGTGGTAACAAAAATTCTGACTATGAAAAAATATAATAATTATAGATCAATAAAATGCTGACAACAATCAGTAAATAATTATAAATCAAATAAAACATGACTTTGCCAATTACAGTCATAATACTGTGTTTTGTTTTTTTTTTTTTTAAATTGTATCTGTTCTGTCACCCATGTAAAAATGATAATAATATTTTCGAAAATGCCTTGTACATATAAAAGTATTATTCATTATAAAAAAATTTTATATTTTTTCAATAAAAACAATTATAAATTTTTTTAAAAAAATATGTTTAATAATTAATTTTTTGTAATATAACCATTTTCTTTTGGGAAAAGTACTCAGAAGAGGTTTCTTGTACAAAATATTAAATTTTTAGAAATTTTTCTAATAGAAACATTTTTAGTTTCTATGGACTTTTCATTAAATTAAAATTCTCAGATTCTGAAAACTGTTATTAGATAAAAATTCATATATTCTTAAAAAATGTAGTTTCTAAGACCTTTCATCGAAAAAATTCATAGATTCTAAGTAATTTTTCTAATAGAAATATTCTTAGATCCTGAGTACTTTTTTTAGAAGCAAAATTCTTAGACTATCTAAAAAAATCTTAAAAATGTCCTTAGAATCTAAGAATTTTTTTTATTAAAAGAAGTACATAGAATCTATGTTGTTTTTTATATAAAAAGTTCTTAGAATTTAAATTTTTTTTAAGTATTTTCCTTTAAAAAAGTACATAGAATCAAAGAAGTTTCCTTAAATAAAAAACTTTTCTTAAAAAAATATTCTTAAATTTAAAGAACTATTCCACAGTTTCGAATTACAATATTACTTTAGAATTACAATATAGGTTTGCAATATAACAAAAGCCCTCGAAAATCCATTTCCAACGATACCGTATCTGCTTAAGTCTAAGAAGCTTAAAATCTAAAAAAGAAAAAGACCCATTTTCGAACCCCTTGAAATTCTGAACTTGCCCAACTTTCCAAGTCGATCTTAAATTTTTTATATCACAAATCAAAATCGAAGTATTAAGGTTTTGGTACGGTTTATAAAAACAGAAGAACATTAAGAAATAAAATTTATTTTTTACAGAAAAAATACCCAAAATCTATATTTTTTCGTTTACACGTATATCGAAAACTAAAGTTTTTTAAGAAATTATTCTTACAGAAAAAAAAAAACTTTACTTCCTCCTATAAAAAACTCGCAGATTCTGAGAACAACAGTGAAAATTATCAATTCTGGAAGATTTTATCTAAAAATAAAACACCTTTGAGTTATAAAATACGTTGATTTTTGGAACTTTATCCAAATGAAAACCACTTAGACTGAAAGGACTTCTTGACACTCACGAATATACTCTGAAGCCATTCTTTGGTACCATTTTGCTTGATAGACTGGATTGCCAGTTTCATATTGTTGAGATACTAAACTAAGTCTATATTATTAAAAACTAATGTGAACAAAATTATAATTTCAAAACTTAAACTTTAAATTTAACCTTTCACAGTCTTCACATAGTTTCTATAAAACTAAATACAACTGGTTCAAAATTATTGTTTTACGAAAAAAACAGAAAACCAAAATTGTATTATTGCAGCATTTACGAAACTAGTAGTGGAATGACTCTTTGGCACCAGTTCTGCACTAGTTAATTTACACCTCAATTAAATGTAAAAATGTTTTAACTGTATATACCTAAGTTAAAAAATTGGTGTCCACATTCTTCTTTAATTCAAAATCAAAATTGATGGATGGATGTCCGATGCAGTTTGAGTGTTTAACTCTATAATTAGTTTGAAAAGATTCACAAACTTGCAAAATATTTTCAAAGTGATGGAATCTAAATTGCTAATTTAAATTATTAAGAATATAACACATGCGTATGAATATAATCTATGTTAGTACCCCATTTTACATAAATAATAATATTTTTAGAATTTTGAATAAAATTCACACAAAATATAAGAAATGAGATAATGATATAAATAACATTGTTGGCTATATTCTGGAGAACTTATTTTACGCAAAAACAAAAAAAAAAAAAAAAAAAAACAATGAATGTCTGGCATAAGATGACAAAAATAAAGACAAGGATTATGTATCTACGTAAGTGTAACTAAAGAGAATAAGGGCGAAAAATCAACGAATCATTAATCAATCCTTTCATGATGTGACGCGGTGCGTGTCCTTTTATGTTACAAACGAAATGGAACAAACAAAAAAATTGTTCTTACAAAAATAAAAATTGTACAAAATAACAAGGGAAAACACACACTCTCTCTTCATGGATCACACTCACACTTTTTTTGTATGTTCTTAAGTCTTAAAATTTCCCAAATAAAAAAGAAAATGGTAAAAATATAAAAATTGTATCTTAATGCATACAATCCAGAGTAAACTTCAACGAAAGGAATGTGCTAACACCACAACCCAGTCAGCCAGACAAAAACAACAAACATAAACTACGCTCTAAAGGCATAGGGATCAGCTACAAAAAAAACATCGTATTTGGGATGATAAAAAAACAAAGAAAGAAAAATGGCGACATTGTTTAACGAAGGATTTACCATACTAAAGTAATACACACACATCGGCTCATAACTGCCTATAGAGTTTTGCATTCTTTATATTTTGGATTGAAAAACATATATACGTTTAGTATGAAGTATTAAAACCGCGTTGATTAGATGACACACGGATGGTTTTGGATAAATGACTGCTGCTGCCAGCTTATTACACTACTTTTGAAGAAAATGTCAACTTGACTGACAAGGGAAAGAAATAAAAAGCACAATGGGAAGTATAAGAATGGAAAGATACTGGGCTGTTTAAAGAGTCGTTGGCCTGGGCCACCTAAGAAATAATTGAATACCTAATACCCAAAAATATTTATCTTATGGGTTTTGCTTTATCTTTAAAATGAAACGACATTATTTAATTTTTATTAAGTATATATTTGGACTTTTAAGTTTTTTTTTCACAAATTTTTGAAGATTTAATCGGTTAAGTAAACGCTGAATGACCATTTGAGCGAATGTTCCATAGTACTGGAGAAAACTTTGGGCGATAAGTTCTCGCACAGTTGTTGGATATACTCCTTTGAAGCTCCTAGACACTAAAAAAAGACGAACTAAAAATACAAAATTTCTATCAAAATAGTTAAATTTTTTTCTCAATTTAAGTCAAATTTTATTAAAAATTTTCTTCAAAAGAATAAAAATTCCTAAGTTTGAGTAAAAACGAAATAGTTTATATTTTCAGAAATATTTTTCCTAAGTAATTTTTCTTGATTTTAGGAAAAAATTAAAACAAGTCTTTTAAATAAAAATTTATCCATTTTAACAAAATACATCTTAGTCTTACTTCAAATATGTCTTACTTCAAATTTAAAAAGTACTTGAACTTAATGTGTGTTCATATTTTTTCGCGAGTAGTAATTACCTAATTTTTTGAAAGCCATTTCTAAACTCAGTTTTTAAGTCTACCTCTTTCTAATTTAAAAAGTAATACATTTTTTCCTATGTAATAATAAAAATTATTTGGTTTTTAGAAACTGATGAAGTATTTCTAGAAGTAATTCAGAATATTTTTTAAACTTTTAATAAAATATATTTTTTTTTTGTAGTAAAAGTTTTCTAATTTTTGGGAAATTATAAACATAGGTATAGGGTTTTTTGTATAAATATGTATGTATAATTTATAGTAACAGTTCGTGGTTCAAGTGATAAAATAAATTCTTTTGTTTAATTTTTCAAAATATTTTTTCAATTCGTGTGCGAAGTAGCGATCGAGCGAGCGAGTAGAAAAAAATCTTCATACGTGATCGTGCATGATTGTAATTTTTGGTTCGTAATCGTGCTTGAGCGTGTGTCAAAAATCGCTCACGTTCCCATTAATTAAATAAACTTATGCCCTTTTTCTATTTTACAATAATAATAATAAATAATGTAACTGTGATATTTTGCTTTTTGTAACAATTTCTATAAATTAGTTTATTTAAGAAGATGTCGTGTGTCACTTAGGGCGTTGTAGTTCTCTCGAGGAGAACCATTAATTAACTACGAAAATGATCTGACTTTGTCACAATTTATTACGTTTCATTATATTCTGCAGTACATTTTTTTAGTTTGTTTACCTTTTTGGTTATGTAATTTAATTTAGATTTTAATTATTATTTAGTACACTAATTCCTTGTCAGAAAGAATTGGCATACTAAATACTAAATATTTTATCGAGCGAGATATTCAAAAGTAATCAAAGGTATTAAGATTTTTATAGATTTTGTAGAACTAAAATGTAACCCATGCAATAGATATTTACCGGTTAAAGTATTCAAAGCTATAAAGATCAGTCTGACCTTTTGTTTGTTGATTGATAAGATACGTGATCCAATGAAGTTCTTAATCTTATAGTGATTGATTAAAGGGTTATCAAAGTTTCAATACTGTTCACGAAAATGTATTGTTATATCCCTAACTTGGGTAACTAAGTAGTGTTTCTTTTTGTGGATCAGAAACTTATAAAACAGACTAGTATTTGTTAAATAAACAAAAAGTTTTTGTTAAACAAACAAAAAATTTATTTTATTTAAATATTAGGTTGATCGATTATTTGGCATTTGTCAAAACCAGTTTTCGGTTAACCGAACAGTAAAAATTTACAAAACTGATTTCGATGAGTGAGCAAAACTTCCTAGTTTTTGGCTCTTGTTAGTATTTACTTGTCAAAATGCATATCTAAACAAAAACATTCAAGAACCTGTTTTGTATAGAAACTAGGTAGCTTTTGAACATTCTAAGTGTTACCTCGTTGAACGCAAGGTGTCTAAGTTTATTCCAAAATAAATACAAATTCCGAAAAGTATTTTAAATTTCTTTGGAAACAATTTAAATTTTTAGGCTGAATTTAGTTTAGTCAGATCGCACCCATCCTTGACATTAAAATAATCGATTATTTGTTCTCAGAAATAATTTACAAAAATTGTAGAAAATTTAATATTATCGCAATATTAAAACAATTATAGAGCCTCGCATTAGTTCAAAATATAACCTTTCATTTTTAAATAGTTTTTGGATTTCCAATACATCAATTTTGATGGTTTTTAAGAAGAAGAAGAAACAAAAATATTTCCTATATATTAAAGAGCACTTCAAAATAAGTGGCTGGCATTCACCGTTGAAACTTATTATTAAAATTGTTTAATTAAATAAAAAGTATTTATCACTTAGTCAATAATTTTTTTTAAATCATAAAAGGCACCTTTTTTATATTACAAATATTAAAGAACAAATAACCGGTTTCAGTCAGTTTAAAAAATCGGCTCGATCACCCTATTAAATATATTTTATACGTACATAAGACTAAATGAATTTTGAGCCTAATGGTATGATAACTAACAATATGATGGTACATAATGAGAAATAAAATTCCTTATAATATATATAATGAATGAAAAATACTTATCCACCCACCACTTACTTGTTTAAACAGAAGCCATTGATTTTTATATTTGTTTCATTTTGTTTGTTAAGAAATGTACCATTTAACATCCATTATGGGAAAACTTAAAAAAAAACAATTTGAAATATTTATAAAATAATACACAGTATCTTTATCCATAATCATGGGTCTATATATTCACTTGACATTTGATTTGAATCCTCATGTCACCAAATGCATCTATCATATTCATAGGAAAATTAAAGTAATCAAAAATGATAGGTGGGGAAGTGACAGTTATTTTTTTGTTTTGTATATTACTTTAAAAAGTATTGTAAATCCATTATAAATAATTATCTTAAAAGTGATTTGTACATAACATATAGGTTAAAATATGCAGATAGCATAAAGATATGGGCATTAGACCGTACCTCAAAAAAAAAGTTCACCGTACACCCTCAAATATAAAGTATTTTAACAAGAAAATTTCGAAAAAAGCGTATGAGTTTTTGGGTATATTAATTTTTGACAAAACAGCGAAGTGTTAAAGTCAAAATATCTATTTTTTATACTCGTAAAGAAACAGCTCTAAGTCAAAAAGTATTTGACCTATCAAAAACTCCTACGCGCATCCATAGATAATTTAGTTTTCCATATGCATTATCAATTTCAGAGAAATCCACCAAAAATTGATTAAGTAATGCTGCGTGCCGTGGACCTCTATTGTAAATATACTATCATTTTGTAAAACTTTGTGTAAAACAAATATTTTTTTGTACTCCTTCATAAATCTTGTAAAAACCAATCTTTGTTAACACATCTCCGTAAATAAAAAAAGGAAGTTTTTATTTATTGGCTTTTTACATAGGTGTTACCCCTTAAGTAGTATAAAAGGGTGCTTAGTATCATTGCGACAAAAACATTGATATATAACCCTTTAAGATCCGACTGTAAATACAGAAGATATGACAAAAAAATTAAAAATGCCCTACATTCGGCAACAAAAAAAATTAAAAAAAAAATAAAATAATAGTTCCGCTGGAATTATTGGAATACTTTCCTAGCGAGCTTTCATTTTAAAATATTAGGGTAGTTCATTAAGGTGGTAGCAACTGAGATCTGGTGGGTTAATACTAGAACGGGTTACTTGAGGTCAATGGCTCCTTCGAGGAAAACATCGGTCTCCCGGAGACAAAAAACATTGATATACAACACTTTAAGATCCGACGGTAAATGGCGAAGATATAAAGAAAAATATAAAATGGCGACCCCTACGTTCGGCAAAAAAAAAAAAAAAAAACATTTTCGAAATTTTCTTGTTAAAATACTTTATATTTGAGGGTGTACGGTGAACTTTTTTTTTTTTGCCTGTAAGGTGGTACGGTCTAATGGGCATATGTACATTAAGTACAGGGTGGGCCATTTAAAATTTGAATCGGCCATAAAAAAGTACTGCTTATTTTTTAAAATTTCTGGTTTTATTAGAAAGGTTGAACTTTGTCATTTAAGAATGGAACACAATATCATTCATATGACTACCACGACTGGCTCGGCAGTACCTCATCTGATCAACCCAATTTTTTAGAACATTTTCGATTGTTTCGGCTCGAATCGCTAAAATGGCAACTTCGATTTCATGTTTCATGTCTCTGGATGGTTTGCGTAACATTTATCCTTAATGCCTCCCAAATAACCCAAAGGGCTTAATAGTGCGTAAAATATCGATGGTTGGGTTGGCTGTGTGGCATGTGGCCCCGTCTTGTTGAAACCAAATGCCGTCTATGTCATTCTCTTGCATTTTTGGAAACAAAAATTCATAAAGCATGGCACGGTAACGCTCACTGTTGACGGTAGCGGCGGCTCCTTGCTCATTTTTGAAGAAAAATGGCCCATTGGTGGTAGTCATACGAATGATATTGTGTTCCATTCTTAAATGACAAAGTTCTACCTTACCAATAAAACTAGAAATTTGAAAAAATAAAAAATGGCCCACCCTATATATGTACATTAAATTAATTTTTAATAGTCAAGATTTTGTCTTCTAGTTTAATTAAATGCTGTGATAAAAGACTAAGGCCTGAATACTCCGTTAAAATTTAACTTGCAGTTAAATTAAAATTTGATATGCACTCTAAAAAATGCTTGTAAATTTACTACTATAAAATGATATATTATTATGTAATATTACGAAAATTCGCTAAATATAAGCACCAAATGCGTAAAACTTTTTTGCGCACACTTTCATATACAATAATACACACACGAAGTATTTTTAATTGTAAATATACTAACTTAAAATGGTAAAAAAATTATGACATATTAAAATTGAAAAAAAAATCTAAAAAAATTTCAAAATTTAAAAATAAAACTTTGTAAGTTTTTTAAATTTATAAATTATTTGGAATTACTAAACAAAAAATTTATTGTTTTTATTCTTATTGTGAGTTTCTAACCAAAAAATTTATTGTTTTTATTTTTATTTTTATTGTGAATTACTAAACAATAAATTTATACCAATAAGCATTTTTGTTGGAATTAAAGCTAAAATCAAGTGTTATTCAAGTCATGTTTTCCAATTTTAAGCATTGATTTATACTTTAACTACACTTTAATTCAATAGAATATTCCAGCAAAACGGACACTGGAATTCAAGTCGGACACTACAGTGATAATATACTTTAATTCATGCCTTGAATCACAGTTCAATTCAAGTTCAACAACATAATAATAACACTTGTTTTCAAGCCCTAACTTCAAGTTTAAACAAAGCCATAAAAACACAGTAATGATTGGTTTTGCTACAATTTATTAACAATTTATTAACATACATTTTTAAAATATTGTTTTTTCTTAATTTAGTCTTGATTTTTTGACTTCCTATGGGTTTTCCACTAATACTTTTTTATTTTGAAGCGTAGGAATTTGTAGAACCTTCATAAAATAAGAAAAAATTTATGTAAGGACAGAGTTTAGCTCCAAATTAATGCGGCTTACCTTTTCTTTTAAATACATGTAAGAAATTAAGATTTTATATAAAAATCTTCACAGGAAAATTGTATTGTAAATTTTAGCAAATGTTTTTATTTAATTTTAAAATATTGACAATAAACGAAAGACATGAATAAAATCATATTTATTTGTATGAACTTGATTTTAACTGTAAAAAAACACTTAAAATAAAGCACAATGCAAGCAATATTTAAAGCACTTGAATTTTTAACTTTTCTATGTTTATTGGGATTGTTTTTATTACAAAACAAACTTATGTGACGTTTTGTCATTTATTCTCACTTAGTTATTGAACAAAACAGTGTAAACGGCAAATGTCAAATTTTGTGCCAACAAAGCCGAGGACATCTATTGCTCACCGAAGCTTATTCTGAATATGTTCCATTTCAACGTGCGAGAAATGTTTTTTACGGTTAAAAATTGTGGAAAGATGATGAATTAGAGGTATTACTCGATGAAGATTGCTATCAAACTTAAGAATAACATGCAAAATCATTCCAAGAAGTAATTTCAAAACATTGGCAAGCAGCAAGATTCTTCCAGAAGCAAGGGAATTTGGTACCACATGAGTTAAAAAGACGATTTTGCATGTACAAAATGCTGCATTTTCATTACTGGCGATGAAAAATGAATCCATTACGGCAACCCGAAGCGCAAGAAATCCTATGTGAAGGCCGCCCAACCATTCAAATCAACGCCAAAGCCAATTATCCATTGTGCCATGGTAACTCTCTGTATTTAGTAGGACCAGAAGGGTCCCATCTATTATGAGCTGCTTATGCTTAGTGGCATAAAAATTTTAATTCTTACATAAATTTTATGGAACGTGAAATTCTATTTACAAACATTAAATTTAACAAAAAATGGAATAAAAATTCGAAATATGTAAATAATTATCAGAACAGAATTAAACCCTAGTAAAATTTATTGTACCTGGTAGTACAAAAATTCAGTTGCCTAAAAATTCGGTTGCAACTACGAAACTAATTCTGTGTTTAATAAAGTATAATGTTTTAATATACTCGAATATGCAAAACAGGGTATCCCGAACTTTTTTCACTTTTGAATATTGTGGCATGATTATGTACAACAAAAGTTTGGAAATGTTGAGCATATTATGGTTAAAATAATTATAAAATTTCATTTCACATCTGCATTATTAAGTTCAAAATGTTTATAAATTTTCATAAATCATTAACACTCAAACCATGCATACTGACAATATAAAAAAATACACAAATTTTTCAAATGGATTTTTTTGCAGTTATGGATAAAAACAGCGATTCTAAAAATTTACAAATATTTTTCCAATATCTAAACTTATAACCTATTTTAACAGATTTAAGCACTGGTACCCATGCAAAACTATTTTGTTATTTTTACATAATCGCATAATCCACAAAATAGCAAAGTTCAAGACACCCTAATGCACATGTCAAAAGACCTACACCAATGCCCAAATATCTTCTGCCTGTACATATGAAATTCTGACATCATTAATTATCTTCAACAAAACGAAATGTTAGGAATTTTTATATCATTTGTTTTTTGACTCTATTTTATCTTTCTTTGTATAAAATAGAAAATGTGATCTTTTTTTTTAAATTTTTTTCTAAAATTTAAAGTTTTTTGTAACATGTGTTGTGTATGGATGAATCTGTCAATTCATGAAAAAATAAGACTACTTTAATTTTGTCACATTAACAGTGCGGTTGTTGTTTGGTAAGTGTGCAATTTACCATTAATTTTAAATGAAATTTTTCTCCAATATTTGTTACAATTATTTGCTTAACATCTGATAACAAGGACATGTCCAGAAACCGTTTTTACTACGTACTTCTAAATATGTTGTATTGAATTGAAATGTCAGTTTTGAGTTTTATAGATCAATTTTGAAAAAATAAAGATGTTTAAGTCGTAAGTCCTTTAATTTTAGTTTTGATGTGTTGATTTCAAAAGAAGAAATACTACCTAAAATAAAGTATTTTCCTACATTTTTTGTTTTATTTTGTTTTTATATACATGGAGACTATTCTCAACCTCCGTATATGACGAAAGATAGCATCAGAACCCGAAGTTCTAGAAAATCTAGAGCCTCCAGAAGAGAAAAAGTTTAAACCAAAAACCTATTTAGAATGTTTGAAAAGATTTTTAAATCGGTTCCTTGTGAATTCGGTTTATTATGCACTGAAACTTCTATATATATATATATATATATATATATATATATATACTTCATCCATTAACTTTATTTATCCAAGATCTGGTACACATAGTACATGTTTAAAAAAGAAGAAAAGGTGTTACCCGTTGTGAATTCATGGCTTTGAAAATAGTTTCAATAAATTTGATGTCAATCATAATTAGTAACAACAGTTGTAGTAATTTTTGTTAAACAAAAGAAAGAAAATGCCGACCTTAAATAAAGGGCTAAAATTTTTGATGAATCAAAAAGTTAGACAAACGCAGCATCTATTTATAAAAATTATAATATGAACCATCTCTACAAGCTATCAAATTATATCTAAACAACTTATATGAATACAAATTTAATACAAATTTTTTCAATACACTTAGAAAAATTTATGACACATTACACTGTACAACAAAAACAAACCATACAAAAGAAAGCTCTAGATATAATATTTATTAATAAAAAGATGAGAGCAAATTTGGGTATTTTTTTCATGATGCGCATCATACTTTGTACTAGCAACGAAACTTATCAGCTGTATTTTGGCTGACAAGATCCATTACTTTACACTATGAAAACAATAACAAAAACAATCAGTCGAAACGTGTTACTTTGCTATTGTGCATAAAAGTTATTATTAGTAATTCTGCATAAAATTTTTGGAGTTTTTAAAAAGAATCAGATTTTTAAAACAAAGTCTGTGTGATTTACTTAAAAAAATAATATCAAGTAAGCAAATACAAGTTTGTGAGCATTGAATAATCAATTTTCAGTTTTGGCGAATGTCAAATTGTTTAAACAAATATGATTGGTTTTGCTATGTCTGCGGCAGTCATACTATTTCTGATCATAAAGTTACGTTTTTCAATAGCAACGTAGAAGACAACTATCAAAGGTATTATGAACTGGACGTTTTTCCTGACGAACTGTGGACGCCAAAGCATTGCTGTCACAATTTTTACAAGCAGTTTGGTTGGCTGCGCTGGCTAGACCAAGGTGAGCATGACAAGGCCACCTGCTAAGTGTACCAGAACAGTGCCATATTATCATTGAATAGGTATAGGCGAAGGAGTTATATGTACAAAGAAGTACCATCAGCATTGATCCCAGTGCCACATTCTGATGAACTCAGTGATTACTTAGGAAACGAGCAGCCTCAAGTCCAATATTAATATCACAAGAGCATTTTAACGCATTGTTCCGTACCAATGAGTCTGTCCAAAAAAACAGAGCAGAAATCTTAGCTGCAGACTTGAAAAGTTTCATCTGCTTGCACCTGGTGTTATATTTTCGTAAACGCCACGACATTTTTCTGCCATACTTTTCAGTTAACGAACCCAACAAGTTTGATCCTTGCTACGATATTGACTTAATAGTTGCAATGGATATCGAATATAACCACACTCACAATATTATTTCGTTAGAAACAACTTAAAATACATATCAAAATAATCAAAAATACAATCAAAAAGAGTTCTACTGATTTTCCATTATATTCAACCCATTTTGTTGTTTATTTTCAATCATTGTTTAATAATCGACAAAAGTAAAAACAATAGAAAGTCGATTAAAATAACCATCAAATTTTTACTGAAAAAAAGTTAGAAAAAACTACTTTTGTGGTTTGTTTTTTAAATTGAATATTTTTTTATTTGTTACGTACGGAACACAACACACGCAGATGTATATATTTTATTTGGCTTTGTGTGTATGTATATTTGAATAATTTCTTGTAATTTTTATTAAAATAATTTTGTATATATACAAACTATATTGGTGAAAGAAACAATAAGGAATTATGTGAATTTTTATTTTTTGAAGCAGAAAGCATAAAATTTTACATTTAACTGAAAATAGCATTTCTTACTGAATGTCTGTAAATTTTTATAGTTTGTTTTTTGAATGACTGATCAAAATAGTTAAAACATATATTTCTATGAATTTCAATTAATTCTTCATTTAAAAACAAACTTAACGTATTACTTTTTAAATAAACTACAGTCGGTAACGGAAAATATATTGTGTGTGCACGAATAATGACGTATTTTTACAGATTCGTCCAAGAAAAGTCTTAATCTGCCCTCCTTTACGATAATTCCTAGAATCCTATTCCAATTGTATATGGAATAACACTAAAGAAAGTTATGATTCCAAAAAAATTATATTGAATGCGATTAAATATGAAGAGCACGAGGGGCGGTTCTAATGAGATTTAAAAGTAGTTCGTTTTCTCTCGGTTATGCAGGCAGGTTACGTTAAATATGGATGTTTTTTATGCAAATGAGATAGCCAGGCCTGTCATATTTGCCGATTTATCGGCATTTTTCGATTTTTTGCCTCAAAATTGTCAAATGCCAATATGCCTATTTTTACTCCAAAAATGCCGATTTTTTCATAAATAATTAAAACATGTAAACTTTGTTTTAGTAAAATTTACAATTTTGGGGAACACTGAATACTTGTTACATTAGACAGAGATAACTGTTAAAAAGTCAGAGCTAATTCTCAAGAGAACAAGTAAAAAAGGCTTAAATTCGGCTGTTCCGGATCTTTGAATATCCCCCACCAATATCACAAAAATTGTGATCTACTGGGTTTGAAGTAAAATTAGAAAAAAAATTTAAACGAAGCAAATCAAATATACAGGGTGTCCGCCGGGAAGGTATACTACTTTGCTTTTTTATAATTTTTAATTAAATGAAAGAGAATGGATCTTATATTGATAAATGTTTTATTTAATGTCGGCAATTATGTATGGAATACAATATAAAATAAATGTCTGCCTCTGTTAGTCTCACAAATGCGAGCCCTTTTTAGCACATTTTTCATTACATTTTCACACATTTCACGCGATTAAGTTGATTAAGCGTTTCTGGTTTGTTTGCATAAACCTTGTTTTTCAGATATCCCCACAAAAAGAAGTGCAGAGCAGTCAAATCAGGCGACCGTGGAGGCTAATCAACATCACCATTTCTTGAAATAACTTGTTCTGGAAAGAGGTTTCGCAGTAGTTCCATTGTAATCCTGGCTGTATGCGATGTGGCACCGTCTTGTTGATACCACATGTTAATCAGTCACAAAGCATGCAGTTGTGGCGTTAAAAAGTTTTCAATCGTACCACGATATCGCTCCCCATTCACAGTTACCGTTACGCCGTTTTCATTTTTAAAGAAGTAAGTTCCAATGATTCCTACTGACCAAATCACACACCAGACTGTCACTTTTAATGTATGCAAAGGTGACTGATGAATAATTTGAGGGTTTCCCATTGCCCAGAACCGACTATTCTGTTTATTCACATATCCATTCAAATGAAAATGTGCCTCGTCATGTGCGAGCTGTTTTAACGATTAAAACATGTTGGTTTATTGAATATTTTTCCATAATAAATTTTCCACGTGTCTACTTCACAACTGCCAAATATGAACTGTCGAAACTAATGTTTACCAAAATGGCGGAAAAACAAAGTAGTATACCTTCCCGGTGGGCACCCTGTATTTATCTTCTTTAAAATATATTCTTGAAATTGTTAATAATTTTAACAGAATATTTCAAAGTGAATCAACAGAAATACACCACCTATACAGCCAAATGGAAAGGCTTTTAAGAACTGTATTAAGTCATTTTATAAAAATAGATATTTTAAATGATGAAATTTATTTAACGGAATTTATGATCACAGAGAACTTTTTGAAATTTGATTAGGTATATTTGGGATTAATGGCTAAATAGTTAATATCAAAATCAAAGCTTAATAACAGCGAAATTAACCAAATTATAAATAATTGTATTAATTTCTATATAGAACTTGCAAATCAAATATTAAAACGTTTTGATTTTGGAGAAAAATCTTATAAATCTATAAATATGATAAACCCTAACAAAATTATGAACAAAGACAATAATTCTTTTATGGAAATTCTAAAAGAATTCCCCAGCTTTATTTCTGAAAAAATTTTAAAGAATTTTTTGAGGGAAGTGAAATAAATTTACAAACTTTTTGGCAAAAAAATTTAGATTTAAAACGAGGGGATTCCGCTGCTGCATTTCCATTGCTGTCCCTCTACATTAGTCGGCAAATGTAAAAAAAAAATTTTAGGTAAGTCAACCTAAATAAATCAAATTTTCGATGTTCCCTGGAAAATGAATCTTTACAAAGAATTATATTTTCTTAAGATTATTTAAAATTTAATAATTAAAACTGTTTTGATGCTGATATTAAAAAAGATTTAATAAAAATGTCAAACTCAAATATGTATCTATAAAATATATGTTCATACAAAAAAAGTTAAAAACACTTTTTTGATCTTTTAAAACAATTTATCATAAAGTACAAAGTATATGTAAATATATTAATTTGTAAATCTTTTTTTATTGTTTTTATATTATTTTATGTTTTAGTTAATGCTAAATTGTTCTGTTTTGTTATTTTTTGTTAAAAAAATAGGTTTTTTGTATTTAAAATGATTTTTTTGTATTTAAAATGGGTTTTTTATTTGCCGATTTTGTAAATTGAAGTGCCGATTGTGCCGATTTTTTTTTATCAAAATCATCTGGCACCCCAATAAAAACAAAATGGGAGTCAAGTGTTTTTGAATAGTTAGGTGTTTATATGTCAATAAAAATAATTTGTTTAAATTCTCATATGGATTATTTTGAACAGCAGTTGGCATCAGAGACCGATGAACATGGTGAACAACTTCATTAGTCATGGTCATATATTGAAGGTCGCTATAAAGGCAAGAGAGTTCATTCTCTAAAGTACCCAAATGTGGTCTCATATTTTTATTAATATATATTATATCTAGAAATTTCTTTTGTATGTTGACATATAGTGAAATTTTACGTATGTGCTAAACACATTTTATACAATTTTTTTGGTTCACATGGTTTCTTATGTTTCTTATTTCTTTTGGTACCCTTTACCAGAATCCGTTGTCGGAACCTTGTTATTCATTTTGTGTTGTACAGTGTTATTAATTCGAACGGCCTCATATTGCTTAACACAATTTTTAAAATGATTATGGATGTAATCTCAAGCGCTGAACCTACTTACGGCCAACAGATCGCCAGCAAATTCTTAGTCTAACAGATTTCGGAGTCACAAATGCTGTGGCAAGACCCTTGCTGCAATTAGAACCGACACTAGAACTCTCCTCTGATAAAGAAATTGTCAAGTATCTTAGCCCTGACAGGCCAAACGACAAATTGTCTAAAATTTAAGAATGTTTATTAGTTCAGATAGCGTACCGCTGAGGACACCATAAGATATTTATTCCGTTTAAAAACTTTGAATTAAATATCCAACTCGCTGCACAGTTTGCTACTAAGACCCTGTTGTCTACTGTTTCTTCAGAAAATGTTTAAATTCTTAAGGAAAAAAGGATATATCGAATAGGAAGGCAACAGCTCAGATCTCCACAACATAAAGGACGATCAAAAGAATGTACAAAGAAACTACGAAAACTACTGTCACTAAATAGCCTTCTTTAAAATCTGAATCCAAGCTCAAATTGCTGACTACTCATTATAGCGTGCTACAGAAAGTTTTAAAAGACCTGTTACCCTTTAAGAAAATTAAAAAATGAATTTACCCGAAATATATCAAGAGTTGCCTCCACATATAACCCAACACGTAGCAGATACCGCATTCAGGCGAAAGGCCGAAAAGGCTATTATAGAATTAAATAAAAAAAGCTACATGTATAATAATAAGATGCTCTTATAACTGCTTTGAGAATAATTCTCTTTATCATTAATGCTATTTTACGGGGTATTATTCAAAATACTATCTCCAAGAATGCAAAGTTTTACTAGTGAAAATGGTATCCAAGCCAGGCAAGGATAACACAAAAAGTTGAGTCATATAGACCAATCAGTCTCTTATCAAACATAAAGCATTTCGAAAAACTTCTAATAAAGAAATTAACTAAAACTCTTCAACAGAGTTACTCTATCTCAGATTATGAGTTTGGTGTCCAAAAAGAGTTGTGACAAGATTAAGCAACTTCATAGGCTAGTGACTATTATTAGAAAGGCCTTTGAGGAAAAAAATATTGGTCTGCACTTTTCATTTATGTCGAAAATTCAGAGGTCGAAAATTCAGTTAGGGAAAATAACTTTCGAAGTAAGCTGGAGTTTCACAAAGGAACATTTTGGGTCCACTGTAGTACTTCTGACTTGCCAAGAAATTCTTATACCCACAGTTGGATGTTTGCTGGTGATACGGCAATCATACGTTTCCACGAGAAGCCTTTAAAGATTTTATTGAGAAGTTTTGTAAATATAAAACTCATATCAGGGATTCAATACCTAATAATCCTATGGCAAGTATGCGATTTGTATGTAGACAATCGTAAATGTGACATCATACTTGAACCTATTTGCCTTTCGGGCTTACGTGCGCTTTTGTTACCTCACCTAACTCTCGCTTTACAAAGTAGAAGCTGTTCTTGACAACTCGTCTTAGCATTTAATTCTGTCTGTATAAAAATTTAATCATTTTTATTTCCAGTATGAACGACAATCCACCTAATGTTTATAATACTTAAATCTTATTTATTATCTGTGTATTATAAGTTAAATATTCGCTAAATATGAAACACAAGCCACATGCAGGCGTTGTAATATTTAAATACATTGACATTGAAAATCATTTTCGATTTGTTTCTGTAATTTTTTGGTTTTTCTAGTTATAGGCTAATTAAATTTAAAGACATCCCAGTATTATCAATCTCAAAATCAGTATCATTAAAGAAACGCATTACTGATATTTTAATAATGTATGTATGCGTATAAACAAAATCAAAAGCATATAAAAACTGTTTTTTTTTACAAAATTAAAAGACAAAAGCATTAAAAATAAGACTGTTTTTTTAAGACATCCAACATCAACACGGGCATCAGTACAATACGACGATACAAATATACTGGCTGGTATGAAAACAGGGAGAGACCATCATACATGTATCGGCCTGATGTACATATATATGCAGTACATACAGTATTATTTTCATGATTGAAATAATGATTAATGAATTTGACTGCCAAAAAAATTCAATTCGAATTTAGTGCGCTTAGCTAAAAATATATTTTTATGTTATAAGTATTAGGGTAATACTTAAATTTACGTAAATATGTTTAAATTACACAACGGTTTAATAATTTTTTTTTTTAATTTCAATACCAAAATATCCACGGCGGGAGAATGTATTTTGTGTTCCGATTTTAAGTTTTAGATTTCAAGATGACAAACACGACACATAACTGTTGAAGTTTCTTCCAAGTAACACATTTACTTTTTATTTTTCGTGTAATGGATAAATGACTGAAACCTTTATGGAACTGATTTACAGCAAGAATATGTAACATCGATTCGATGTTCAGAAAACGATAAACATCAAAGTCGAAATAAAAGTAAAAACTAAACTCAGTCTACTATTTGATTCATGAGCCTTAATGTAATTAATTTTAATCATGATCGGTAACGAAGGTTTGGGATTCCACCAGGAAAAAATAGATTTTGATAACGATAGGCCGTCTTGATCCCAGAAGCCCATATGTAAAATCTCCTTAGCCGGGGGACAAAATTAAGCAACGGAAAATTATTTCTCAATCAAGCCACATGTTATGGAGAGAGATAAAAGGACTCCGAAACCAAATGAATAGCTGTAGGCTTTCAATAATTTTTTTTATATCGCAACTAACCTCTATATTTTAATTCGGTATAGAAACTCCTTAGAAAGATGGTAAACTTACGGCCACATGTTTTGGAGAGAGATAAAAGGACTCCAAAACCAAATGAATAGCTGCAGGCTTTCAATGAATGTTTTTATATCGCAACTAACCTCTATATTTTCCTTCGGCATAGAAACTCCTTAGAAAGATGGTAAACTTGCGGTATACGGTCATAAATAACAAGCGCACAAAGTACAATATCGAAAATGTCATAATTTGGCATAATGACAAAACACAAGACGTGGGCTGGAAAATCAGTAGGATGACAACTAATGAAAATCCATATGATTTTTTGAAATTACCATGACCCCCCATGAATTTTGGGACACCGCTAAACAAAGTAATTAAGCGAGTAAATAGCCTGGTAACTAGTGATCCAAGTAGAGATACTTTTTTCAATAGCCTTTTTTTGACAGATCACGTGTGAGTCGTGTCATGTTATTTTTGTTTAGTATTGTTTGGCATTTCCTAATGGAAAGACTTACGCCTGAACAACGTTTACAAATCGTTCAACTTTATTACGAAAATTCACATTCTCTGAGGAATGTGTTCCGTGCACTTCGTTCAACTTATGGTCAACATAATCGGCCTACTGAGCGTACTATTCGCAACACCATCACCCATTTTTAAGACTCACCATTCATTATTGGATAATATTCGACCGAAAAGACCACGTCCAGCACGCTGTGAAGAAAACATAGCGGCCGTAGCTGAGAGTGTACACGAAGACCGGTGCGAACGTAACCGTCAACGGCGACCGTTATCGTGCCGTGATAACCGACTATTTGATACCTGAAATTGAAGCTCGTGATTTTGGCGACATTTGGTTTCAACAAGACGGCGCCACTTCCCACACATCGCATCAATCAATGGATTTATTGAGAAAACACTTCGGTGAGCACATAATTTCACGTTTTGGGCCGGTCGATTGGCCACCAAGATCGTGTGATATCACATCGTTAGACTTTTTCTGTGGGGATATGTATGCGGACAAACCCGCTTCGATTCAGGCCTTGGAGGAAAGCATCACGCGTGTCATTCGCCAGTTACCAGTCGAAATGCTCGTACGAGTCATCGAAAATTGGACTCAACGGATGGACCATCTGCGACGTAGCAACGGCCAACATTTGATAGACATAATCTTCAAAAAATAAATGCCAAAGAATGTTATTTCAAATGATAATAAACATTCTCCATTAAATTTGAATTTTCTGTGTTTTTTCTTTAAAAAAGTAGGGAACCTCGAAATGGATCACGCTATACTTACCCCTTAATTAATTGGTAGCATTTGTTTTTGCTGGATAAGCAAATCTCTTGTTGAAAATCAAACATTTTTTTGTATGAAATTTTCTCGAAACTTGCAACTTTGAATTTAATTTTGATGATTTATTAGAAATGTACACCCAAAAATATATTAGATTTGATGAGTCGCGATTCTAATAATTATATTTAATTTTTCTCAGTTTTTAATTTATTTAAAATAATAGAACAAATACAACTTTGAAACTTCAGTGGTGATGTGTTGCTTTAAATAAAACTTTTATTTTTAAATTTCTTTGTAGGGTTGTGGAGCTCGTGAATTCAATTGGCAGGGTTTTTTTGACCGGTATATTTTTGGTTGTTTTTACACAAATAATATTATGAGTTTGGAAATAATTATTAAGGTCGTCATAGAAAGAGGATGAATATAGAGATTTCATTTTAAGAAGCGGCAAATAAAGGTTGTGTAACTATGAGAAAATTTAGGAAATTTCCTGATTTTAAAGCAAATTCTTCCCTTTTGTGCCAAATTACCCGAAATCTGCTAAAACGAAATTGGACTTGCAAAAAAACCAAATGGTCTTGCAAAGAAAATTGTCGAACCTTTGTAATCTGCACATACAAACATCAAAAGTACGTTTTTTTACATCGTAGAGACATCGTTATGGTGTGGTGTTGTTTCTTCAGTTTTTTTTTTCAAGTAATTGAAATGAAAATTAATTTTTTTTAATAAATTTTCTAATTAAAATTACTAATTATTTACATATTTATTTATTTATTTATTTATTTATTTATTTTTTTTATATATTTATTTATTTATTTATTTATTTATTTATTTATTTATTTATTTACTTATTTACTTATTTACTTATTTATTTATTTATTTATTAATTTATTAATTTATTTATTTTATTAAACATATAATTACAAATTATATCCGAGCACTACCAACAAAGTCTATCGGCTCGTTTTAGCGAAAACAGACCAGAGCCTCTGGTGGGAATTGAACCCACGACCCCCGCACTGATAAGCTAGCATGCTACCAACTAGCCTACCGGGGCTAGTTGGTCAGTAAATCTTTATAAAATAAAAGGCAATAGAACATACCAAGTTAGTAATTGATTATTTTAGTATATGGAGACTACTGAAACCGTAAAGCTGTATGGTGTACAGCCAGAGTTACCAAGATGGGTAGGAAACATAATTGGTAACCGAAAAAATTCCGTTATCGCTAAAGGTAATACTATTATTATTATTTCGGTAACGTTATGTTAAGGGTAACGCTATTTTCTAATAATTCGGTAAAGTTATTTTAAGGATAACGATTTTTTCAGTTATTTCGGTAACGGTATTTTAGGGATAACGATTTTTTCAGTTATTTCGGCATCGGTATTTTAACGATAACGGTATTTTCTATTATTTCGGTAATAGATAACTTATTAAGTTATTTCGGTAACGATATTTTAAGGGTATCGGTATTTTAATGATAACGCTAGTTACAATGCACACCGATATTTTTAACTCCATCATGTATGTACAGAGAATATATTTTTGAATCTTATTACTTCACAGCAGCCCCTTGCAGAAATATGTATAACTAACACAAACATTTTTACATAATGAATCACAGATGGTTTGAAATTAATTAGCAAAATGTAAGTATGCCAGAGTAAAAAAAAATAACCTGCACAATATTTAATCCCATTTTAAATTCCTTAATATCTTATTTGATCCGAAAAATGACAGATCAAATTAGTTCTAGAAATATATTTTCGGATTTAAATTGATCCAAAAAATGGCAGATCAAATTAGATCCAGTAATAGATTTGGCTATTTAGAAGGATCTTAATTGATCCAAAAAGTTTCAGATCAAATAAGACCCAAAAATATATTTAGGGATAAAGTAATATCCAAATTTATCCGAAAAAAGTCAGATCGATTGTATCAGATTTGATCCAACACGAAAACTAGTTAACATAATTATATATTCGGAAATTTTGGAAAAATATGTTATCATGGCTGAATTAATGGTACTAAATTGGTCCTGATTTAATATAATTATATAACTATATATGATATTAAAAATAATTATTTATCAACATATTATATTATTGTATAAGAAAAAATGTGAAGAAATAATTATATTTAAAGCGAAAAAAAAATATATATATATATATATATATATATATATATATATATATATATATGCATTGCCCATACTTTGAAGACATCTGTATATACAGCCAAAAAAGTCCCTATAAAATGCGCTGTGTCCAGTAAAATGTCTTCAGAGTAAACAGTAGAATAACGAAAAGTTTAAGGACAGTCCTATGAAGACATTTTGTTACTTTGGGGACTGTCCTTAAACTTTTCATTATTCTACTGTTTATACTGAAGACAATTTACTGGATTCAGCGCATAGTAAAGGGACTTTTTTGGCTGTATATACAGATGTCTTAAAAGTATGCACAATGAATATATATATGTATATATATATATAAATTTTCACCACTTATATCCTATCAAAAATTTCTTTTACTTGTTGTCCCGAAATGATTTAAAATTTGAAAGTTTTGTAAAAAAGGTATTAATAAGTAAGTAAAAACAGACTAAAAGCACAAAAAAATTTATCTCCCTGGCTGGGATTCGAAACCATTGACATGGCGCCACAAATAATTATATGAAATTGTATCTTTTAATATATTAAAAATACTCTAGATAGGGAACTACATATAACAATGTCTCACATATTGTATCATATACAATTATATCTTATACTTATATCAAAAAATATTTTTGACATTAGAACATATATTAAACCATATAAAATTATATCTCATACCACATTGAAAATATATTTGATAATGGCCAATATATTATTATATCTCAAATATTAGATAGCATATATAATTATTAATGGTTCTGTGTAATACTTATAAAAATATATATAGTTCCGTAAAAGTCATATATAAATATATACAGTCCCGTGTAACCCATATATAATTATATATAGTGTTATATAATATATACCATATCTTATCCTATAAATCATACAAAAATTTTATAAAGATCAATATATAAACAGATATGGTTATATATGACAAAATGTAGGGTAATTTTAAAAAAAATTTTATAATATTCACTAAAAAAAAGATGGTAGAAAAATTTGTAAACTGGGATTGAAAACCCACTTTACTATTTTTATACTTATTTTTAGTAAAAAAAATATTATTTAGTAAACTTTTTTGTTATTTGCAAATTTTTGTTGCTAATTTCAGAAATTACTTAACAAATTTTTGAGAACCTATTTGCTAAAATTAGCAAAAAAAAATTTTATAATTTTTATAAAGTGGATATTGAATGAAATGTTATTTTTAATAATTAAAACTTATACCTATAAACTTAAATTGCCTTAAAATGTTACATAGTTTGAAAAAAGGGATCGGAAGTGATGATACTTTTCTCATCCAAATAACTTCCAAAAATAAAACCATCCACTTAAAATTGCACTAAAACGATTTTTTAGTTCTAAAAATCGGCCGTTAAAACACTTATAATTTGACGTTAAAATCCAAAAAAATTGCTCTAAAAATATTTTTCAAAACAAAAATTAGCAAATTAAAACAAAATTATAAATTAGTCTATGTTTTTACCATTTTTGACCCTTTATTTTTTTTTCTAATTTTGTCTAAAATATTTTTTAAAAAAATAAATAAAATAAAAAAATGTTGCTCGATAAAAAAATATAAATTTGTATATTTGAATTCGAAAAAAATTTCAAAAGAAATTAGCAACTTTAAAGTGTAACAAGTGTATCTAAAAAATATTAAGTTACTTTGTGCATTTAAATAATATTTATTTTAATAATTAATATTCATAATTTGGTTGTACTAATATTAATTATATCACTAGTTAACACATTTTAAAAAAATTTGTGCGACAAGCGTGCGACTATTTTTTTTATTATTGATTTGGTCTCCTGAATCCGAAAATGGCATTTAAAAATTTTGTTTCTGGAGTAGTTTTTAAATTTTTATTAATTTTTTGTTTTATATTTTAATTTTTGAGTAATTTTACTATTTTGACTATATCTCAAACTAGGACCAAGATATTTTGATCAATCAAATTGCAAAAGAATTATCAGTTTTTCATTTGTCAACATTTTTCTAGAGTACGGGTTTTAAATTGTTTCAGTTGTTTTGGACCTATGGTCAAAATTTTACAGAAAATTTTTTTTTTTTTTCAGCAAAAACTGAAATCTTCAAAAAATAAAAATGGTATTAATTCTGAAAGGAAAAATATAAAATATTTTTTCCTTAAATGTAGTACTTATATATAAAAAAAGTAATTTTCAAACAACATCTATGGGTAAATATCACAGCAATGACCATTTATGTAAAAGTACCTAACTTGAGATTTTCTCCTTTTTTCGCTTTATATTATTATCAAAGCATGCCCAATAATATTGTATAATTAAGATCAACAATATTAAAAAAAAATAAATTAAATTTATTTGTATTTTAGTATTAAATATATTTAGTTGTTGGACCTTCTTTTACGTTGTTTTCGTTGCGACCCGTTTCTCTTAAGAGAAACCAAATGTAATATCCCATCATTCTCTCATCCCAATACCCCTGATATCGCCTCTCGATGGATTTCATTTGTTGGTGGAACCTCTCTCCGTGCTCATCACTTACATCACCATGATTCTCTGGGAAAAAGCTCAAGTGCGAATGTAAAAAATTAATCTTAAATGACATACTAACACCTGTTGAAGAAATAAAAGAGACAAATTAGGAAATAATATTTGTTAAATTAGAAAAAAAATTTTATATTAATTTTTTCATAATTTTTAATTAAATCTTCAACAATGGTCTTGAACTCTGAGTTTTTGTTGTTTCCTAGGAAATCATAAACCACCAATTTAAATGATTTCCAAGCTGCACTCTCATGTGGGGACAAATATTTATCGAATTTTGTATCTTTTATAAGTGTTTTTTATTTGTGGACCATTAAAAATTCCTTCCTTGATTTTAGTAAAAGAAATACTTTTATAATTTTACTCAAATAGGCGAAAACTTGGCCTTCCTTATTCAATGCTTTGACGAAGTTTTTCAAAAGTCCAAGTTTTATATGTAATGGTGGAAGAATAATGTTTTCTTTCCTAATAAGAGACACATACTTTTTGTTGTCTTGGCCCATTTGGCTAATCTTTCCGCCCAATGTTTTCTCTTGTAATGAAAATCACGAGATCGACAGTCGATCTCGTCAGAGGCAAATCAAAACAACAATAATTTGTATATCTACGTTACATTCCACATAGCATGCCCACCACTTTTAAATAGGAACAAACTTTCCAATTGTGATCTATCAACAAATCAAAAAATATTTGTCATTCAATTGCATTGTTAGGCTCTCCAAGCTTCTCGTACAAACCGAGAATGTCCTTGCAGAATCATATCTCACCTTCGGTTGAATAATACTTCGCGTAAGGACAATCGCAGTGTCTGTAGTATTTTACTTTTAAATTTGACTCCCAAAAGTTGTATTGTTGTAAACGAGATGCGAGTACTTTTGCTTTTTCTTTTGTGAGCTTCAAGTCTCTGACCAAATAATTTAATTAAGCCTGAGTAAGTAAGCTGCTCTCTCCATTTGTGTTATAATTGCCTTCAGATAAGTTTTGATTTACAAATGATGAGTCGGATCTTACGTTGGTGTTAGTTGATTTTGGATGTTTAAAAATGGGCAATACATCCGAATGAGGAACTGGAAAACTGACAGAGTCTACATTAGCATATAACCACCTTTTTTTGGCTCCAAATCCAGAACTCTTGCATTGACAAAAATAGCAATCGTCGATATGATTAGATGGTTTTCTTTGGTACTCCGAATTTCATGCATCGGCTAATAAAACCAAATTTTAACACATGAGAAATTTATATTAAATAAATCAGTAAAAAATAATTTTAATTTCGTGCCAGAAGCCCATATGATACTTGCTGTCCATCTTTCTTGCAAGTTTTTGACAGGCATTCCAAAGTATTTCTCATAAATATCTTTGAGTAAATTGCATACCACCAACACATTCTAATTTTTTGTATAACATAACTAATACATTCTCTTTTGAGGACTTTTGTTTTTGGCATTATTGTCATTTATATTTATGAGGGCACTTGATTTCTTGTCTACATAATTTGCAAATAAAAAATGGGCTCTCAGTACGTAAGAAGTACAAAAATTTCACAATTTTTCCTCTGAAAATTTTAGTTTTTGTGCAGTAATTCGGTAAGAAATAGTAATATAAAAAAAACAGAAAAATTTCAAATTTGGTACCATTACATAAATGATCATAACTTTGGTATTTATCCATAAATCTTATTTAAAATGACTTATTTTCTTTGTAGAAGTACAAAATAAAAAAAAAAATTATTTCAAATTGTACTATGTAAGACGAATATCATTTTTATTTTTTGAAATTTCAAAATTTGTGTTTTTATCAAAAAAAAATGTATTTTTTCGCGAAATTTTGACCCATATCTTATAAACTACTTTACCAATATAAAAACATTAGTCACAAAACACGTTGTGCCTTAAATGGTTTTTCGTTTGCAATTTGACAAATAAAAATTCTTTAGCCAAACTCGAGATATGGTCAAAAAGGTAAATTCACTAATAAATTGAAATAAAAAAATTTAAAAAACAAGCCCAAAAAAAAATTTAATGGAATTTTTGGTTAGGAGCCCCTAATACATAAAAAAGGGTCGCATGCTTGTCGCATTTTGGCTGTAAACTAGTGTGTTTAGTAAATTTTTTTTGCTGATTTTAGCAAACCGATTTTAAATTTTACTTTACAAAAAAGTTTACTACAATTTAGTAACGGCTACTAATTTTTTTTACTAATTTCATTGTGCTAAACGTCAGCAGACTTGTGTTGCTAAGATAAGCAAAAAATACCGTAATAACAGAAAAATTTTCAGTTGGCATTACAGACTTTTTTGGTGAGTGTATAATTATTTATGCTAATGCATACTGAGATATATATATATATATATATATATATATATATATATATATATACTAGCAAACCCGCCGAACTCCGTTTCGCCACCAGATGGCTTCGTTTTATGTAACATTTCGTTTGGTGATTAAAAGATGAAGAAATTTTTTTTTTTGATTTATATTTGAAAAGGAAAAATTTTATTTCATTTCGCAACAGTAATGAATTCATTTCGATTACAAAAATGAAGTGTTATTTAGTTTAACTTGTCTAAGTTAATGAAAGTGAATCCAAAGTAAATACTCAATCGAAGCGTAATACGTGTCCGCAAATTATCCGTTTCATTGAAGTGCTCTTTGGTAAACCACATTTTTTGTTTTTTGGTCTGACGTAAACACAAACAAAGCTGATGGTTTCCCAACTCATGAACACGCAACGTATAACTGCCCATGTGAAAAACAATGATTTTCTAAATTTATCCCGCAAACACTAAACGATTGGCCTTGCGACTTGTTAATTGTCATTGCGAACGCAAGGCGAACTGGAAATTGCAATCGTTTGAAGTCAAACGGAAGATCAGTCGGAATCATTGGTATTCGAGGAATACATACATTTTCACCTGCGTACTTTCCGTTAATAATGGTTGCCTCAATCAAATTCGGCATAAGTCTTTTTACCGAAAGTCGAGTACCGTTGCAAAGTCGCGGTGGATTCAAATTACGCAATATCATAATAACTGTACCAACTTTGAGTTGCAAGTTATGTGGTGGAAATCCTGGTAACTCCAGAGAGTTCAAAAACTCCGTTGGATAATTTACTACATCATCGGGATTTGTTATGGAATCAACTGATTTGTATGTCACCAAATCGCCATCAATTTTTGATTGAATGGTGAAATTCAGTGCGTGTACATCATTATTCTTTGCGGCAAGAATTGCTCGTTGACTTAACCAAGCATAATTCTGATAAATCTCACCAATTTTTGGGAAAACATTTCCAATAAGAGCTATTTTTATTCGTTGATACGCCTGAAAATGCAAAATTAAATGAATTGTTAATGGAAACCAATAATAGCAATAATTAGTGTGTGAATATTGTACCTGTAATTGGATCGACCATCTTCAACGTGATGTCGTATCCGTCTTGCCCTTGCCAATAAATGATTGGATATTGTAACGCATCGTACAAACGATGTGTCTCGTTTACACGATGCATGATATTGCTTCTTCGCTGAACGACATTCTCTCGCGATTTAGTTGGATCGCCAACAATAATTGCAGCAACATCATTAACGGTTGGTGCATTGAATCTTCGTTTTGAACATATTAACCACAGCATTATTAGCGTGAAAAAATTCTTGCAACTGTTCAATAATTCGTCTCTTTAACTGTTGTGTTCCCTGTATATTGCACCGCACATTCAGCTGATCCACCATCGACAAAATGAAATATATTTACATAAATTGATGCGGTTCATCTATTAGTGGCACCATTGAACCATACAAATGATATATTTGTCCTTGTATCTGTAATTGCAAACAATCATTTGTTGAAGAATACTGTATAATTTCTAATCGTGTGATGGTGTAGTGTGTGGTGTATATTCAGTTGTTATGTGTTGCAATTCATTGTGTTCGTGTGAGTGATTGGTTATGTGTGTTGTATCTTTTACCTTACAAGTCGGCATTAAGCCGCCTTCTCGAATGATATTAGCTCCAAAGGAAGTCATGCGAAAGCAGTTATTGTATTCAAGGATGTGTTGAAGAAAATGGCTGGAATCGGGACCACTTCCATCGAACAATGGTTTCAGTGGCTGTGGTAGTGTAAGTAATGGATCCAGTTTGACTTTTCCACTTGCGCAGCAAAATCCAGCCGTTTCTCTTTTGAACTTTAACGCATTGCAATATCGGCATATATTCGTCATTGGTCCAATATCTAAATTTTCATCATCACTTTAGTTCGCAGTGGGATCATATTGGAATGCCAAGCGATTGTATGATACCAATGATCTTCGTGTGCTCACGCGTTGTCTCAATCGGGCATTTTATCTTATTATATTTTGTCTTTCTTCGCTTAAATTCTGTGAATACACTTGTTGCTGGCTTGCATGTCTTGTGCGGCGGCCGATGTTCGCACGTCGTCCTCTAGGCATTTTGGACTATGGGCAGAGTGGTGAATTTAACCTCAAATGCACGATCCACATAATTTACTCAGTTCAACTTAGCACCTTAAAGACAAATGCCTGCTGTTGAAATTGAATAAAAATTTGCACAATACACGTGATTGATTTGATGGTTTCCAATTGAAATGTTAGGAAATGAATAACTTATTATACCCTTCACCATAGGTGGAAGGGTATATATAAGTTTGTCATTCCGTTTGTAATTTCTACAATATTGATCTTAGACCCTATAAAGTATATATATTCTGGGTCCATATGAAGAGCGAAGTTGATTTAACGATGTCCGTCTGTCCGTCTGTCCGTCTGTCCGTCTGTGTGTTGAAATGGGTTTTCCGAAGAACCCAGACATGATGAGGATGATTGATTCTTTTTTATTTCTGTTACATGTGATCCATTTCTGTTTGCTATTAAAAATCAGACAGATCGGTTAATAAATGGCTGAGATATTAGCAAAAAACCAGGACTACCTCTAATTTTTCCAGTAAAATCCCTTTGTTTAATAAGAGTGTGAAGATAAATACGTAGGTTAAATACGTTTCACAACTATTGTGAATGATATAAATAAAAAACAAATAGTAGTGTCGCCAACTTTTTTTTGCCTAGAAAATGCCAAATTTGACAAGAAAAGCGCTGAAACATATGGAAAAATATAAATTTGAGATTTTACATGACATATTATTTTGGATTAAAATTTTTGGACATTTAAGAAAAAATAAATGGGGATACCGCTTGTTTGTGGAGAGCTATGAGGTAGTAGATTCCAACGATGTATTCATCTCCTTCAGAATCACTCTAGGTTTCGAGTTTTGCATTTTAAAGAAAATTTATTTTTGAAATTCCACATAACATTATTTAAAATTAAAATTTTTGGACATTTAAGAAAAAAATAAATGGGGGTACCGCTTGTTTGTGGAGAGCTATGAGGTAGTTGATTCCAACGATGTATTCATCTCCTCCAGAATCACTCTAGGATTCGAGTTTTGCATTTTAAAGAAAATTTATTTTTGAAATTTCTCATAACATTATTTAAAATTAAAATTGTTGGACATTTAAGAAAAAAATAAATGGGGTTACCGCTTATTTGTGGAGAGCTATGAGGTAGTAGCTTCCAACGATGTATTCATCTCCTCCAGAATCACTCTAGGTTTCGAGTTTTGCATTTTAAAGAAAATTTATTTTTGAAATTCCACATAACATTATTTAAAATTAAAATTTTTGGACATTTAAGAAAAAAATAAATGGGGGTACCGCTTGTTTGTGGAGAGCTATGAGGTAGTTGATTCCATAACTTATAATAATTTAAAAAAATTATAAACTATTTTCCTTCAAATTTTTAAAATTAAGCTAAAGAAATTACAAATATTTCTAATAAAAAAGCGAAATAAAATCCTAAATGCAAATTTGCCAGCTAAATCAAACTATTTTGTAGAAATAAAACACATGCAGTTCTAGTGATTTCTTTTAACGATTTGTTGAAATTCTTTTCTTTCACCTCTTAACCTTTTATACACAAACAACAAACACTATTCTAGAGCTGTATTATGACCTATGGATACGTCTTATATAGCAAAAGATCGAAAATCTTTAGTATAACATATTTGCTGAAAAATTTGGAAATATCGGTTCAGATACAAAAAAGTTATGCCCAAAACATACATTTGTTTAAAATACATATTTTCTGGAACCATAAATCTTCCCGAGTCCAAGTTTTATCTCCAAACTAAATGGTTAATTTCCTCTTAAAGGCGTCCGTATATAAATCTGTCCATTTCATATATGTCCATATATAAACTTCAGTTTTTTCCCAACCATGGTGAAGGGTATATAAGATTCGGCATAGCCGAATTTAGCCGCTCTTACTTGTTTTTTACATTTTTTTTTCACAATTTCACAGTGAACACAATACCGGTTTGTCACATGAAATTAACTGAGCAGAGAAAAATGAGTAGCTGTCAAACAATGTATCACGCACCGGCGCCATCTACTTAAAATATTGGTTTGTAGTACATGCTATGTATCAGAGATGGCGCTGTATGTAAAAAAAGATTTTCCCGCTTTTCTGTTGAAATTTTTCATGAATATTCTTTGCTATAAACCTCACGGAGCCCGAGATCTTTCCAACGAATGCAAAACCGTGGAAATCGGTTCGTGCGTTCTGGAGTTATGGCGTCAGGAAGGAAAACCCGACTTATTTTTATATAGTAGATATATATAGTTATAGTTTATTATTAGATAAGGCCACATAAGATTACATCTAAACTTTCATACTCAAGTGTATAGGATTTTAAAGCACCTTGTTTTCATATAAAAAAAACTTGGGCTAAGAATTAACAAGACATAGAATTTATTTTTTTTTTAAGCGCATAACTTTAAATTGTCATCTTTAAAATTCTACAAAGGTTTTTTTTTAAATAGTTACGAAATATGGGGGTTTAAAGGTTAAAAATAAGGAAGCACTTAAATTGATCCTAGAATTTTTTTAAATAGTTTTATTTAAAAGCGCGAATAAGTTAGAGTGGTACAAGTATAGAGAATTTAGAATTTTACAGCTATGGACCAAGGTGCTTTAAAACTTCGTACTTTTGTGGAGTATTTTCTTTTCAATTATTGATTTCATGCAAAGTCGTTAAGATTTTTCTAAAATTTAAAATTTAATTTTTTCGTCTCAAAACTCTACATACGATTATAATATTTTTTATTAATTGCATAAATTAAAAAAAAAAAATTTTTGTTTTTTTCTATTGGAAATATTTTTTTTTATTTGTTTTATAAGTATCCCAATAGACATTTCTGAGAAAATATGTAAAAAAAGATTAAAGAATGCTGTAATCCTGATTAGGTTTTTTTTCAGCAGTAGTATTTTACAGTCAATCATCATCGCAAATTTTATTGCATTTGAAGACAGCTGGTAAACAAGATCATAACTTTTGGAGACATTACTTAAAAAAAGTGTTGCCACAGTGTTAGCTATGCAAAAAGCGTTCCCAAAGTTAACAATACGACTTATGGTTATAAAAAATGTATTGGTATTTTAAGGCTTAAGTTATTTTCAATTATTTCGGTAACGTTATTTTAAGGGTAACACTATTTTCTATTATTTCGGTAACGTTATTATAAGGATAACGATTTTTTCAGTTTTGTCGGTAACGTTATTTTAGGGATAACAATTTTTTCAGTTATTTCGGTATCGGTATTTTAGTGGTAACGATAGTCAGTTGAAAGGATATAGAATCGATAAAGGTATTTTAGCGGTATTGCCTGCCAACCCTGGTAGGAACACAAAAATACCGTTCACTAACAAACATATGATCCAACTGAATATTACAGATCAGTCTTTTTCATTCCATATTTAGATTAAATAATCTCAAGTATGACAAATAGATTTTCCAGTTATTAAAATGTGGTGAAGAGTCGTTGACGTTTCGTCAGAAGAAGTTTGTCGCCTTATAAAACTTTACCAACACAAAAAGAATCAAAACGTATATAAGAAATTCAGAGGGCGAAGTACGACTTTCTGCATTGGCTCTAATGTCTGTATAGAAGTAGACCCAGACAAATTCGTTGACAGTTTTATGTCGGAAATCGTCGTATTCATTTTTAAGTTCAATATTAGATATCAATCAATGTAATAAAAAAAGTTTTTAAATAAAAATTTTATATGAATTTAAAAGTTGTATATATTGTTTTAGTGCTTCAGGTAGGTAGAAAACTTTTAATTTTGAAATTACCAGCTTTTTAAGAAAATTTTGTGGAATAGTTATATTTGAATTTCCTTTGTTATTTATTTTGACAGTTCATACGAAGATAATGCACCCAGAGTAAAAATATTAATAAGGTATTATGATTAAATATTCCTTGAGGTAAATGCTTAGCATTTGTTAGTTTCCCATAGTTAAGTTAAAGTTAACTACTATAGAAATGTTAATGGACCTAAACTAAAAAATGTGTAATTTTTCACCACATTTTTTTCAAACGTGGAATTAAGCCGCTAAAAAAATACGTTTCTCTTTACTTGTATTTCTCAATCACCTGTACTTCTCAATCACCTTCCTTATCAGTTAAATCAGACCACGCCTAACAAACTATTGTAGTAACTTTGTTAATGAATGTAGTAGATACAGACTTTAGATTTTAATAGAAAATTCAGTAAAGGGAGTACCTTAAAGATCCTGCTCGAGTGAAATAGTTTTATTACTACTGTCCAAAGCAGTGTTGGATATGCATTTATTGCTAAAAAAAATACAATCCCATGGTAAATTGCAAATTAAGTTCCATCCTTATTATTCTTATTATACGTAAGAATACTTTTCGTTATTTGATGAAAATAAAATGGGGACCATATACACATGTATGAAATCTGAGGGCATGTTGCATGAATCCAGTTCATGCAATAATAATGCCTGCTGATATTTTCAAGAAAATTGCTACACATTTCATACAACTTAATCCTACTCTGTTTTTGTTTTTTTGCAAAACTTATTCAACATGGCGATCTTCCAGACCTAAATATTGTAGGCTAAAAATTGTATTTTTATGTAAGTGCAAACTCTTTTTTTTAATTTTAAAATATCAAATGTCTATAGCTATCATTGTTATTACATGAGTAAAAACCACCACTTTAAATCTATTAGATTTAATTATAGTGTCTATATTATCAGTTTAAGTTTTACAATTTGGATAATTTGTAATAATTATTTTTTACAAAATCCCCAAAAAATAAAGGAAAATAAAAACAAATAATTTTTACCATCATTCTTTTTAAATATGGCCTGGGGAAATGTTTAGGTCTTCTCGCTTAAGATGTGATTCAAATCATGCAACCAACCATAAAAATAGTGTTGTCAATATGCTATTATAATTAAAGACTAGAAGTATTAGAGTAAAAGCGTTATGCAAAGGACCCCGTTTGTTCCATTCAATTTGACATAAAATATCGTTCACCGGTTTTCATGAGACTTAACTTTATTTTATTTTCTCACCGGAATTTTTGGCTTGTTTTTTCATATTTTCATCAAATTTTTGGAATGGTCCTGATTTCTTTTTTATATATAAGTCTTAAAATATATAAATTTCCCGAAAACTAAATTTAAGTAAGTGAGAAACTTATTTGCTTAATTTTAGTAATTGCTCATTTACAAAATCTAAAAAAAAAAATGTTAACCATCAGACATGCCAATTATATGATACTCTACACCAAGTATAATATGGATCATGTTTCAGGAAGCAGTTCAAATTTCATTTTTCATGTTAAGGACACATAATATGGAGATAAATAATATAGGGAAGACATTATTTACCATTCCAAATGATATTTAAAACCAAATGTCTACGGGTTTGTGTGTCTTAATACTATTTAAGCCCAATTTAGATACAACATTTCTAGGGGAGGTATGTCTAAATATAGACCGCTATTAATCAATTTTAATAGTAGAAAATAGAAAATTATTTATCAGTATAGAAATATCTTTATATTTACGACCGGAAGGAGAGACGTACTAGCATTGAATCAAAACGATATTCTGAGTCAATTGGTATACTATAATGCGGATCTTAGTCCGATATTTTTGGTAGTTATAAACATTAAAACAATCTTATTATACCCTGACCAAGGACTATCTAACAATAGTATATGCAGAATGAAAAATCAAAAGCCAACCACATGCCAAACAGCCAGTTGCAGAAACTCCAATTGAGTTGCACCAGTTGCGAAACTTTTAGTACGTTGATTTTAGCAAGGACAATGAAACTTTAAGGATGAACAGAGTTAAAAGCATCACTATTGATTGGCTCGAATGACTCATAGTCCTTGCTAAAATAAACGTATTAAAAGTTATGACTACTGAACGAAAATACTTGCGACTTTTAGTTTTTGAAGGTTGATTGTTTATATTAATGGTAAGGACTTAAATACTCAATTAACTCCTTTTAACTCATATCGCCCCAAAGATTTTCTTTATATAACTTAATAAACTTGGTGTTTTAGGTAATTTTGGGTTAAATAAATAAATAAATAATTTCAAAAAAAAAAAAAAAAAAAAAAAAAAAAAAAAAAATGGTGTTCGATTTCTCGAACACTGTATTTTGAAGGCATATAACAACAATACAAATGATAAAACAAAAATATTTGTTTTTAAAGTTTTATTGTTGAACTACATTATTACTTTTTCATTTTTTATATTTTATACATAGTTTTCAGTTTTTAAAATTATGCTAAACTTAATGCATTTTCTTCTTCTTTGTTATAAAAGGGGGATAGGAGTAGGTAAGAACTTTTTTATGTATATTTAAAGCTAACCCCTTATACTATCTAATTGTATTAAAAAAAAATTCACTCTTAATTAAAAAAAATAATAATAAAAACGAGTGTTCGAATAATCGAACACTGGGACGATATGGGTCAATATGTGTCTGAGAAATTATTGATAAATGAAAAAAATACTAACGATGTTAAAAGTTTTAGGAATTGCTAATATTATAGATTTTTTTCATTGTCATTTTTTAATTTAATGGTTTGAGATTTTGTTTTGGAAAAACATAAAAATTGAGATGAATGCACAAAATATAAAAAAAATCAAAACAGTAATATCACTCCATTCCTTTTCGCTTCCTGTTTTGAGTGTTTCATATTCACACGTTTTCTACTTCACTTCATTTTATTCCCGTTGCTTTTACCCCTTTCATTGTGTTTCAATTTCATAACTTTTCCAATGTCTGTGTTCCTATTCTACCTGCGATTCTCAATTGCATGTTTCCAGCACGTTTCAGCAGGTAGTTAGGGGGCATTTTTATGCTTTTGTATTCCCGTTTTTACCTCGTTCCTGTTGAAATTTCCAAAAGGTACCATATTCCAGGGAAAACATATTTTAAAAGTTCTGGCTTCTAGCAAAAGGGATTCCAGCCGTGTGGGGAAGACATTTCGCGTTTTTTCCCTTCCCCGTAGGAACATACCAAATATCAATTTTATAGCTCCTGCTAATTGTTAAGCCGTGAAACGCAGTACATTCACCTTTGTGAGTTAGCCTATACTTCACGGAATACATATTTTAAATTTCAAGTTTCTTGAAAAATGGGTTTGGGTAGGGCATTAATGACAAGACTTCTCCCCTTTTGGTACCATCCTCGTAGGAATTCTAAATCGATATAAAAATTTTAAAAATGCGTGCGCTATTTTAGAAGATACGTTTTAAATTATTAAGAGCTACCATTAAAGAAAACTCAACCACTTTTGTCGGATTTTTTCTCTGATAGCATCCAAAGTTTGTAGCTTGTGTGTCAGATGCGCCGTCCTGCAGAAACCACATGTGACTTAATACCCAATGCATCAATTTGCGGCAACAAAAACTCCTTGATCATGGTTATGTATCGCTCACCAGTCACACTAACCGTGTTAACTACGGCGCACTCGAAAAGTTCTCCGGGCAATGACATTGGATTCCTAGTGCCATAGGATCACAAATTTTGTTTGTGATAAAATCGTCCATTTTAAAATAATTAAAAATATTATTAATTTTTGTCTTGTTGATGTGTTAATGACATGTGGAGGTGTACTATATATCTGTTTGCTTTACAAATATTGAAACAAAATTGATAATTGTCGTCATTTGCAAAAGTTGTAGCATCTTCTGATAGGGTTGTACAGTTTGAGCTACCTTTTATAACAAAATTTAACATGTTTTAGAAGAATGATCGAAAAATCGCTACTCACATTTAAGATATGGAATTAATTTTAATTTCTATTCGTTAATTAAAACACAATGGATAACCATAAAAAGAGTTTGTTGATATAATCAAAATTTTGGTCTTATAGCAAAAAAACATAAAGCACACCGTGATACCGTTTCCAAGACAATTAACCCTGGATCGGGAAGAAAAATTTTTAGAAGGATATTGCTAGGGCCAGAAAAGTTATGATGAGCACCGAATACATCTAGACAAATAGCCGCAAAATTATCCCAATGTTTGAATGGCTTGGTAAGAAAAGTGAAGGACTATGTCGGTATGAAAACGTTTAAAGTTAAAAAGTTCTAGAAACGAATGCAAGTCTAAGGCAAAGAAGACCATTTTCTAAGAAGCAACAATAAAATCTTTAGTCAGATATTTCGGAAAATTTATTATTTTAAAAATTATATATCGGTGTGTAGGTTTTTTCGATCTCTCTGCTTAGTATTATGTACATTAGAAAACATATTTCACTTCTGAAATCGCAGTTTCGAATTTTTGAATCCTTATTCATGACCAACGTATGTGTAATTTATTAAATATTTCTGCGTTTAACTCCGTCCACAGCACCCATCATCCACTAAAATTTAAAATGTTATTCCATGATTAATTTGTTATAGATAAAACAAAAGTTATCTTAAGTTTGCTAAATTATTTTTCGAAATGGGACAATCAAATTGGTTTTTCTTATACACAAGCGCGGATCCAAAAACGATTTATAAAAATAAAAAAATATAATACACAACAGACTTTGCGACGTGACAGACTTTGAGACGCAAGGTACAAATTCCCATAGCTTCCCCTGTAGTACGTGAAACTTCTTTAAAACCCCAAAATCTCAAAGATCGACCATGTTATATAAATTAAAACTTTAATATGGTATTAAAAATGACATACATTTATTTAATTATCTTTTTTAGCTACAAAACTATATTTGAAGTTCTAAATTGTGGCACAAAATTTACTATATTATAACACAAGGGAACAAAATTGATCTTTTTTGTGTGGACTGGAACTTTTTTGCAAGTTTTTACTAATTTGTGGTCGCTGATTTTAAATATAATCTCTATTTTTCTCCATCAGCTCGCAATTTTAAGTTACAGGTACTAATCGTATTTTTGACTTTTTCCAAAAATTAAAATTTCAAAGAATCATAACGATTTTCAAAAATTTTTTTTTTTAATGATGTAATTGTTACCTTCGAAAAACAATAAAATTTTTGAAAATCACCAAAAAAAAATGGCGAGTAATGGTTGTTTGAGTAAAACAAATAATTACACATTTTTATTTTCTTTACGCTCAAAGTTTATCGGCTGGGAGCCAATTGTGCAAAAATTGAGTGAAAATTGAATGAGTAATGCTAAGAAATCAGTGGCCTAAAAACAATTACTATAACACACTTCGCAGCAAAAAAAGATCTTGCCAAATAATGGGTTTTAGAACGAGCAGTAACTGGTTGAAGTTTGCCTGCTAAGCTCATAATTTTAACATTGGAGGTAGCTAGTTACCTAACCTTACTTACGAGTAGGGAGTTAAATAACTAGTTAATTGCAAGGTTAAAATAACTAGTTATAGGTAACGAAAAAATAACTGGTTGCAGTTCACATAAATAAAGCATTATTAATAGGTACTGAACGAGTGGCTTCATATAATGAGTTTATAAGTCGTTACTGAACTGATTACAAGGAAGGAAATGAATAACTACAACATTTCCAATTTAATTTCAGAAAGTACCAACTATTTTCAGAAAGTTTTAATTTTTTTCAGATATTAAGAATTTTATTTCACAAATTAATATAATAATAACTGAAATTAAATTAATATATGTGAAATTAAATTGATAGCATCTGAAATGAAACTAATAACTTTAACTGACGAATCCGAAATTACATTTAAAATATCTTTAATTGTTATTTTCTAAAACTAAATTGATAATTTCTGCAATATAGAAATAATATATTATATATGAATATAGAAATAATATATTATATATTTTTTTATAAAATTTATTTTATATTTATAATTATAAAAAAACTTAAATACAACGTATATACACATATTTTGTTAAATTTACAAAAAAAAAAAAATAACTTTCAGAGCAATTCATTCAAAATTCCAATTCAAAATGGTATTGGAAAAATACCAATTTTAATTGAGGAATCTACAAGTGCAATATAGATTTTCCATGGAATTTTCTGAATATGAAATGATTAAATTTATTTGTTTTTGTATTTTTCCAATTTAAAATAGAAAATCCAATTTTTTCGGAATTATCTCAATATTATTTGGGAAACTCACAAATTTAATTCTAAATGATTTTTAAATTTAAAAAAATATTTCAATTAAAATCATTAAAAAACAGAAATTTTTAAAATCAAAAAAAAAAAATATTTTTTATTATGTTTCAAAATTTTTTTTATTATTTTTTTATTTGCTTTTAACTGATTTTTGATAACAATTTGAAAAATAAACTGAATGACAATAAAATATATTTTAATTGTCAAAAATAAGTAGTTAAAACACATCACTAGTAACTCATTTTTTACTCATTGAAAGTAATTTTGTATTCAAGGAGCTGACATGGAATATCGATGGCTGTATAACTCATTATTTTCACTTAAGAAGTAATGCAGTGGGCAGGGGTAGGTCATTATTGGCAATGCAAAAGGCAATGATTAATTACTAATTTTTTTCTGGGTTATTACATAAATACAGGCCTATATATCAGACGCTAAGGAAAATAACTATGCTATATTACTATGACTATGCGAAATTACTATTACTATTAGAGCATAGAAAAAATTGTGAAGATCAGCGCTAGAGCACACTTTCAACTTGAGCGACCAGTTCATCGTCAGCCTCCTTATAAGCCACCAAGCCCACAGGCCAATACATCAGACACTGAGGAAAATGACTATGCGAAATTACTTTTTATAGTTAGTGAGTGATTAGCCGTCAAATGAGCTTTTATATCTATTTATAGAATTACCTCTGATAACGTCTGATTCTCAAGGCACAAATTGACAGAGTTGCCATTCCAACTGTAAATGTTTCCATTTATGGGAACGAATGGGGAATCTGACATTTATACCAGAGAACTGCAAAATCAACTTTTTTCTTGATTTAATCATACACAAAAATTCTTGTTCACTTTTAATAATTCAACAAAATTCACTGTAGAATAAAATCAGCATCATGTTACTGAACGCGTAATTGGAATCAGTGTGAATCATCTGTCGTTTATGTTTTATGCAAATGTAATCACTTAACAGTGTTCGGTAACATGATGCTGATTTTATTCTACAGTGAATTTTGTTGAATTATTAAAAATGAACAATAATTTTTGTGTATGATTAAATCAAGAAAAAAGTAGATTTTGCAATTCTCTGATTTATACCAAAATTTTTTAACACAACATATTGAGTGCGCTAGCCCATATATAATGAAAGAAAAGCGTCTAATTTAAACAAAAATCAGTAAATTGACAATATTGGAACTAACGTACACACAAATCATGAAAGCAAATTTTATCTAATGAATACCTGTTCAACGTTTTAAAAACTGTAACGCTAAACATCTAAGCCATATGCTTAACCAAGAAAACAGAGCCCAAAGGGTTCATAGTTTTTTTTAATAATTTATTTTTATTTCTGTAAACTTTGTCTTCTGTTTTCTTGGTTGGTCTTTGGACGTTCAAATAATTATCATAATTTTAATGAGTCAAAGTGAAAATTTTGATAAACATTTTCCATTAAAACATCACTTTAGGCAAAAATTTTAACATAATATGTCAGTTAAATTGTTGTGTTTTGTTTTTTGATTTTTCTGTGTTGTACTCAATGATAAATGAAAAATATTTTTAAAATTGTTTAGTTGAACCATATTTAATTTATAAGTGATGTTTCTAACATTTGTTTTATTGTATATTTCGTATCTTTTTATGATGTTTAACCAATGATGTTTTCTGTATATGATCGTGTGTAAATTATCTGTAAATACTTGTGTTTATCTTTAATTATAAATCGTTATATTATTACGAGTCTTAAGTTGAAATACCGATAAACATTGATTTCAGTAGATTATTAATTTTTGTGTTTTTTGTTTTACTTCAAATTTTCATAAATAATGTTTAAAGTAGTCAGAAAATCTATAATTATGCATAAATTCTTAAACAATGATCGATGATGTTTCTTATACAAAAACAAGAAGATGAACATAATAAAATATCTTCAAAACGACTTACTGTCTTCTACTTGTTTCTAATTATACGTATTGAGTCATAAGCAAAAATTATACTGAAATGTCATTTCCTGGTCCATTTTCGATTTTTTTTTACCAAAAAACAATTAAATTTTATGTTTCCTAAAACAGTTTCTAGCAGGAGATACCTTGTTGTGTCTGCACATACCGTTATTATTAGCATACATTTTGTGTTTTGGGATTTTTACCTCAAAAATTTTGATTTTGTGACTATCGCGGTTATTTAAAAAAAAACCTCAGAATTTTGTATTGTTTTTAATATTATTCTGGAGTATTAATAAATATTTTAACATTTTAATTAAATATGAATATTTCCGTCACATGAACAAAATATTTGAACTTAATTATTTTCACTTGATTTTCTTACAAATATTCCTAACATTACAATTTTTATAAAAAAAGTTTAGGATTATTTTTTGTACTTTTTGAGCATAACGTATTACTTTACTATCCATATTTATGTATCGTATTATTTAAGCAGGCCATACAATTTAATTCCGCTAAAGTTTCACATTAGTTTGCAAATTTTGAAAAATGATTTTAAAGCTGTCGGCAGCTTAGATAATGGTCAATAATTTAGTAGAAATTATACGAAAATTCATTCAACTGTTAAAAACATAAAGTTAAATATTTAGGAGTAAATATAAACGTAAATTCGATCAAATTTAATTGTTCGACAAATATATATTTGTTTAAATTACTCACTTTCACCGGAACGAAAGTAGTTTTTATTTAAATCATTTAAATATGTGAGTTTTCTTTAATGCAATTAAACATTTTAAATTTTCTTAGATCCATCCTTTCTAACGTCGCACGATTAAATTAAAATCGTTAAAAAGAGCTTAGAATAGTGTACTAAAATCTGCTTTTAACCTGCCTTTAACTTTTTCAACAATATCCTTGTACAGAGATGTATCTTCTACAGTTCTTCCTGTATATGAATTATATAAAATGCAAGTACCACTGTATGTTTTTAAATGTTTAAAAATATTGGTCACCCTACAATTCGAATTTGAGAATAGAAAAATGTTGCTTGGAAAAAAAAACAGCGGGTAGAACACATTGGTAGTTTGGAATAAAATAAATATATATATGATTAAAAATATTGAAAGGATTTCAATATTTAAGAAAAATTTAAAGGATCATTTATTTCAGGAGTTAGAAATATTTCTACTGTAATATAATCTCACAGCTTTTTATATAATTTTATGATTAAAAAAATTTTTTGTTTGTTTTCTTTTTAAATTATATGTACGATATATATTGTAATATTGTAAATATATTTTTTGCCAACTCGCCTCAATAATGTCCTGGAGACGCTGAGCATTTTAACAGCTAATGATACAGTCGAACGTATGTCAACAAAACTTTTTAGAGGTAAATCGGAGAAAGGTTTTAAAGTGAACAACACTGTGATAGTTGAAAAATCTATCAAGCACCCGACGGGTAAATCAAATTCGTGTAAGCTGAATACATACAATTGTGTGTGTTCCATTTTTCAGAGTTGGATTGTGTTAGATTAAATGGAATCGCGTAAAACATCGAGTTCAATACGGGAACATTGCGATACTTTCAGTCTCTCCAACGACCCGAAAAACTTAAAAACGACCCAAAAAACTTTAAAACACACAGATGTATCCCGCACACTGCCGAGGTCATCAAAGAACCTGCTTCTAAGTCGCTCTTTCTTAGTTCCTATCACTCAAAAGGAGGACCTGCACTGCCTCCTCCTTCTCATCACCATGGCATGGTTTTTGTGAACGGAGAATCAATATGCTTACAAAAATCAAGAAAAACTTTCATTCTACTTGAATCAGACAACGGATAATCCAAAATCGGTTAAGACATACGTGCCCCTATCCAATACGTTCTTTATCATCATTGGCCTGGACTTACTCAGATCAATTACTCGCACACTCAGCAATTAAATCCTCTATCGGCCCCATTGACACACAGACAAGCCAGTCGCTTCAGCTCAACGAGATACATAGGTCAATATCGATCTAACAGTTGCCCTGAATTTCCCGTGTATAGTATTCGGCAGTAAACTCCACCTTCTCCAAAAAGTCCTCCTGCCTTTCCCCCTCTACTCAGATTCCTCTTCCAAGAAAGTTTAGTCAAGAACCACACGCAGTTACTTTGCCTTCATCGAAAGTTGAAGTTAAGCTCCATGATAATTTAACACTTTATGCTTGGAAATAATTTCACGTATTTTTACTTATAAAACTAAATACAAAATATATTACATTTTCTGGTGATAAACATGTTTCCAAATTTAAAGTAAATTACGCATTTAATGCGTGTTAAGTTTTGGGTTTGGTGTGTTCTGACATATATGTAGAATTTTAAAACCAACATTTTTGTAGAACATTTCATCCCCGCCCTTTTCCTTTTTTTCGCGGTGTTTTTTGCAATTTGTTGGAATAAAGCCAAAAAATGCCGTTATGAAGAGGAGTTAGAGGGTTAATATGTTCCACAAAAATATTTTCCATACTATTATATACAACTTTGCTGAACAAAAATAAAACATAGTTTCATATACCGATATGCTCCAAGAACAGGCCAGAGCTGGGAAACTTTAACCGCCTCAAAAATTAAATTCCGATGTGATCTATTAAAACGCTGATACACGTTTATTTGTTTGTAAATAGGTTTTTCTGTAAATCGGCTAAGAATTTCGTGGTCTCGACTAAGAATTTTTTTGTAGAGGCACCAATTGGCATCATGGCATCATGGGTGGCTTAAAATATGGTAATTTGTTCATCCTGGTTTATAGGGTCCTTGGTTATTCTCTTGAATTTTTGAAAACACTAATTCGTTGAGCATGGCAAGGTAACGCTCAACGTTGACGTTAACGGCGGCTCCTTGCTAATTTTCAAAGAAAAATGTCCCAGTCGTGGTAGTCATATGAATAATATTGTGTTCCATTTTTAAATGACAAAGTTCAACCAAGGACCCTATAAACCAGGATAAACAAACTACCAAATTTTTAGACACCCATGATGCCATGATGCCAAATAATGCGACTACAAAAAAATTCTTAGTCGAGACCATGAAATTCATAGCCGATTTACAGAAAAACTTATCCTCTAGCAAGGGTTGTAGCGAAGTATAGTGATTGTGATGTGCGGATAAGCATGTACCAGTTATAATAAAGTTGGTATTGTTTGTGGTGCTATTGGAGCTTCAATAGTACTATGGTACTCATATGAACTATTTGGTACAAAGTGTATAGAAATTTTAAAATCCGTAAATGACAGTAAATCATCTTGCATAAAAGTACAAAAAAGTTAAAATAAATATTTCTTTCAAAAATAAATGCATGTTCCTTTATTTTTAACTGAACCAAAAACTTTTTGAGAAAAAATAACGATTTGTTTTAAATATTATGATGTTTTTAGTTAGAAAATATTAAAATACCGTCTTTTTAAAAAGGCGAATTAATTTTTTTCATATAAACTCTGAAAGGAGAAACTAACATTTCCTGAAAAGAAAACCCATATGCATCGAGCTTTCATATTTTGGGCTTAAGCAGGCCGTGATATAGTTATCCATAACTCTTAACCCGAAAATAAACCCAAGTACGAAGACTAATGTTATATTCTTCTTTAAATTATGTTTTGAGATTAGCTGCTTATTTCAGCAACTAAAATTGTTTATAACTTAAAATAACAGAAAATACTACTTAAAAAGAATGATAATTCATTTAATAATCGGTCTACTTTATTTTAATTTAAATCAAATAAGTTTTATTATTTATATTTAAATGCCGTTTAAACAACTGACGCATCAGTAGAAACAAATGATTATTCAGTTAAAATAAATGTTAAAATTATAAATATTATATAAATTTGAAATTGTTTCGATTTTTGTATTTTCTCATTTTTTGGAAATGGTCATATTTGTGTGTCAAGTTCATGAAGTTCTTGTGATTCGAATTCTTTTCCACATAAACTAACAAATTAATCATAAAAGAGTAAAGGAGTTTGTTTCTATATATTTATTTTTTAAACAGACACCAATCAAAAGTTTAATCTTAAAATAACTGTAGCGGACGCAAATTTCCATTTTTTGAATTAATTTTTATTAAATATTGTTTAAATGAAACTAAGACAATTGATAGATCGTAATGAAAAATTTTTAACAAATACATAAAACAGCTGAAATAAATTTTTCTTTAAAGATAGAATGAATGCTCTTTTGTTTTAACTGGAAACTTTTTATTAACTACATAATATTCTGAGTGTGGCAAAGCTTATTTATTTCTTGCGTGCTTTTCTACAAACAATTTAATTATGTACATAATAAATGATTTTATGTATATATGATTATTGGTTAGATTGACATTTGATGACATTGTAGACAATTTGTAGTCTATCACAATTGTCAACATGACAGTTGGCAAATTTGCATATTTACACAGCCTTCTCTTATTTGGCGACACATGATTACTAAGTGTACTTAAACATTTTAAAAGTTTATATTACTTTTAGTTTATAACTGAGGAAGGGTAATTTATCTGAAAAATCAGAGTTAAATATTAACCCCAGTTAAAACAATGCAATTCGAAAAATCATAACTATAGTAAAGTACTAACGCCTGGTTATTTTGAGCTACATAACAATATATGTTTTTTTAATTTAAACTTTAAATAAATATACATTACTACTCGTATCAAATCAATTCAATAAATTTAAGAATTTTTCAAAGTTTTTTTTGCAGTTTTTGTTTCTGATGGGTTTCTTAAAACAACAATGAAAGAGCCAGTCAACAACAAACAGTATTAAAATCGTACGTTTATACAAACAACAACAACGGCAGCAGCATAATGTGCCACAAAGTAAGTAAACCATTAATCAAAGTTGTGCAGCAAGTGAACTTCCTTTGCCGCTTGACAGTCGCAACTGATTGCAAGAGTTTGTATTGGGATTTTTCTTTTATTTTGGACTGAGGCCACCCCATACGATGTACAAGGCAGACATGTTGTATTTCTTTTTTTTCGTGTTCGTCTTTTTCTGTTTTCAGAATTCTTTTTAGCCACATTTCACTAAAAGTAACATTAACTGTCATGTCAATCATTTGACCAATATTATTTTTCCATTTTTTTTATTTGTACTCTTATTTATATAAAAAGTTTTATTTTTTGTTTATTTTATACCTAATGAACAACTTTTTTAGGCTTAATTTTAATACATTCATTAAAACAGTTGGAAAAATGTTGAAGAACTTATTTATTTAAATGAAATTGATAAAAATACTACTGGAAAACTCTCATATTTGTTTATTTATTTTTTACTTATTTAATTTATTTGCCTATGGAATTTTAATCTTAATAGACATTCTCAAAAATAATTTAAAATTATATAATAATAACTTTACTATGAATTCCAAATAATTTAGAATTATGTCAAATAATTTTACTATGAGTTCAGAAAAATAATAATAACAATTTTTTAATACATAGGATTAAGAAAAAAAATTAATAAATCCGGTTAAGTGTGTTACACATTCTCCTGAGCGGGTCAGCATCAACATAATTAGCTTTTAAGAAAAATTTCACCGTTAAAGGTATTAAATTACGGTATGCTGGTTGGGGAATGTTGAATGAAATTTTATTAATCAAAAATCCAGAACAGATATCACCAGCATATTCATATTCATCATAGTTCTTCGGCTTTTTAAAGTTCAATTTGATAAATTAACCCAAAGACATTGGGACAACAGTAACACTATTTAGTTTTTTGCATTATTATTAGATCTTGGTCTTTCTTTATTAATATATTCACAAACTAAAGTATTCTCAGGCCGGAAGTTTGAAACAAGAACATTTAAAAAAAATTCAGCAGAAAAAGCAATTATAAAAGATGCAATAGATCTCGGTTGAGAAAATTGTAATTTATGTATTAATCATCTGAAGAAGTATCACTTGCCAAACGAGAAATTAAAACAGTTTTTTTTAGGTTGAATAGAGCGCAATGGATTATAAACAATATTATTACTCCCTATATCCAAGATAAGAAATTAGATTACTTGTCGACATTGTCGGTGACAAATTTGTGTTGGACGATCTATTTAGTATCAAAATTATGTAATTGACCAGTGATGGCTTGCGGGGAGATCATATTCAAAGACGATAGTGGCAAATGGTATTTGCAGAGGACGGCACCGATGCATATGAAATTGATGGTATTCACATACAGGAGACTTTTTTGACATTTTATTCCTGCCAACATGAAACCATTCGATCATATCCAAAAACCTTACAGTTCGTATTTAAGCAATCCATGACGAAAATATTTTTAGGCAATTAAAGAAAAAAATGCAGGCAATAAACGAGTTTTTTATCAAACTATGTATCAACAGAAAACACTTTAAAGCTGTGTCAAGCCCGGGAATGCTTTAAAGCTGTTTATCGACCTTTAAGAATAATGAAAATAGTCAAATTCAGAATTTATAACAGAGCGTCACAAAGAAAGTTCAACACGATTACAGAGTTCAACAGTTGATATGTAAGAAAACCAGAAATATGCTCTAAGAAAATATTTCCTTAATCGGAAAACATGATATTAAATTTAAAGGAGATACGCTTAAAAAAGATTTTTACTAACCCTTAGATTCCTATAGATACCAAATTCAAAAATTTTTAGAATAACATGTTGCTAGGTAAGGAGTTACAACAGACAAGCCCATGTTAAACAAATACGTTTTGTAATAGGAAAGTAACAACTTACCTCTTTACTACAAAACGTTTACATATTTTTACATCTAAACCTAATAAAAAAAAAAATTAATTTGTAATTTTTTATTCAAATTATGCTAATTTCAATTTAATTCTCTTTATAAAAATATTAAAAAATCAACCCATTGCGTTTCATTTACTTTTAACCTAGAGGGAATAGGGTGCGCCTTCGTTATATGGGCCAAAATTTTTTAAAAGATTTAGACCGTAACACCCCTAGAAATGTTCCTATTTGTGTAAAAATACATCTAGGAAAAATTAGGCTGATTGAATATCCGGAAGGCGTGGCTCAAACGCCCTAAATTTGCTAAAATATGTAGAAAATTTGCAATAATGTTAATTTTGAGCTACACCTATGCAACAAACTGAAATATTTTAAGGTGAATCATAACGTAGAATCTGTCAGTTAAATTTTCATAACACTTCAACTTTTCGAGTTATGGTATTTTGTATTTGAAAAAAATTGATTTTTGAAAATTTTTTAAAAGGTATTAAGGCAAAAAAAAAAAAACGATTCTGATGTGTGTGAGCATTAAAAATATGCACATATTTACAAACATAATACAATATAATTTTTTACTATAGTAAAACCTCCCATTACGAACAGTTAAAAAATTATCTTCCTTCAAGGGTCGCTATCAGTTATTCAAGAGTCGCTATTAATTATTGAAATGTTTAACTTAATATCACTTTACACAAAAATTAATACGTTTATTTTTGACAAAAGGACTTCTTTGAATTTTAAAATTTTCATAAAAAAATTAGAATTACACTCAGAAAATTATGTAGTTAACTGTTTGTAGTTTAATAAAAAAGTTTTCCGTTCCATTTAAAAATAAAGGAAAATACATTTATTTTTCAAAGAAATATCTATATTAACTTTTTTATACATTTATTCGAAATAATTTACTATCATTTACGGATTTTTTTCAGTTTCATTTATTTTTTTCATTTGTTTGAAATTTAATAAAAATTTACCCACAAAACGGATACTTGTAGTTTATTTGTGTCCGTAACAGTTATTACAAATTTAAATTTTGTTTGCTGTCTGTTTCAAAAAAAAATATTCAAAAAATTTCATTTTGTTTTTTTATTTAAATTGGTTGTATATATACAAAAATTTTCAATACAAATTACAAGAACTTCATAAACACACATACATATACAAATACATTCACACAAAAAGTGTTTATAGCTTCATATGCATACATACATTTTGTATTGTACGAGCATATTAAAAAAAAAACAAAACATACATAAACGGAAATAATTTCAAATAAATGAAAAAAAAAATTTATTTTTGAAGGATTGGTAGGTAAAATTTTGACATTTAATTTAACTGATAATATCATTTGTTTCTTACGGATGTGTCAGTTGATTAATCAACATTTAAAAATAAATAACAAATGGCATTTAATTTGAATGAAAATTAAGTAGACCGGTTTTTAAATGAAATATCATTTCTTTTAAATGATATTTTCAGTTATTTTAACTTACAAACTTTTTTAAGTGTAGTTTCTACCAAATTAAGTATTATTTTAAGATTATTTATTACTTGTTTTATTATGTTGAACATTACAATACTGAAGTTTATTTCTTATTTTCAAATCTATGTCTACATAAAATGTTCACTAATTAAAATAAGTGTTTAGTATTTATATTTATGTACATCAGTTTGAAAGATCTGATTTGGTTGTAGGATATTGTTTCCTATAATCTGCCACAATTTGCATTATCGTCTCGTGACAACACTTAATTATAGTCTAATTTGATGGGGAAGAATTGTAAATTTTTTGTTGTCACTATGATTAGATTGATTTAAAGCCGCTACCATAAGTTTTTTTGATGTACTATAAGAAATTTTATCATCGAATAAAGCCAGAGCTGCAGATCCTGACGATAAATACCATAAATGATTGCAAAATTTGCGTAGTATTTCTCGACTTATATTTTCATCAATTGAATTGTAAGCATAGAATGTTTTTAATAAAGGAGCTCTTGCAGCAACAAAAGCTTCTATCCAAAAATACAAATGTCTCTTATACCATTTTTCTCACAGTCAGTCAAAATGAAATCGTCCCGAAATATAAATATTTTCCAGTAATATATTGCCTTTGGAAAGACTCCCGGTATCCGAAGAGTAAACGGTTCCTACAAGAAAAACTACTGGTAATCGTGGTTGCTTTTCTTTAAGACTTTTGCTGCAAACTCCGTTTTCTCTGTTGTATGGCCGAGTACTCTTCTGTAAAATTTCTTTTAAAATTTTCGCAATTAAATATAAGATAATTTTACATTTATAAAATGCAAAGAATAAAACTTTTATGAAATCGTTATATCTCATCGAAGTTTTATAATGCCTTCAAAAGACCCGTATTCTGTTTACTGGTTTTGCATTTTTTAAAATCAATAAATCAGTCACTACTTATTTTTAAATACTAAACTTATTTTATTTTAGCACCATACAATTGATATATCCTTACAGGTAATGACACGGTTATGGGTAATACATCATTATTGGTTAAAAGGTTTAATTTAATTTAGTAAGTTGCAAACTTTTTCTAGTGTTTACCAAGGTTTTGCTGGGAACTTGCTAACCCACAAACTTAAATTTCCTTACAAGTAGATTTCATTAGCATGCAAATAAAAACTATCTGCTTTAACACAGCAAAATATAAAATAAAACAGAATTTTTGTTGTTTCTTTTCAAATGAAGAATTAATTGAAATTCATAGAAATATTTTTTTAACTATTTGAATCTGTCATTCAAAAAAACAAACTATAAAAAACTACAGACTTTCAGTAGGATTTGATATTTTCTGTTAAATGTAAAATTTCATAATTTCTGTATCTAAAAATAGAAATTCAAATAATTACTTATTTTTTTATCAAAATTTTTGTTTTGTTTGTTTCAATAAAAATTACAAGAAATTATTCATATATACACACATAGAAAATAAAAAATATACATCTGTCTGGTACATAATATATTTTTTCATATATTTTCACCGGTCGCTTAGAAGTGAATAATATTTTGTATTCACCTCAAATATTTTTCAACTCAACAAAATTTTTTTACCACAAAACTTGTTTTTCACCACAAAAAAAATTTACAACTCAAAAAATTTTTTTTACCTCAAAAATTTTTTTCTACCTCAAAAAATTTGTTTACGCATCTAAAAAAGTTTTTCACCTCTAAAAAATTTTTCACCTCCATAATTATACTTCAAAAACAGTAGAGAACATTTTTTTAAGGATTCGGCACAGACGAATTCAGACCTTTTTTAGCTTGTTCTCTAAAGTTATGTCAGTTCAATCAAATGATTTTGTCAGAATTGATAGTTATTTTAATCGACTTTCGATTGTTTTTACTACTTTTGTCAATTATTAAACAATGATTGAAAATAACCCAAAAAATGGGCTGAATGTAATAAAAAATCAGTAGTCCTCTTTTTGATTGTATTTTCGATTATTTTAATATGTATTTTAGATTGTTATTAACAAAATAATATTGTGAGTGTATGACTGTGCTAGCTGTTTTCACTGAAATCCCCGAAAAATATTGGGATTACCAAGAACATTGTACTTCAGATTATAGTTCTCGAGGAGTTCTATAATATCGACCAATTTCTCAAGAAAATAGCATTTATTTCGAGTACTTGTTTTCGTAAAGCCCTTCTTGCTCCCTTGGGATCAGTTCTGAAGCGATTGCCGTAAACTTTGGGCAAGATTATAACTCTCGTTGAAAACTATACGATGGACTCACTTTCCAAGGGAGTCCTGTACATGAAAAAAGCATAGTTCTGAAAGCACTCCTGAACAATTTGGACTGGATTAATTCCCTCGGGGAGACCTATAAGTTGGGCCCACTTTAAAAAGGGCGTACTACATGGGGGTCCTTTAAATGAAAAAATCATTTATTTTAGCATGTATGGAAACTTATTGCGTTTTGTGCTCTCCTGGTCCTTCTAAAAGATGGCCCCACTTTCCATGGACGTGTGGTCAATGAGGTCCTGTAAATGGAAAAAAGAAATTTTTACTTCTTATTGGTTTTTTTGCTCTTTTAAAAACAGTTACAAAGGTACTCCCAACATAGTCGGTCCATATTACAGGTCTCCCCAAGGGCTATAATCCCGTCAAAAGTTCTCGGGAGCCACTTAGTAACAGTTCAAAGGAGAGCAAAAACAAAAAGAAACAAAAATTTCATTTTTCCATTTACAGGACCACCATGGGTTTGCACCCTTGGAAAAGAAAAAATTGTATGGCTCTTTAAAAACTTTGAAATTTTGTAAATTGTGATTTTAGACTCTTCCGAATCAAAAACTGCCGACCCCTGAACTTGGTATTCGTGTTTTACATCCTGTCCGACCCATTTTTAGTTTCTTGCTGTGAAATCGGTAAATCATTTTGAATAATGTATAAAAAAGTAAAAAAAAATATTTTTTTGAAACATAAATGTATGTTCCTTTGCTTTTAGCTTAACTGAAAACCTTTTTTTAAAATACAAACAGTAATGTACATAATATTCTAAGCTGGTGTTTCCATATGATGTTTTGCTTCAGACGAACGAACATACTCATTCGTCCTGCGACGAACGTCTTGAGGAAACACCATGTAAGTGTACATAGAAGAATATTTTAATTGCTAAACACTTTGTCAATGAAAATGCAATCATCTCAACTTTATTCAACATGTAATTATGTTACACCATTTACAGAAACGAATCTTTAGCTTCCTTCTAGTGTTTAAAAAATGGTAAATACAAATATTATCAATTTTAGCACAAAAATTGGTATTTGGTCCATTCGAAAAATGACGAAAATTGATTAATCGGTTATTTTGGTCGATTAATCGGAAAAATTGGCGATTAATCGATTAACCATTTAATGCAAACTAAATGTATTTCTTTTCTTAATAAGAAAACGATTAGCTCCTCTTTTATGAAATATCAATTAAAGTCTACACTCACAATATTATTTCGTTAAAAACAACTTAAAATACATATTAAATTAATCGAAAATACCATTAAAAAGAGGACTACTGATTTTCCTTAATATTTAACCCATTTTATTGTTTATTTTCAATCATTGTTTAATAATCGACAAAAGTAAAAACAATAGAAAGTCGTTTAAAATAACCATCAAATTTTTACCGACAAAAAGTTAGAAAAAACTACTTTTGGGGTTTGTTTTTCAAATTGAAAGTTTTTTTCTTTGTATGTAATTACAAAACAGAACACAACATAATCAGATGTATATATTTTTATTGGCTTTGTGTGTATGTATATTTGAATAATTTCTTGTAATTTTTATTGAAATTATTTTGTATATAAACAAACTATTTTGGTAAAAAAACGGAATTATATGAATTTCTATTTTTTGAAGCAGTAAACATAAAATTTTACATTTAACTGAAAATATCAACTGCTACTGAACGTCGGTAGATTTTTATAGTTTGTTTTTTGAGTGACTGATTAAAATAGTTAAAGAATATATTTCTATGAATTTCAATTGATTCTTCATTTAAAAACAAACTATACGTATTACTTTTTAAATAAACTACTGTCGGTAACGGAAAATATATTGTGGGAGTACTGCATTGGTTTATAAAGAATTTGTTTATGATATTAAAAGCAGAAATCATGCCTTAGAATCTTGGTGTTTGGGAGGAATCTGAGGACTCTTTAAAAGGAAAATACTGCCAGACATGTTCAGTGGGAGTAAAGCCTTAAACAGATAAGCGCAGTGTCGACAGTGTTTATCCGAAGTACAACATTTTAGCTGGTATTATATTTTCTTTATTTGTCAGTTTCGAGAAATTAGAAAATTTTTAAATAAACAATAGCTTCATTTAAAAATTCGATCTAAGAAAATTTTTCAAGATTTACAAAAATCAACAAAACTTTTGAACACTCCTATTCCTGAGGAGGACTCTGCCTTACCTAGTATTTTTTTTTTTTTTTTTTGTAATTTTAACAAAATAAAATTTCGAATTGAAAACAATTTTCTATTATTACCTAGCAACTTCTTCAATTTTAATAATTTTAGGGCTTAATTTTCTGTTCCAAAGAACGACTTGTAGAAAAACTTCTTGTCCTTAATAACGTGTATTTCTGTCGGTTTTAACACCGAACATTTTGGTTAAATGATTACAAAAATAATCTGTTATATTGCTCCTTGAACCCCTTCTGGAACTAGTCTTTGTTAGCTACATCTAACATTTATGTTTATATAAATGATTTCGTGTTCCATTGAATTGGTTCCAGTGAAATATGCTGTAGAATGATGTGGTTGAAAGCGATTGTAAAAAATTTTCTTGGTTGAAAAAAAGGAGGAATTCCTACGGAATTAAAAAGTCTACATTTATTTTAAATGATTAACTAACATTAATTATTATGTACTTTTTTTAAATTTAGTAAAGAATTCACCCACAAAATACAAATTTGTCAGTTGTTTAAACAACATTAAAAATATAACTAACAAAATTCTTGTAATTAAAATGAATGGATGGTTACTAAAACGATGCCCTTATCGGTAAGGGAAACGCTATTTTAAACTATATCGGCAACTGTATTTTTAAATAAGGATATTTCAGATATTTAGGTAGTGTATTTTAATGATAACGGTATTTCGGGAAGGGCATATTAAGGTATTTTAGGGTTTAAAGCATTCTAGCTATTTCGGTAAAGGGATTTTAAGGCTGCGCATACAGCTAATTGTTTTTAGAAAAACAAACAAACAAAAATAAAAGACAAAGCAAATTTATCAACTTGATGTACAGTTGCGAACAAAAAAATGCAACGCTGTGTTACATGGCCTTTCCGTGTGTCGCTTTGATAACAACGGTATTCAATTCACTTCTTTTTTAAATTTTTGTTTTCTACAGTTGTGGTAAACTAAAGTGTGGTTAAATTTTAAGGGCCCGATGTTGAATGTGAACCACACCTAAACGTCAAGTTTTTTTCTTCATTTCATTTGACATTTCTCAATTTCAGACTAACTCAATTTGAGCCATGGAAAGATACACAATCGACCAACGCGTCAAAGTTATTCAGGCTTATTATGAAAATGGGCGTTCAAATCAAAATGCATATCGTGCACTTCGTGATTTTTTTTTTGGTCAGCACAATCGACCAAATGTGTCCACAATCGGGAGAATTGTGGGCAAATTTCAGTAAACCGGGTCTGTGAAAACACCTGTGCATGCTCGGAAAACATTACTGTTGTTCGCGATAATGTGTCATGAGGTCGGCCAAGCATTTACCGTGAATGGTGTTCGCTATCGCGAGATGATAACGAAATTATTGTGGCCAGGAATTGAGGATATGACCCTGGGCGATATGTGGTTTCAACAGGATGGTGCCACTTGCAAAACAGCTGACGAAAAAATGGCTCTTTTGCGCGACAAATTCATTGGCCGTGTTATCTCACGTGGTAGCGATGTCAATTGGCCGCCAAGATCATGTGATTTGACACCGTTGGACTTCTTTCATTGGGGTTATTTAAAAGAAAAGGTGTATGTCGATAAGCCAGCAACGATTCAAGAGCTAAAGGACGAGATAATTCGGCACATTAAGGGCATAGAACCTAAATTATTCCTCAGCGTCATCGAAAATTTGGATCATCGGATGGAGGTGTGCCGCCGAGGTCGAGGCGGCCATTTGGCCTATATTTTGTTCCATACAAATTTGAACCATACCATATTATTATAATAACAAGTAAGAGCGGCTTAATTCGGCTATGCCGAATCTTATATACCCTTCACCATGGTCGGGAAAATAGTGAAGTTTATATATGGACATATATGGAATGGACAGATTTATATACGGACGCCTTTAAGAGGAAATTAACCATTTTGTTTGGTGATAAAACTTGGACTCGGGGAGATTTGTGGTTCCAGAAAACAGGAATTTAAAAAAAATGTATGTTTTGGGCATAACTTTTTTGTATCTGAACCGATATTTCCGAGTTTTTTCAGCAAATATGTTATACTAAAGATTTTCTATCTTTTGCTATATAAGACGTATCCGTAGGTCATATTACAGCTCTAGAATAGTGTTTGTTGTTTGTGTATAAAAGCTGAAGAGGTGAAAGAAAAGAAGTTCAGCAAATCGTTAAAAGAAATCACTAGAACTGCATGTGTTTTATTTCTACAAAAACGTTTGATTTAGCTGGCAAACTTGCATTTGGGATTTTATTTCGCTGTTTTATTACAAAATATTTTTTAATTTATTTAGCTTAATTTTAAAAATTTGAAGGAAAATAGTTTATAATTTTTTTTTTTATAAATTATTATAAGTTATGACCTAAAATAGTTGCACTCAAAGGGAAATTATGTATAAAATTTTCTTAATATATGAGAAATAAAATGGTTTAAAAATCTGTTTATAAATTCTTTTCAATTGGAGCAAAAAATAGAAATAAAACCGTTTGTATTTTGTTTGTATCAGAGGGTTTTTATACAAATTTTGATGTTTTTAGCCTATTTACGGATTATTTAATTATTAATATAAAATTTTATTTAAATTAATTATTTATTGTTAAAAAAAACAATAAATAAAAAAAGTCTTAAGAAAATAAAAAAAATTTACAAAAAAAAAAGTTGAATTGTGTGTCTTGAGTAGGATTCGAACTCGCGTTCTTAGAGAAAAAAAGTATTTGTGACAAGCGTTTAGCAACTCAGCTATGAAGGCTATATTGAATCATTGTTTATAGAGTTAAATGAACAGTTTTCGTTCAATAGGGATTTGTATGGTTTTTATTTAAATGAGAAATCTTTGTATGTGTTTGTTGTTTGTGTATAAAAGGTGAAGAGGTGAAAGAAAAGAAATTGATGTGTTTGTTATGCGTAATATTCAACATACATATAAAAACAAAGGGATTTTACGGAAAAAATTAGAGGTAGTCCTGGTTTTTTGCTAATATCTCAGCCATTTATCAACCGATCTGGCTGATTTTTAATAGCAAGCAGAAATGGATCACATTTAACAGAAATATATAACAATCAAGTCCTCATCATGTCTGGGGTCTTCGGAAAAACCATTTCAACACACAGACGGACAGACGGACTTCGTGAAATCAACTTCGCTCTTCATAAGGACCCAGAATATATATACTTTATAGGCTCTAATATCAATATTAAAGAAATTACAAATGGAATGACAAACTTCCCCCTGTGGTAAAGGGTATAAAAAGAAATGACAATAATTTCCTAAACTATTTGTGTTTTATTCAAAATCAACATCGGCCCTTAAAATTTAACCACCCTTTAGTTTAAGTTACTCTGTCTACATAAGTTAAATTAATTTTTTTTTGTTATTGAATGAAATAATTATAATTCTGTGCGAGCAAAAAAAATGCAACTGCTTGTATTTCAACATGTTTATAAAAATTAAATTAAAATTTCGTATAAAATTGAATGTACTTAAACTAATATTTTGTAGCGTATTATTTTTTATTACTGCTTGTTATCTGAAAGGCATAGAATCAGTCAATGATGTGATGGTGTTGAGGGATATTTTGTTTCATTCTGACTTCAAATTTGATTCCAATTTATTTAGATTAGAAGGATTTTTCTTTTTAACTTCCCGATTAACAAGATTCTATAGGTTTTATATGGGGTTAAGGTTATGGTATTGTTAAGGTTATTGGGATTGTTACCATGATGGAATATACTAGGGGCCATTTGCGCGCAACTGTATGCAAAATACTCACAACCACATGGAGTTATCAAAGTAGAGAATTAACAACAACATTAACGATGTTTGAAGGATAATGATATTTCTTTTATTTCAGTAAAAGTATTACTATTTCATTTTTTTCAGTATTTTAAGGATATTTTAGTGATAATGACATCACGCTAACTTTATTTTAAGGGTAACGGTAGTCAGATGAAAGGGTTTTGAATTTTAATGAAATGGAAGTAGGCTGATTTTTATAGGAAATTTAATTTTTTAAACTGTGTTTTGTGTTGCTTAATTTACAAAGTTTTTTAAGCGTGTTAATATTGCTCGAACACCGAAATCGTCTTTTTACCTAATACATTGGAGAGAAATGATCTTTGAAGACAACATTTATAATTTGATTATAAGTTCCCTAAGTTCAACAAAATGTTCTAGATTTTTATTGTAGGCGCAATATTAAACTAAAAGGAAATAACTAAAGCTCAAATTACTCTGATGTAAACGTAAACGTGCGGAATCAGCTGATTTGTTAGCTTTATGAAGAGAATTTTAAAATAAGTACTTAAACGTGTACGTAACTTTGCGGACTATTCTGTTAAAAACAGATATTTTATGTGTTTTTCATGTGAAAAAAATGAAAAAACCAATATAAAAGAAATAAAAAAAGTTTAACATACTTAAAAACACATTCTGAAAAACATAAAAAAACATACAATGGATGATGAAAAGCTGATATTGTTGGTCCAGGGCATGATGTGCTATACAATAAAAGAAGCCCATATTATGGATTGCCGGACAAAAAGAAAAAACTTGAATGGAAGTTGCAAAGCATATGGGAGACCCAGGAAAGTAAAAAGCCAGTAAAAAGAAATATTTAAGTAAAAATAATTAAAAACTTTGTATATAACAAATTAGTTTGTACTGATAAAGCAAATATGTTCCAAATCTGGACATCCCGATATGTAAGGAAAAACGTCTGGATAATCTTCCCTCAGGCAGTGGTGCTACCTTTCAAATATCGGTAGCCGTTAATGGAGAGTTTGGAATTTTAAACACCACATGTAGCTACTCTTTCGTAGGTATGAAAAATAAGAACTTTTTAACGAAATAAAACATAATTTTTAAATTTCTACCTTTTTATTTTAGAATGCGAACATCTAGAAATATTTCAGAAGAATTTTCGTCATCGTCATTCTCTCCGCAAATTTCATCATCATCTTCGGATTTTCACAAAATTCATCAAATTTTTGTACGATGTCACCCACCGAAATAATTTACATTGATACACCCACTGTTGAAACACCTCCAATCGAAGCAGAATCCATGGAAACTTTACCAATTGTCACAACACCCAATCCAGCTCAGTCAAAAATTTTTTTTCACATTCATCTTGAAAAAAAAATTTATATTTTTATATAATTCATTTTTTACACTTTTTTATAAATAATTGGAAATAACCACAAAGCATAAAAAAGCTTTTTCGTTTGTTTGCTTTGTAATTGTCAAACCTCGTTTCCGTAATTTGTGTAAGTTTTTGTACAGAAGTTCCCCGTTTACGTTTACGAAGCGTTACGTTTACGCTTAAGTAATAAAGCCTTAATTTGTAGGCAATAAAGTCAACCCAATTTTGTTTCATTTTAATTTATTTATTTGCAATGTTAATAAGCGACTATTAATTATACTGAATTACCATAATCATAAATTGATCAAAACAAACCAAAACAAACAAAAAAGTCTATTAATTATAGAGGTAATTATATACAAAAAATTAAATAAAAGACTTGTTACATTAAACACTAATAGTATAACAATAAGTACAAATTACATACATAAATATTTTATGCGCGTTTTGTAGTGCCAAGAGAATTCAATATACTTGTATTTCAAATATACTTTTAAAGTCCATTAACTCATATAACATCATATCGATTTAATTTTTACACAATTTTATTTAAAGAAATGTTGCATGTCATTACAAACAGCATATACATTATGACCTGACTGACAAAATTTCTTAGGTAAGTACACTATGATTAAAAAGTATCATACTAAAATGTTCTATATCTATTTTCACTTTACGTCAACAATTCATAATTGCGAGATTTTTAATTACCATATGAAGCTGAAGTTGTGAAAGCCCTTTAAAAATATTCATCACTAAGTGTTTATAAATATCCTAATACCTAACCAGACAAAGAGGTCTGTATGAAATATTTTATTTGGCTTTGAAATTATCGATTGCCATCTAGTAGGTATTTTAGACGCTTGATGAAATTTGATAAGATCACTAAAAAAACTTACAGTTCCAACTTGGATGAGCTCTATTAATCCACATACCTCGGGAATAAGGTTGGAAAAGATTTAAAACAATTTTATCTTAATGAATATATGATAGAAATATTTAGAGAGATATATCTTCCTTCCCAGAAGTATGATTTTATGTATAAAATGGAGCATTCGGTCCAAAAAAGTTTAAGGATTTTCTGCTAATACAAAAGAGTGGTATATATATGGTATATATCGGTTTTTTTATTCCGTGTGTAACGTTTTGAAATATAGGTCTAAGACCCTATAAAGTATATATATCCTTATGCGATTTCAAGTCAATGTCGATTACGGCGAGAAGGCGCAAGCGGAGTGGCTCATTTTTATTTGGATTACTGGACATCCTCCCGAAAAGTTTGGTATTGAAATTGAGCAAAATTTTTGAAGCGGTTAAAAAGTTATGAGTAAAAATGTGAAGGTACCTCTAAATTATCCCTAAAGATTTTAGTACAATTTCATAGTAGCGACTGGTAAACAAAATATTTTCTCTTTTTTTTTATCGGTCGCTTAAAAGAAAATAATATTTTATACTCACCTCAAATATTTTTCACATCAAAATTTTTTTCTGCACAATAATTCTTTCCCACTAAATTGTTTTTTCACTACAAAAATGTTTTTACCTCGAAAATGTTTTCTAAAAAACAAAAAGTATTTTCACATCCAAAAAAGTTTTTCACCTCAAACAACTTTGTTTACCTCCATAATTTCACTTATAATGTTTTCTACATTATTTGTATCAAAAACGCTGTAGAAGACTGGGACGATAACGTTTGACGATAACGTTGTACTTAAGTACTTGTGGTACTATTAAAGACTTAAAAGCAATATGGTACTTCCTTTGACCAATTTGGTACTATTCACAAATATAAGCTTTGTAATTTTTATGTTTTGATGACATTTTGTGATAAAAAATTATTTTTAATAATAGGCTTGTTTGTGTACTATTCCAGTAAAGTTTAGTAAAAATTACTCATAAACAAAAAGAGAGTAAGACAAAATTTACTTCCAAAAAGAAAAATATACAAAAAAGTACGCAAACGGAAAATTTGTAAGAATTAGTAAAAAAGTTAAAACAGCTGATTGTTAATACCTTACAACAAAAAAATTTAACTGGTCAATATGGAAAATATGAATAAAAGACTGAAATTAGATGTGAAGTGTCCTCCAGAACATTCTTACTTCTTCCGTTGTAAATAAAGTGATTTTTAAATATTTTTTTTTACTTTTATAAAAAAAATATTTAATTTAATTTTACAAATTCTTTGTTTTTTAAATATATTTTTCAACCAGCTGTTTTTTTCTTACAAGTTCTTACTGGCAAAAATTTATACAGTAAAAACCAGTAAGTTTAATTAAGAATTGTTATCTAAGTATGTACGATAAACATGTGTTAAATTAGCAAACATGTTTAACAGCTTTTGTTTTAAACATTGTATCTGAAGTGCTACCAAGATTAAATAAAGAAGAATACAAAACAAATATGTTACAATATAATTTTAACGAAAATATCGATTAAATTTAATTTTTTATAGGCTTGTTTTGTTGTTGTGACCAATGTTTATCTTTAAATTACATTTATAAGGTGTTTCCTCACATTTTTGTTTTTATTTGTAAGTAAAAATCAATCTCGAGTGAAGATAAAGACAACACGAAACTCCAATTTAGTTAAAGTTCTGTGATACTATGATTAAGGTTAACCTGTGATTTTATGTGCACTGTGCACTTAATTTATTATTTATTTATTTACAATTATATGTAATGATGTCCAGTTTTTTATTTATAAATAAATTTTATAAAATATTTCAAACCATGTAACAAAAAAATCATTAGTTAAATTGCAATGTAGTATATAAATTATTTGACTAAAAATTGTTAATAAACTTTGTTTGTAATTGTCGCCAAGTTTAAAATAAATTTACGCTTCTGAAGAAGTTTGAATAAAACAAACGACACTTTGAGCAATAATATGAAGTAAGTTGATTTTTATTCACAAATAAAAGCAATTATTGACCCAAATCGTATTTTTTTTTTGCTAATTTTTATCGAATATAATTACTAAACAGCTATTTATAAGAAGATAATACTGATTTTAGTAATTTTACTTTGAAAAACACTTATTAGTGGACATATTTTAAGATTTTTTTTTGCATATTTCGAAATGTTTATAATTCCGTAGTAAAATTTCATAATGTTTTATTTTAATTTTGATTCTTTAGATAGTTTTCGCTTTTATAAACTCTAAAATGTTATAAAAAGTTTCTTATAAAATTTTTGTGCTTCAACTACCAGTTTTTGATAAAACATTATATTTCTAGTTAAAATAAATAGATCGCTGTGCAGAATTAATGTTTTTGATTTTCCAAAAAAAAATAAGTTTTATTAATCAATTAGAAAAATATTGAATTTGGCAACAAAGCCCATTTTTAATGCAAATTTTTAAGGTGAAATAGTTGAAGACACTTTAAAGAATTCATAAGTACCAATAATAAATAGTTTTTGCGAGTTAAAGTTCCTTGAATCATCAATTCCACTTTGGTTTTTGAAAGTGGAAGTAAAATGATTTTTCATTCGCTTTACGTTCTCTGAAGAAGCCTTTAAAGTTTTTAAGGCCACTATAAAGCCGGTAGCATTATCAATACCAATCAAAACTTTTTTACTATACAAAATTGTCTTTAGAAACCTAAACTACAAATCCAGAAGGCAAAAACTGTGTTGGAACACTTCAGGATAAAGTGCACGAAATCGAAATAACGAAATCAAATCAATTCCGCTAAAAATCTGTGACATGCCTGTATATTATGTTTTTTAGAATTGCTCGAATAGTATGTAAGATAAATATGTGTGGATATAACCAATATGTTCAAAACTTTTTGTTTAAAAAACATTGTGGGTAAAAGTGCCTGCAAGTTTAAATAAAAATGGAAAATAAGCAAATACGTATTGTAAATTTTTCCGAAAATATAAACTCAATTTTCAAATATTTTGCTGAAATGTATAATGCATTACTAGTGATTTCGTAAGTTATGTGTATGGTATTTAAAGATTTGGCACAGTCGAATTTAAACAATATTTACTTGTTTTTTCTGGGTTGCAAAGATGAGGTAAGATATGATCCTACAAAATGTAGGTATACAAAACGAGTACTCTCTAACAATAGGATGTGCGGAATAAAAAACCCAATTAGAAACTTTTTTATGCTCCAGATAAATTTAAGACACAGTTGGAAAAAAGTCAAAAAGCCAAGATTTCTCTGTATCTCGCTTAACTGGAGCATAAGAAAATAGCTTTTTGGTTTGGTATCTTTTTGGCTTCGTAACTTTCTGGTTGGCTTTTGAATTTACATTATGCACATATTATTGCTTAAACTACTTATAATATACAATGCAACCAAAATGATTGAGGCAACACTTAAACAAAAAATAACTCGCACACTTTTTGATCATATTTTCTTTATATGAAACATAATAGTAGACAATACATAAAATAATAATGATGATAATAACATTATCAACAACAGGAGTAGCAACTAAGGCAATAGTTTATTGTTTGTAATACAAGTTATCACAACCAATATATATTTAAGAAAAAATATTGCAAGTCAGCATAATGTCTGCACCTTTACAAATCCACATCATTGATGATATTTTTTAACATAAGCTAAAAAAATAACAATTCTACTTCAATATTTTGAAAGCTACATATTCAAATAAATTATATTAATGAAACGAATTGTTCCAAAGATTCATGCATGAATCAATATAATTGTTGGATACATGAACACAAAGAAACATAATTACTTCGTAGCAAAACAAGTAGTATAATTAAGGGTCTATAACATATAAGTCGATGTCTAGCTCATTATTTTCGACAAGGTCATTTTTGTAAGCAAGAAAAAACACACCAAATTTGCGCTCCTGCTTACTCGCTGCATTATAAAAATATAAAAATAAGTAAATACCAATATCAGTAATTATTTGAATCGATAAGCAGTTAAAAGCTGGTTACAAGTTTTTAAATAAATACTTACTCATATATTTTAACCCAAATACATACAAATAGTTTACAAAATAACATTATTTTTGTAATTAGATAAGTAGTGACGCGTAAGCCAAATGACTTCGTGTAACAAAATTAACTAGTACTGGTGCAGAATAAAGGCTCGGAAGTTCATGTAAATACATATTTATTATCCTTACCTAAAGAACAACGTTAAACAAATATCTTTGCGAATCAACAAATTATACAATGGCATCAATTTGCCAATGCATATTTTTATTTTCCTATAAATGCGTATTTCAATACATATTTTCTATATATGCATATTTTTCTAAACAATCGAGTTTATAGGAATATTTTTTGGTATTCGAAATACTGTACTAACAGATAAATGCAATTACTATCATTCTGACTTCTGGCAACCGTTAATTATCAATTTTATACCAATTCTTATATGAAAAAATACATAAATTTAATTGATAATACTCGTAATGAAAACGTTTAAAAAAGTTATAAATGCATACTTTTAAGATTTAAATGCATATTTATCGATTTTTAATACAAAAATTATCAACATGAAATCGACGAACTTTCTTGCCCTTTTCATGCTTACGATAGACAGGAAAACATACTTAACTTTGTAGTATATTTTATACATTTATGTTTTGCATTTAAAATTCATAAACGATCGATTATCTTCACCATCAAAAAAGTGCTCTATTTGAATTGTTTGATTTGTTAAAAAATGTGCTGAAATACATAGTACAACAACATACAAGTTTCAACAGGAAAAATGTTTAACTTTTTAGAAACTGAACCTCAGATCAATGGACTAGTGCTACTTGTTTAAAGTATGGGTATTGAAAACAGGCGGTGCTATGTCAAATACGATGACGTTTCAAAAACTCATGCGCCATGCGAGATAATTTAATGTATGTTGTTGCTATCTCACTCTTATGTATAGTCTATTACAATTTATAGCGATACACGAGAATTAAACACAGTGATGTCTAATGTTAAAGGTTTCTTTATGTTATTTTTTTCATAAATATACCATTCTAAGAAAATGACACTAAAACTATATAAAAAGATGTAAGAAATTTAAAGTCTGACATATTTCAGGTCCATCTTCCGGAATACGTCCTGATCTTTATTTTATGGGCACGGTCGAAAACACAGAGATAAATCAGGTAGATGGGTTTATTTAATTCAAATTATATTTGGAACACAAATAACAAGTAGATGTCTTCGATTTTTGTGTTTGTTACTCTTTCATGTACGGTCTTCGTATGGGGCGTAGGTCTGAATGTAGACTGATTCTAACGAAACTAAATAGGTATGTTTTTGGGCTAATATGGACGAAATTTCATCTAAATATTTTGACACTTGAGACCTACACTATGCTGGAGAATTTAAACAGAATCGGTACAAATAAGATGACATAAAAATAATATTTGTGAAACCTTAGCCCTATCGGAAGTCACCATGCGTGTCTATAAAGCCTCTACCATTTAGGCGTTTTTGAAAAATGAAGCTGTTAAAAAGAACAAATTTCCAAATTTGATTTTTTTTCTTCAATTAGCTTAAGTGACATCTAGGTATCAAAATTTTCTTGAAGTTTAAAATTTGTATTTCTTAAATTTTGATTCATACCAAAACAGAGCTTAAATGTCTTAAGCCAGTTATGGTTGAGCCTTAATATATTTTCTTATTGTAGTTCTCTTGACAGTAGTTGACCTTGTGCTTAACCCTTTTAAAACTGAAGTTGAATATGACCAACACATTTTGTAAACAACCAAATCCCGACTATTTGTAGTACTAGGAAATTTATTTTATACGGAATGCAAAATATTGAAATTTGTCTTCGTGTTTTATATATATAAAAAATACCCACATTTTTAAGTGTTTTGAGAATGTTATTTTCATAAAATTTGCAAGAAATGGACTTTTTGTGATAATTTTAAAGATTGGTACGGAATAAGCATTATGCTTTTCTGATACTAATATAAAACAAAATTTCTAGATTTATGCTCACTATTTATTATAATTTGTATTTCAATTTATCTATTTATACATGGTCCCTCAGTCTGGTTTTCCTTGTAAATTTTCTAATCAAGTTAAATTTCTTAATTCAGTTCATATTTTCACATTTCTTAGGGTTCCTCCGATTGGATCTTTCCTATATATATATATATATATATATATATACATTAACGATTGTGTAAAGTACCTTCACATTTATGAATACAAAAAATGTAAACTCTCCGATTTTAAGTCAGCTTTTTCAATCACTAAAATATATAATAGAAATTTTATCATTATTAATGTTTATCAGTTATTCAGGCACTAATTGCACCTGTTGAATCAAGTTTCGCAATACGGTGTTTCTAACAGTTTGTTCGGGAGAGCTTTTTTTTATAGATATTCACAGCTTTTTACAATTTAAATTTAACTTTATTCTATTTGACGCTTTGCCTATAGAACTCATTCTTGAGTCAAAAGAGGCCTGAGTGCCAAGTTAAATATTAAATCTTTAAATTTCCGACATAAATAAATGCGATATTATATATTATTTAAATATATATTCTACAGACAAAAAGATCTGTCAAATCAATTTCCCGAAATGAGGCGCTTCCTTTACTTCAAAACAAATTGGTTCAACATTTTTACCTTTTGTAAAATATTTTTGAATCCGCTCAATGGATTGGCAAGTTTCGGTCTGTTTGAGTACTGTTTTTATATGTACAAAATATATAGCAAATTTAGAAACAAATCCAAAATAAATAACAATTTTCGGGATCCTTAAAATACCCTTAAATATTTCACAACATGATTATACTCATATTAGCCATCTTTTACACGCTTAGCTAAAAATATATAAATATACATTTTTTGAGCCATTAGACACAATTTGTTTTTGTCTAATTTTTGATACGAAAATCTTAATTTGTTTTTGGATTTCTTCATAAAAAATAGTAAGATTTGTTCACTCACAATATTATTTCGTTAAAAACAACTTAAAATACATATTAAATTAATCGAAAATACAAAAAGAGGACTACTGATTTGCCATTATATTCAACCCGTTTTGTTGTTTATTTTAATAACCATCAAATTTTTACTTACAAAAAGTTTGAAAAAACTACTTTTGTGGTTTGTTTTTCAAATTTAAAGTTTTTTTTATTTGTATGTAATTACAAAACAGAATACAACACATGCAGATGTATATATTTTTATTGGCTTTGTGTGTGTGTATATTAGAATAATTTCTTGTAATTTTTATTGAAATAATTTTGTATATATGTATACAAACTATTTTGGTAAAAAAAAACAAAAAGGAAATATATGAATTTCTATTTAAAACAGAAAACATAAAATTTTACATTTAACTGAAAATATCAACTCTAACTGAATGTCCGTAAATTTTTATTGTTTGTTTTTAGATTGACTGATTCAAATAGCTAAAAAAAATATATTTCTATAAATTTCAATTGATTCTTCATTTAAAAACAAACTTTTCGTATTACTTTTTAAATAAACTACAGTCGGTAACGGAAAATATATTGTGAGTGTTCTATACTGATATGAATACCTTAAGAATACCTTATTTGTGAATGTTGAAAAATTAGTTTTAATTGTGTATTGTTTTTATAAGTATACATATACTATTATTCAAATCGGAAATTATTATCGATCAAGAATTTACAAGCCGAGGACTGATGGATTCTCTCTTCCTGAAGGCCAATTTAAAAAAAAAAATATCGTTTTAACAAACTAACAGCAAAAAAATAATAATAGAACTGATTAAAACACATCACAAAACAATGTAAATGTAAGAAATGTATTAGCGATGTACTTACAATCAAAACAAATCAATACAGCTCGTTATTCGAATACTTAAAACATTTCTAACATAAAAAATCTGGTTATTTCTTCTCAATTTCCTTAATTGTGTGTTTTTATTTTATTGAATAAGTTAATCGAAGAAGATTGCGTAAAAAGCAACTTACTTTATGTTAAAAAAATAAGAACTTGTTTATAGATTTGATTACCCGGCTGAATTAAAATTCGTTTTAATGCATCACTAACCATAAAGTGACAACTGAAAATGATGGCATTGCCAAAACCAAACTATGAAATTCATTAAAACTTTTATTTGTTAAAGTGTGGTTTTTGCATACGAATTTTTAACAAACGTTTGTTAGCCTTTATGTGTTTGTTAACTAATGTGAAAGTTAAATCTAAAGTAATTTATTTTTTTTCCTTACGGCCCTTAAAATGAAAGTACCCGCTGATAGGGGTTCCCAGTGAATTTTGTAATTTTTTAGAATAATCACGATAAGTTTCTCATTTAAATTAAGCTATTTTTTATTACCATATTCTAGCAAAACTGTTCAAATGAAATATAGTCTTATATGGAATTCAAAACCATAATAAAATACAAAAGATTTTGAAGTACTTCTTTGCAACATAGACCCATTAAGTATTTTTGATGGAACTTTTTTAATTTTATGCTCGGATTAAGGAGACCAAAATAAAATAGAAAGTATGTGCAAAATCCTTGTCGAGAAGTGCATTCTTCCGCTACTATGCTTTTGTTTTAATGCTTGCAGGATTTATAATAGCTTGTCACTCTAAGTCACTTTGTTAATTTATAGCTTTTGGTCACTTTGTTTGTCCTTGTAAAATAGGGTATCGGCCATTCTATGAAAGGCAGGCCAAAATCGTATTCTGATTAGGTTTTGCTCGCAGAAACGCTCTTAAACCACTTAAAAATATATGTTTTTATATTTTCGAAATTAAAAAATCACAGATTTATTTGTGATTATCCTTTACTGAAAAATTTGTAAGTTTACATATTGATGTTTTCAAAAAAAATATTGGATTATCACCATTTAAATTGCAAAGGATTGGAGCACACCTTTTTTATATTAGGGGATAACATTTTTTAATTTAAATCCACATTATGTTTTTAATATGATATAGATACTCCATGAAATCCTTTGATTATCTAATGTAAATTTACAGACCAAAACGTAATACCAAATGAAGAATTTTACAAAATTTGTATACACTTTCTGAAGAAAGTTTCATTAGTTTACTGAAGAATTTCATAAAAACTCATCTATGTGTAGATATGCGGTAAAGGGCTTAAATTTGGTAGGAATATGTGTATGTAAAATATGTGTAACAAAACAAAATTTGTTTTAATGATATTGATTTCCACACCGTTCCGATTTGGGGGATCTAAATTACATTTTGCATATATTTACTTGTTTAATTTGCTCATATAAATAATTATTTCAGACCTACGCTCACGTTTGTGGAATTAAACATTTCCTTGGAAAATTTCAAAACAGTTTAATACCTAACATGGGGAATAATGAATATTTTTGTGTTATTAAATACCATGCAATTAAATGCAATTATTTCAATTGCATGTAATGGATGTAATTAGGAAAACAGAAATACTTTTTATTCCCCATGTTTGGTAATAAAAAGTTTTGAAATTTCCAAGGAAAAGTTTAATCATACAAACGTGAGCGTAGGTCTGATAGAATTGCAAATGTAATTGAGATCGCTCAGTTATGGTTCTTGTTCGCCTTAACTAGCCCTGAATATCATCGAATGTTTTTTTTTTTGTTATTTGGACCTAGAATAAAAAAATAACAATAAAAGAAAAATTACTATATCTTAATAAGTGTCTCCAATTTATTAACGATACTGTAAAATTGTAATAGATTAACACAACACACCACCAGTCTTTATAATGGGTGTGTTTAAAACATTTTCTTTCTCATGTTTGTGGTACTACTCTAACATATCAGATACAATTTGACATACAAAGTAAATGTTAAACATGGTGGCAAACTATTGTGTGGTGGCATAAGCGATTAAAAATTAATGGTAGCGACAGGAAGACGACACGCAGTCATGGTTTCTGGTATAGAATAAATTATGCGTGTGGGCTTGTCCAACTCTGCACACAAGTTTGACTACATGGTGAGCTGTGCTACCTAACTACGTACGTACAAATATAAACGGACGGACAGTCAAGCCGATGGATGAATCTTTGATATTGAAAACCAGTAAATCAAGTTTGAAAAATAAGAAGAGAAGCAAATTGGAGAACCGAACGAATAACTGAACAAACACAGTCATGGATGAAAACAAATCCAATAGTGTTGGTTTACTTTTTGTTTTTGTAAATTGTTGTTGCCGATATGAGTACCAGTTAGTGTTGTTGTGGAAGCAACCAAAGCACATTCAACAGTGAGCGAACGAGTAAATGTGAGTGAATGAATGATTGACGTACTGAAACTCATTGCTAATGCGTACGAGGCGAACAGGTTCGCTTACTAACGTTTTTATGACGCTTGTACATAACAAAAGAACGTCTCGTCACGAACGGTACGGGCGGATTGTTTTTCAAATTTGATTTATATCGAAAGCGTGTATTTCTTGTTGGAATGTCTGTTCTCTAGTGTATGAGCTTAGATGCCATTCTAGGCCAAGTTTATTATGTGTGTTTCGTTCATTCTTTTCGCTCTAAATCCGTAGAACGTTGTATTTATTTTTCTTGTTCAAGAATGAATTTCAAAAGATAATATGTAAAAAATTTAAGAATTAAAAAATAATATTTTGTTAAAAGTTTTAAAATTAATATAAAACAAAAGAAAAAGAAAACAATTACTTAAAAAATACCAAAACACCAAAATACCTCATGTAGTGCTAGTGCTTAATTAAAAAAATAATATAATAAAAAAATTAAAAGTGTATGAAAAATAAATTGTTAATTCAAGGTTACTTAAATACAGAAAAAAATGTTCATTTAGAAATAAATATGAAATAAGAGAAAATTATAAAAATACAAAGTGGAATAAAATAATATAACGGCATAATTTTTCGTAAACTTGTACAAATATGAGCTCATTTCTAATGGGATATCATCCACATGCTCCACATCATGTTCAATCATCCATGGGCATGAATAATGGATTAGAACCAAAATTTCCACCAGTAGCTGATGATTATCATCAGTATAATAGTCACTATTCAATGACTGTGTCAACAGGACATATGATTCCTGGTGGTGGCAGTGGTGTTGGCGGTATGCCCTCACATCCTCATGCCACACATCCTGCCGATATGGTCAGCGACTATATGGCGGCAGCAGCTCATCATCATTCAGCTACTAGCCATCATCACCCCCATTCCCATCCTCATACGAATAGTGCACTTTCCGGTCATCATCAGACGTCCAGTTATACCAATTATGCCTCAACTACTCCCACGCATCATCATCATGCCCATCATCAAAATCTTGGTTATTACGGTCATCATGCAGCAGCGGCGGCTGCGGCAGCTGCTGTGCATCATACGCCAGATTATCTTTCAGCCGGTTCAGCTATTCATGTCGATCCGGCAGTAGCATCTCTGGGCACATCGAATACATATGCTCCACCGCTTACTTCGCCCAATGGCAATGGAACTCCTATTGTATCCAATGGATATTATAGTGGTTATTATGGTACAAACGGTAGTGTGGGTAGCACGCATTCTCAAGGTCATTCGCCACATTCTCAAATGATGGATATGCCTTTACAGTGCTCCTCCACAGAACCACCAACAAATACAGCATTGGGTTTGCAAGAATTAGGTAAGCATAATTAAGTTGAGAAAACAAATATTCTCTGAGAACACATAATAATTAATTACCAATCCTTTGCAAAAGAAATTCCGTCTGCCATACAATTATTGTTTTTATTGTTAATTGCAAGCTACTTTGCGGAATTTAAATCGCGCAATAATTTGGAGCCACGGATTCTTACACATGTAGTAAAAATGTGTTCATTTGTTGTCTATTCGTCTTTACCCTATCTTTTGAATCTCCAGTTATAAATGTGTTCTGTCCTTTTAGAGTGCACAGCAAGTTTTCAATTAATATAATATATTATTAGGAAATTTAGTATAATCGGATTAGGCTAACTAAAGCATTATTAGGCTATGTGAATCATTCCGACTCTCTTAGTCTCTCCTCGCATGCCCCTAAAATTTCACGACCTAAAGTTATCTAGATTTCCTTATTTTTCAGATTTAGCACCAGATCCAAATAGATTCAAACATATCTAATTCGATTTAAGCAGATCTGTTCAGATGTAATCTTTTTTACACGAGGCCTTTAAAAACGGCTTAGATGGCTACAATCTTGTACTACAACTGATTTAAGATATCAACAGATCTTGGAGCTTGATCTGATCAGATCTGTAAATAAGTGTATCACATATGTCATATCAAATCATATATTAGCGTATCCCCAGATCTAATTAACTTCTATTATTTCTAATTATATTTAAGCAGATCTGATCAGATGTAATCTTTTTTACATGGGAATGCCTAACCGGTGTAATCTGCACATATACGTCTAAGTGAATGTTTTTTGCATCGTGAGAGACATCGTCATGGTGTGGTACAATCAAATAAAATTTAGACAAAATTAAGGTTTCCGAAATTTCTAAAAAATTTTAAAAAATAAAATATTGTGCACAAGGTGATTTTCGTATGTAAATTTACTTACATTACCATTTTTTTTTTATTTCACATAATTAATATCGCACAAATGGGACTTATGTATGAACCCAACCTGTATATAGTCTTAACTTGAGTTTGAATTGCGGTTAACTGCAATATTTAACCGCATAAAAGTTACCATTCATTAAAAACAGATTTTTGTAGTGTTTTATTTTAAAATTTTAAAAAATGGAAGTGAAATTTTTGGACATAGACTATGACGTGTTGTAAAATTTTACCCCATTTATTTTACTAAATTTTTTTCTATAATTATTTGGTTTTTTTAAGCTCTTAAATTTTTAATTAAAAAAATAAAAAAAAAGTAATATTTTGTATTCTTTTCAACAAAACTGTCACTTTTTCTCACTTTTAATTATATCAATTATTTATTAATATGTAAAGAGAGGGTAAAATTTACCACCACCTCCACAGTTAATCTAGAAAATTTTGTTTATTTTCCAGTAATAATTAAAAATAATGCTAAATAATCGTCCGATATTGACGTAGTTTTGAAGAGAAGCGGCATGAATTAAAAAATGTCAATGCACACATAAAATTATTATTAAAAAAGGCGTCAATTGGAAAGTAAAGTAATGAATTGATAATTGCTCATAATCATAATATGTTTGTGGTTTTTTATTCAACTAATGAAAATCATTTCATAAAAAAAATCAAACAAATAACGTCACATATTGTTGTTTCTTACCTTTGACTTTGATGTTTTTCACTTAAATATTTTAATGTTTTTAATTAAATCTTTATATTTTTTTTTCAAACAATATTAAGAGGTTTGTTTTTTTCGAATTTTATATATATTTCATACAAATTTAAGTAGATAAAGACTTAATAAGTAGTTATAGATATAGCTACTTATAAATTAAGAATGTGTAAAAATGCTACCAAGTCTTTATTGACTTTTCTCTTTTAAATGTAAACAAAAATATTTGTCATAAAAATATTTGAAATTTTTGTATAGCGTGATCCATTTCGAGGTTCCCTAATTTTTTAAAGAAAAAAAACACAGAAAATTCAAATTTAATGGGGAATGTTTATTATAATTTGAAAGAACATTCTTTGGCATTTATTTTTGGAAGATTATGTCTATCAAATGTTGGCCGTTGCTACGTCGCAGATGCTCCATCCGTTGAGTCCAATTTTCGATGACTCGTTCCATTGATTGATGCGATGTGTGGGAAGTGGCGCCGTCTTGTTGAAACCAAATTTCGTCGAGATCACGAGCTTTAATTTAAGGCATCAAATAGTCGGTTATCATGGCACGATAACGGTCGCCATTGACGGTTACGTTCGCACCAGTCTTCGTGTACACTCTCAGCTACGGCCGCTATATTTTTCATAATATTTATAAGCCGATATAACAATGTCCGCCTATCCGTTGAAATGGCAATCACGACGCGAAGGGAGATTGCTCATTTTTACCCAGATTGTTTGTTATCCTTCCGGGCAGTGTGGTCTTGCAAATGAACAAATTCGGTTGAGTGGTAAAAAAGTAACAAATAAAAATGTGAAGATACATTTAAATTTAACGTACAAATTCATAAATTTTAGTACAATTTTATATGTGTCTATTGAAAAAAAGAAAATTGTTATAATTTTTCTCTAGTGGCTTAGAGGTTAACAGATCTGGGGGGTAATCATTACATTTCTTAATCAATTACACCTGTAATTACACAATAACATGCAATTTTTATTGGTATTTTTCAATTGCAATTACATTTTAATGTAATTTAAAAGCTCAACTACAATTACTTATATTTAAATTTTTTATGCTGGAATTACATGTAATTGATATTGAAAAAATTTCGATTACAATTAAATTTAATTGTATTGCAAAAACGCCAATGTCAATTAAATGTAGTTGGACTTTTTTTCATTAAGTAATTATGAAAAAATCGAGTAATGATTACATTTTTGAGTAGTTATTGTCAAAAATTTATGTAATTACAAAAATGATCAATTACGTACAATAGTAATGATAACAACGATCTGATTTATATAACTAAATAAGCCGTAATACATTAAAATAAACAATGAAAACATGTCATAATATAAGTACATAGGACAAGAAAATTTCATACACTTAAAAAAATATTTTTTATCCATTTTTCGAATAGGAACACAACGGTTGTTATGGTGAATTAGATTTTAAATAACGTTTATATTTTTAAAGGAAAAAAAATAGCTTGAATGTAAAACATATACGATATATCATTCAATCCATGAAAAAAATGGATTTGCTAGAATTTCTTGCCCTAAGAAAGTTGAAGTTTTGTTTAAACTTTGAAATTATAACAACAGTCTTATTTATATTATTAAATAAGGCGTGTTATATAATTACAATTTATAAATATAACTTATATGTATTTATAAATATAACTTACATGTATTTAGAAAAGTTGCTTTTAGGTTTAAAGAACATCATATTTTCAAAATTTTCATCCGTTAAACACTGCCGCCGGGGTGTTAAAATAATGCCAGCGAATGAAAATGGTCTTTCTACTGGCCCTGAAGATGTTAGTGGAGTATTTGACCGCATAAAGACCTTTAAAATTGACGGATAATTATTCAGAAATTTTAGTGAAGTATTCATATCGCGCAAGTAAAACTGAAGTCCAAGATCTAAATCAGTATAGCTTTCTTCTAAAGGAGGTTCAGTATATACAGTATATTTAATAAAAATAAATTTATTTTTTTTATATAACATTCCTTATTATTTGGAGATAACTTAAAAGGCAAATAATGCATCTCGAATCCAATAAAGTATGAATTTAAACGTAACTGTTAGAATGACTGCTAAGTCAGATACATTATTTGACTAAAAGTTTTTATCGACAAGTACCTTTATTAATGTCCTCACGGAAATTGAAAACTTATATATTATTTGAAGTACACGTTTGAATAACTCTTTTGGGAGTAAACAATATAAACTATTTTCAGTAATTAAGAAAAATAGTTTCCACATCTTCCTTAGTTCTATTTGATATACTGGCTATTGCTTTAAATCATTTTGATTTAATATTTGGATGAGATATTGAAGCAACAATTGAGTCATCACCCTCTTCAGTCAATTTAAAAAATTGCTGAAATCGATTCAAAAGATTTTCTTTAATTTTTATTGTTGTTTTTTGTAAAAATATTATGTGTTCACTTATCAACTTGTCAGATTTTACTTTTAGCGTCCCCAATCAAGGGATCAACATTCCATAATATGTGTTAATTTCACCTTAAAGAAAATCTAAAATTTCTGCAAAGTGTTTCAGGACCTGGCAACTTTCTTTTAATATGCAATATCAACAGCTGTATACTTCATTGTTTGCAATTCTGTACAAAGGTCATTTAAAAGTCTGTTAGCCTTTTCCCAGAGAACATTGTATTTTAAAAAAGCCTAAAATGTAATTAAATATATGAAAAAAATTTAAAAAATAACACAGGTCTACATTTTTCAGGCCCTAAAGGTAAATGTTCCTAAATGCTATACAAAATCCATACTTTCAGATGCCGTAACGAGTTTCTTAAATTTAAACATTCGCCGTGTAGTAATGTTCCGAATAATGCATAAACATTTTCTCAACATATATACCTGTAAGTGAATAGCATAAGCATCCTTATCTTATCGAAATTTACAAATTCTATATCTTCGAATTCATTTTCATCGTCATCTTCAACTGGCTCGTCAGATTCCGTTCATTGTCTGATTCTGGTAATTCATATGTTTCCCTTTAAGGACTTTTACAAAATTTGAACCATTATCGGTTACAGCGGCAACTATATTGAATGGATTTAATTGAAATTCCTTATTTATTTTCAGGTGCGGAATCTTGCAAAAGGTTTTGTGGGGCTCAAGTTAGAACATTTTGATTCAATTTTCCGATTTTCTTAGATTTTTTATTGCAAAAATCTTTTTGGGAGTTACACATTTAAATTTTTATATCTCCTTCACACAAGCTTTTTTAAAAACACATCACTAGGTACTTAGTTGCAAAAATATTTTATTGACTTAATGGTTCGAAAATGTTATTTATTACATTTAATTCAATTAAAAGTAATTATTTTTTGTTTAATTACAATTACACATTACAGGTAATTGTAGACTACTACTTTCAATTACAATTACTTGTAATGTGTAATTGATTTTTTTTTTATTTACAATTACAACTAATTGAATTTTTTCAATAATAATTAAAACCGATTGGAATTGAATTTATTTCAAATTTTCAATTTCAATTACGTGTTATTGAAATTATATAAATTTAATTACACATTACATGTAATTTCACCAAAAAATATTTTTCGGTAATAAAAACACTGTGAAAGGTTTAAAAAATTTGGAAAGCTGAACTTAATGCTTTTACTTGTTTTTGAAAAGGGATCGACCGATTTTTCAATACAAATTTCAAATTGAAATCTAATTATATTCGATTTGTCTTTTTTGATTTATAATACGTCCATACTGAACTCCAAAATAAGAATTTTGGTTTTTGCAAGTTTTCGTCTTTCAAATTCGATACAAATCGAAAACTCGAAAAAAGAAATTACGTATTTTAGGCATCAGTATGAACTTATTATTCAACTTTAAATTTTTTTAATAATTTGGCTGAAATTCATTAATTTAGTGTTAAACAATTGAGAAAAAAGGATTTATAGTTCGACCGCGATAAATGGCGTTAATTTTTACTCATAACCGTGGTTAAGCGCCCTTAAATTACGTGGGTCAATTTCAGTGGCGGATTCAGCCCTTGCTTTTGGGGGGGGGGATAATTTTTAGTTTTTACACTAACAAAACATTTTTTTTTGTAAGTCTTACCTTAACCGATTCCTCGATTAATCGCCTCAATTTCGATTAATATCGAAACAAATAACTTAACAGTCAAATAATTATTCGACCCGAATAATCGTTTAAAATAGGTTGATTAGCCGGTTAAACTTTTTATATGTTTTTTTTTCTATTAAATTTTATAAAATCTTCCTGATTGTTTTAAATTTGGAAAAGAATATAACTCACTCAAAACATGTGCTTTGTAGCCTTTAGGTAATATAAAACACAATTTTTAATTTTTGTTTAAATTCCCTATAATATTCTAATTATTGTGAATTATATTTTCATGTCTTTTAAGACAAAGTTGCATTTGATTTCGATGTCATAACAGACAATTGATATTTTAACTCCGTAGGAATTCTGCCAAGAAAATTTATTTGAAATCGATTTCCAATCAAATCTATTATACAACATGTGCTGTTAGAACAACCTCGATAGAACCCGTTTACCTAACCTATTACTAACTAGAACTAGCTCCAGAAGTGGTTCTAGGACAGAAAAACATGTTATTAAGGGCATCAAGTTGATCTTAGAATTAGAAAATTTGCATGTTAAATTATTGATTCAGGTCTAAGAAATAATTCTCTTTCGAAAACTCTCAAGTTCTGAAGATATTTCAATCATAGAATACATTCAAAATGCTTAAGCCTCCAGAATAGGCCTAGATTAAAACAAAAAACCTTATAAAATGTATATTTTGTCACTGGCATTGAAACACGTTCCTTTTTTATTAGTTATTTTATTTACGTTTAATGTACAATTATAATTCAGAATTATTTGGCATCAACGTTAAAGCAAAAAGAAAAAAAAAATATATATATATATATATGTATATGTAAAAATTGCTTTAAATTCAAACATTTTATTTTCTTAAAAACCGTTTCGTTGAAAATCACAAACAAAATATTTTAGAAACTTAAACAAAATTGAATTTTGAAAGAGTAGAACTTAAGTTGAACCCAAAAAAAAAATATACATAGTTACAATTTATTATTATAGGTAAGGACCTGAGAGGAATATGCGTATTCAAAAATTTATAGACTGCAATTCTTGAGAAATAATATTAAAACGACCTATATAAGTGCAGTGAAATTACAATCACTGGCATGTTAATATAGCTTTTTTAATAAAAAACATCTTTAACTCTTAAACCCAAAACAGATAGTGAATGTGGATGTGACAGTTCTGTCAAACTTTTTAAATTTAGCAAAAACAAAACAATATTTTTAAGAATTTCTTATTGAAGAGTGTTTGATGGCAGCTCTTGTTTATTTAAAAAATTTTCCAACTTCTTGAGAATAAAAATCCGAACTTTTCGACAAAATGCCGCACTGCGGGAAAACACTGTATACACTACGTTAGGCTTAAAAGTTTACTTCCACTTAACAGGAATGTCCACACTTTATTTTTAAAGTATCCTCAGACTTCTCCTTAAAACTCCAAGATTCTATGGGCTTCTTCTTTAAAAAGTTTCAGATTGCTTTGAATTTTCCTGAACAAACACTTTATACCACCAACGCAATATACTTAAATTGATATTTCACGAAAAAAGCAGCTCTTTGCTTTTATATTTATGAAATAAATACATTTATTTGGCATTAAACGATAAATCGCAAATTTTTACTATAAATCTACACGAATAACTGATTAATTAATTTTCGTAATTTTTCGAATAATAGGAAACACTGGTTCAAAATCAATAAAAAAAATACCAAACAGCTGATTTCCAAATCATTTTGACTCCTTTTTTTATTTTCGGGAATGTCAATAACAAGTGCAGACAGAAAGTCTAACAATAGAAAAATAATTTTCAAACTAAAATCCCATTTGTAATTTGTATCTTTTATTTAACCTTTTCTTATGTTCATAACTTCATAATTCTTCGAGCTTAAGGTTGATTTTTATGTAAAAATATAATTTATGTTCAATATTTCATTGAATAATTAAATAATATTTTTACATAAAAAACCAACCATAAATACCACTTGTATTAAAAAAATATCCTATACGAAAACATTTTTTTTCGGAATAGCAAGTTCTCAAACTAAAAGCTTTGACATGTTAATTATCGTTGCTGCTTTAGAATTTCATTACTAGATGACAGTATGAAATTAACGCATTCCCAAACCAAATCGTAGTCTTATTATGAGTTGTCACTGTTACCATTAAGAGGGCACTTAACATTTTAATATGTGTATTATATTAATTTTTTTAAATCCTTTTTTTTTTGGGAGGGGGATATATCACCCTCATCCGACCTCCTAGATCCGCGCTTGGTTGGTTTTGTTAAACTGATTTGTAGGGTCAGTGTAGACAGCAACAATATTTGTTCGTTCAACAAAAATTTTATACTCACAGCTTAAAATCCAACTCGGTTATAAGTAAAAATATTGGAGGTTATCTTTGCAACAAGATTTATTTCGCAGATTTGATTGCAATTGCTGTTATGTAGAAACATTTTTGATTTCGATAAATTCAGATAGGGAAAGTGCAATACAATAGTTCCCAAAAAAGTTGAAGCTGAATATTTTCCAAACTATTCAATAATTTTCTTTTTCCTTCATGTTCTGGATTTTTAAAATTTTGAGTAAGAATAAAATTTTGTTAAATTTAGATTTGTTAAATTTAATAAAATTTGCGTTAAAGTTAAAAAATTTGATCAGAAAAGCCAAAAAATCAAACAAATTTGTCTGTTGAGCTAACAGGCATATTATTTTGAGTTTACATTGTTGCCTATCTATCACTCACTTGATCAAGTGGAACAAGTTTGCTTACGAAGACATTTGATCCCACGGACATAAAAAACTATTTTTTTACTTAAATAAGGCTGTTGTCAATTGAATTAACAAAGGTGAAATTGATTGTTTAAATACTATAGTTATTAAATAGTGAAAAGAATGCAGACAACGGGAAGAATTTTGTTAATTGATTTATTGAATTGAGGCCTGAAATAAATTCATGGATCAATTGATGTATCGTACGTATAAAGTTTTAACCGAAATCTGCAGAATAAACCGAAATTGAATTCACAAAAAATATCGGTTGCTGCAACCAAAATTGGCATAATGTCTGCTTGAACTAATAGGTTTTGTTAAGCAAAATTAGATAAAAAACTATTTTTTTTAATAAACACCATTTTTCTCAACAAATATAAACCTGATCCCAGGGCTCATTTGTATTTTTAAAACAAGGATCTTTGTATGGGAATTGTAATTTTTTATTTCGGTCCTAGTAAAAAGCCCAAAAAGGAATACAAATTTATAAAAGAGGAAAAACTCGTAATATAAAAATGAACACACATATTATTCCCTATATGTGGAATATGCTTTCCTTTTATTAGGTATGGTAATATATGAAGGCAAACGTTTTTAATAATTTAAACTATTCTTCTCCCGAATCAAAATCCAATTCGAATTCTTAAACACTCAGAAAAAAAGTTAGTAGGAAAATTTGTAAACGGTTTTCAACGCCACTACAATTTTTGTACGATTTTTAGTAAAAACATAATGATATCTTTTATTTGCTATTAACATTTTACAAATTACAGTAGTTTTACAGAACATTTAGAGTTTTTTGTTGCGAATTTCAAAAATAATTTCACAAATTTTTGGAAACTAATTTGCTGAAATTACCAAAAAAATTTACTAATTTAAAAAAATATTGGATATTGAAGGAAATTTTATTTCTAATAATTAGAACTTTTCCTTACAAACTTAAATTTCTTAAAATGTTACATAGATTAAAAAGACGGATAATTTTTTTCACAACCGACTGATGTCCAAAAATAGGACATCCACTTAAAATAGCACTAAAAAGCTTAAAAGAAGGCCTTAAAACCAAAAAATTGACACCAAAAATATTTTTTAATACAAAAATTAGCAAATTAAAACAAAATAATAAATTCTTTTAGGTTTTTAAGCCTTTTATTTTTTTTTTTAATTTTGTCCAAAATATTTTTTGAAAAAAATAAATATAATAAAAAAATGATGCTCGACTTAAAATATTAATTTGTGATATTTTCGTAAGGCCATTTCTAAAGAAATTTGCAGCTCTTAAGTGTAACAAGTGTATCTAAAAACAGTAGCGTAAATTTGCGCATTTTAAATATTTTTTTTTTATAATTGAAAAATGTTCAAAATTTTACAATTTATTGAGTTGAGTACACTAATATTTATTAAATCTAATTTATTTTAAAAATCTTTATAAAGGATTTTAATAATGTTATTAACTGCTTTTTCCATTTTACTTATTTTTCGTAAAATTTGTTTCTGATTTCAGCAGATCTATTTTAAATTCCAGTTTGCTACAATTTACTAAAATTATCCTGTTTTCACCTACCACAGGACTGGTACTTTCGGACCCATCACGAGATATAGTCTTTTAAACGAATCTCGTGATATGTATTTTCGGAACCGGTCCTGTTCTCACCTATCATGGGGCAGGTCCCAATTCCCGATTGATTCCTTTTTTCCCGCAGGGTATAAACAGGTTATGCTCCCAGAAGTTAAAAAAGCTAAATAAAATTAAATTAACATGATATTAAAATATTTAGCCTAATCGGTAGAAGAAAATATATTCTGTTATATATCATTCTGAGATAGTAGGGCAGAACAAATTTTTTATATTATATTCAACCCATTTGTTGTTTATTTTCAATTACTGTTTAATAACCAACAAAAATAGTAAAAACAATAGAAAGTCGTTTAAAATAACCATAAATTTTTTACTGACAAAAAGTTAAAAAAAAAAAACAACTTTTGTGGTTTGTTTTTAAATTGAAAGTTTATTTTAATTTATATGTAATTACAAAACACAACACAACACATACAGATGTATATATTTGTATTGGCTTTATGTATATGTATATTTGAATAATTTCTTGTAATTTTTATTGAAATAATTTTGTTTCAATTTTTAGAAACAGAAAACATAAATTTTTACTTTTAACAGAAAATATCAACTCCTACTGAATGTCTGTAAATTTTTATAGTTTGGTTTTTGAATGACTGATTCAAATAGTTAAAAATATATTTCTATGAATTTCAATTGATTCTTTATTTAAAAGCAAATCTTACGTATTACTTGTTAAATAAACTACAGTCGGTAACGGAAAATTTATTGTGAATGTACTGCCGTCCTATCACAAGCCAATGTTAAATTCATCGATGAAACCACGCAAAAAAAAATTGCCCTTCCACAACGTTTATATTACTTTATGGCAGCACTATTGTCTTTTTCTTGAGAGTTTTGTACAAAAAACTGCATAAAGAGTTCGAAACTTAAATCTCAAATTGCCAGAAAATTTGCCCAGGTCTGTAATACTGGCATTCACAATAAAAATTAAGGATCACAATTATTATTGAAATTGCATTCCCATTGAAATTACATTATCATTGAATGACAATGAAATTTTTCCATTAAATTTCCATTACTACATTAAATTTATAAAATTTGAATATTATCAAAGCAGCTTTATCAGGCGAGGATCCAGGGGATTGAGGGTGATATACCCCCCCCCCCCAAACGATTTAAAAAAATAAAATAAAAAATAATTTAATACACAACAGACATTGCGACGTGAAATGTTTTTAAACTAATTTATTTAAAATGTTAAGTGCCATCTTAATGGTATAGGGTGAGCCATTTAAAATTTTAATCGGCTATAAAAAAGGTACTGATTATTTTTCAAATTTCTGAAAAGGTTGAACTTTGTAATTTAAGAATGGAACACAATATCATTCATATGACTACAAGGACTGGGCCATTTTTCGTCGAAAATGATGCAAGTAGCCGCCGTAACCGTCAACGGTGAGCGTTACCGTGTCATGCTCAACGAATTTTTATTTCCAAAAATTCATGAGAATGAAATGGGCGACATTTGGTTTCAACAAGACGGGGCCACATGTCACACAGCCAACGTAACCATCGATATTTCAAGCACTGTTTTTGAAAATCGAATAATCAGCCGAAATTGTGATGTCAGTTGGCCGCTCTGAGCTGTGATTTGAGCCCTTTGGATTATTTTATGTGGGGAGCCATTGAGGATAAATGTTACGCAAACCACCCAGAGACAATTGAAGCGTTGAAACATGAAATCGAAGTTTCCATTAAAAAGATTCGAGTCGAAACAATAGAAAATGTACTTGAAAATTGGGTTGATCAGATGAGGTATTGCCGAGACAGTCGTGGTAGTCATATGAATGATATTGTGTTCCATTTTTAAATGACAAAGTTGAACTTTTCCAATAAAACCAGAAATTTGAAAAAATAATTAGCACTTTTTTATTGCCGATTCAAATTTAAAATTTTAAATAGTCCACCTTGTAATAGTGACAACTCTTAATAAGATTACGATTTGGTTTGAAAATGCGTTAATCTCTTTTTTAAAGCAGCAAAGATAATTAACATTCTACCAAAAATAAATGGAAGTGATTCTTAAAGAATCAATTTTTCATCAATTCCAAAGTATTATTTAGTTCTGATTTTCCTGTTCTAAAGCAGTTCTTTTTCACAATTTCGAAAAATGTGATTAATAGTAAAATTAATTCTTTTCAAATCTATGACGGGTAAATAATTTAAAAAACAGCCAAGGTTAAACATGTTTAAGTGATTTGTATCAATTTTTAACTTAAAATTTACCAGATTTCAATTTCTTAAAATCGTAGTTACACTCAGAATATTATGTAGTTAACTGTAGTTTAATAAAAAAGTTTTCCGTTCCATTTAAAAATAAAGGAAGATACATTTTTTTTCAAAGAAATATCTATATTAACTTTTTTATACATTTATTCGAAATTATTTACTATCATTTACCATTTTTTTCAGTTTCATTTATTTTTTTCATTTGTTTGAAATTTAATAAAAATTTACCCACAAAACGGAAACTTGTGGTTTATTTGTGTCCGTAATAGTTATTACAAATTTAAATTTTATTTGCTGTCTGTTTCAAAAAAAATATTCAAAAAATTTCAATTTGTTTTTTTATTTAAATTTTTTGTATATATACAAAATTTTTCAATACAAATTACAAGAACTTCATAAACACACATACATACACAAATACATTCACAGAAAAAGTGTTTATAGCTTCATATGCATACATACATTTTGTATTGTACGAGTATATTAAAAAAAAAACAAAAAATACAAAAAACGGAAATAATTTCAAATAAATGAAAAAACATTTATTTTTTAAGGATTGGTAGGTAAAATTTTGACATTTATCTTAACTGATTATATCATTTGTTTCTTACGGATGTGTCAGTTGATTAATTAACATTTAAAAATTAATAACAAATGTCATTTAATTTAAATGAAAATTAAGTAGACCGGGTTTTAAATGAAATATCATTTCTTTTAAATGATATTTTCAGTTATTTTAACTTACAAACTTTTTTAAGTGTAGGAATACAAAAGTAAAAAACATATTGTATAGTAAAAATTGCAAGAGTTTTGAATAAAGTAATATAATAAATCTTTGATTGTAGGTAATAAGGTCTTAAGTCAGAAACTGTAATTGTTAGTTATGTTATATTGAAAATAATTTAATTGGAATTTTATGAATTGTTGATCTGTTATTTTGTAAGTGAATAGTATAGTAGGATTTTAAGATCATATCATATTCTTTTTAATTATTCCATTACTTTACACACAAGGATATAGTGCAAAATATAATTCAAAATATTTTCTATTCATTAACTATCAACATAGATTAAGTTGTAGATTTAATATGGATTAGGACAAACATTTGATATTAAATGATTCATATAAGCTGTGTTATTTGATTCTTTAAGAATTAAAGTACATAACAAAAACTGTAAAATATAGAGGATAAATATAAATTGTTAAATTTCGTTGATGTTAGTCTAATTGTGTTGTTTACAAGTTTGTTAATTTGTTTCCTTACACTCAATATAAAATAGACAATCATCAACAAGCAATGACCGCAAAGGGAGAAGAAGAGCATGGATATTGACAAGGTTGGGTAGCGCCAACCGAAAATACTAAGTATTCTATCCCGCTGGCGCAGTGGGATTTCTCAATTTTTATTCTCTATAAGTTACTAATAAAAATGTTCATGTTTCTTTACAATAAAAAAAAATTATAAAAAGGATATGATATGTTCTTAAAATCCTACAATACTATAGTATTCACTAATAATTTAATTATTTGCAAATCTGGTTAAAATTTGTTTTAAAAGGAAGTTATGGGAAACATAATTAAGCAAAAGAAAAAGAACAAATTGAGTTAAACCAAGGACCCTTGAAACCAGGATGAACAAACTACATTTTTTTTAGCCACGCATGATGCCATGGTGCCATGCCATAGAGACAAAAAACACAAAACATGTATACATTCACAACACAATCACTGTACTTGGGGTTGTACCATTGCAAGTGGCTAAATGTTTCTGTAAATCGCCTAAGAATTTCATGGTGTCGCCTAAGAATTTTTTGTAGTTTCGTCATTTGGCATCATGGCATCATGGCACCATGGTATCATGCGTGGCTAAAAAAAAATGTAGTTTGTTCATCCTGGTTTCAAGTGTCCTTGGTTAAACCCAATCAAAAACTCTAAAATGATTTTTTTTACTTAAGACTCTTTTTCAAAGGAATAACGTCCGATTAATGAATATGGGATATTCAATTTAACATAAACAACAACAACAAACAATTTAACCAACAGTCAAACACAAACTTTATATGGGAAAAAACAACAAATGTTACAGATAAATTCACGGGTAGGATCTAAAGGAAATTGTGAAAATGAGGCTAAGGCCCGATTACTGATGTCCTGTTAATATCTATATTACACTCACAATATTATTTAGTTAAAAACAACTTAAAATACATATTTAATAAATGAAAATACAATCAAAAAGAAGACTACTGATTTTGTATCATATTTAACCCATTTTGTTGTTTATTTTCAATCATTGTTTAATAATCAATAAAAAAAATAAAAAGAATAGAAAGTCGTATAAAATAACCATAAATTTTTTACTGACAAAAAGTTATAAAAAACTACTTTTGTGGTTTGTTTTTAAAATTTAAAGTTTTTTTTATTTGTATATAGTTACAAAACACAACACATCATACAGATGTGTATATTATTATTGGCTTTGTGTGTATGTATATTTGAATATTTTCTTGTAATTTTTATTGAAATTATTTTGTATATTTACAAACTATTTTGGTAAAAAAAAAACAAAAAAGAATTATATGAATTTAAATTTTAAGAAACAGAAAACATAAAATTTTACATTTAACAGAAAATATCAACTCCAACTGAATGTCCGTAAATTTTTATAGTTTGTTTTTAGATTGACTGATTCATATAGCTAAAAAATATATTTCTATAAATTTCAATTGATTATTCATTTAAAAACACACTTTACGTATTGCTTTTTAAATAAACTACAGTCGGTAACGGAAAATATATTGTGAGTGTACAAATTCAAAATTTATTTGGGAACAACAAAAGGTCTCATTTTTCCCTAAATCATAAGAACTGTTTTAGATACAAAAAAAGGGTCATAAAAAGAAAACTTCCACCCGATGACACCCCTATGTTAAAATTATTGCTTCTCTTTCTCTTCTTTTGCTACTTTTTTTGCTGGGATGTCAAAGCTTTTAGTTTGAGAACTTGCTATTCCGAGGAAAATGATTTCTTATTTGATATTTTTAATCACAAATGGGATTTTAATTTTTGTATTGTTACACTTTCCAACAGAACTTGTTATTTAAATTTATTCCCGAAAAAAATTGTGGAAATGTTTTGGAAATCTGCTGTTTGGTATTTTTTTTAATTGATTTCGTACGAAAGGAGCAAAAAGTTGAAATTAATAGAAATAGAGGTTTAAGCTAAGTTTTACAAAAAAAAAATCTTGTTAGTGTAAAAACTAAAAGTAAGGACTGGATCTGCCACTGAGCCTTATACAGAAAATACTAAAACAAAATTTAAAATATCAAACATTAACCTGCTTTTGGCTACTGGTAAATTTTATAATGTTATTAAATTAATAAATGGTTTCTCGTTTATACAACGTAACTGATGATATGATATACCATAATTATATTTTTGCTTAAAAAATTATTATAAAACTTTTTATAAAAATTATTATAAAAGCGTAAAATTTATTAATAACATATAAAAAGACGTATAATAATGCTTATGTTTCCTTTCTAATGGTGAATTAATAATGACAATGAAATTCAAATAATTGGCATTAATCAATGAAATCAGATCATTAAATCTTTATCATTAATAAAAATAATGGTAAACAAATTTTTTTCATTACAATTGTCATCAATGCAATGATAATAAAATCATCAATTAATTAGTCCCATGCAAGATAAAAATATGTTAAAAAGTAATATTTTAACATAGAGTATATAATTTTAATTTGTTTTATTTTTATAAAAAAATAATTACTAAATTTTATTTTATGAAAAGGTTAAAACTGTCAAAGAATTCGCATGTTCCCCAAAATTTAAAAATTGCAAATATGTAAAAATTTTGTATTTAATCCAATAAAAATAAATCTTTTGGATTGTGTTTTAATCACTTTTATTTCATTGTATTTATTTTCATTTTAGGGTTAAAATTAGAAAAACGTATTGAAGAAGCAGTACCTGCAGGACAACAATTACAAGAACTAGGCATGAGATTACGATGTGACGATGATGGTTCGGATAATGTAAGTCTAAAAACAGTAATCTGGATAAAGAATAACGAAATTTAAAAAAAAGAACTCCTTATTTTTACAGGATGATATGTTAGAAGAAGATCGTTTAATGTTAGATCGATCGCCGGATGAATTAGGATCAAATGGTCTGGATGATGATTTAATTGATTCCGATACCGACGATGATTTGATGGCTGAAACAACGGATGGTGAAAGAATTATATATCCATGGATGAAAAAGATACATGTTGCGGGTGTTGGTAAGTTTCAATTTCAAAATTTACGTACACAAATTTAAATGTATCTATAATCTAAATGTTCATAAATATTTAATTATTTTCAATGTTTGCATGTACATGAAACAAGTGACGAAAGTAATCGGAAAAAGTACATCTTTTTAGAAAAAAGATCATTAATCATAGCAAAAAGCAAGAAAAAACATGTGTTAAAATTTTCTTTAAGAAGTATTATAACTACACATTACAAACAAACAAAAAATATAAACATGTCATAAATGTCTCTTTTAATGAAAACATAACTCAATCAGTAACTCTAATCAATTTTAAATAGTTCATTCAAAAATACCAAAATAAATACTCAACTTTAACTAATTATGACAATCTTTATCACCTTTAATTTTTAAACCAATTCCCAAAAGTACTTAGGGGTAATTGAACACTTTTTGTCTTGTTTTGAACTAATTGCTGGTAGCAATCAATGGTAACAAACCGTATAATAAGAACACAAAAATCTGAAGACGACATTTGACAACAAAGACCACACGTCATTTGATACTTATACCATCAAGATATATATAAAACTTATCATTGAAATTTTAACTCTGTTAAATTAAACGCCATAAAGAAAGTAGCATGATTAACAGCAACATCAAGCAATAAATATTAAAAATTCTTCCAAAAACAGCCAAATGTTGTTTTGTTCATTGTTATCATCTCAGTCATCCTCAGTGTAAAGCGATAATCAAGTTTCTTGCACTCACTTGACTGATTATATTGAATGATGTTTAGTATTTGCTATGAGTTTCGGTTGTATGTACGCGCCCATGATTAATGTCACAACATTAACATCAAATGACATGCATCATCCGTCACTCGGTCGGCGTCATCAATGTATTATTAAACTTGAAATTTATTTTGATTTAAAGCAACCGAAGGAATTGAGAGAGAGAAAACTCAAAGCAATTGACTGTCATATATTTTTTTTATATTTCCATATTAGTTCTTCACTTGACGTCTACACGAGACATAAAATCAATGTTTACAATCGTAAAATACATGCAAAACAATAACAAGAAATACATATATACTGTTGTAGCTCTTATCATAATCCACTTAAATTTCTATTGCCAGTTTTTCATTTTAAAATTTTTCGCCAGTTACATTATATAACTATTAGAATTCGTCATAAAAATTTGATTTTGAGATACCATAACTTTTTTAAAAAGTTTGCATCAAAAAAAGAATTCCGTTTTTTTTATTTAAAATCCTTGCATATGAGCATAACCGCCAGAAACGGTGATTTGAAGACCCTTTTCCTGCAAAGCAAAAACAGCTGCATTTATAAGAAATCTAAACAAAGAATCACTGCCACTTTTTTGTTGGGATAGTTTTTGTTTTTTTTTTTAGATAAACGGGCTGTAATAATTATTTTCTAATTAAATTTGATAATACATTCTTAAATAATTTTAATGCAATTATCGAGTGTTTAAGAAAAAACGCGTAAATAATATTAAAAATACGGCAACAATTTCACTGGTATATTTATGAAAATTGAGTCACATATTTATACAAATGAACTGTAAATTTTATCAAAAATATTATTTAACGAATTTTTTTTACCCTCCACGCTATTTTTATTACAGATAAAATAAAAACAATTAGATTGAGTAAATAATGTTGAGGTGAAAAAAATTTTAAAGTAAAAAAAGTTTTCTGTTGTAAAAATAAAATTTTGTAAGGTGAACATAATTTTTGAGGTCAAAAAACGTGACGCATATGAAATATGTATTCACTTTTTACAGCTGGATCGATTTTGCTAATTTTAAGTACATAATTGCTGATATTCACTATTTCAACGGACATCGCTAGACCGACTTAAAATTTAATTAGAATGATTGCAATATTTTTTTTAGGGTAATATGTTAGACATATATGTCGATGTGTTACAAACGGAAGGACAAATTCATATATACCCTTATCAAACATTTGGAGCTATAAATGTGAAATTTATTTAAGAACTTCTATGGTTGACGTTCAACTCTAGTATACTAAATTAATTAAATTTGTGTAAAAACAAATTCTACAAACTTTTTACGTTAAAATCATTATCGTGAAAAATCATTTTTTTATGGAGTAAAACTGCTTTTTCACATGAAATCGAAACAACTTACTCTGATTTAGTAGCAAGATTCTTATTCCCACAATAAAAAATATATTATTACAACAGCAAATCAATCATATTTATATAAGTCTATAATAAACATAAACATTGAGTTTAAAGACTAAAAAAACGAAACTGACTGAATTTTAGTCTTAATATTATGGACGTATGCAAAGTAATTTAAAACCAATTAATCAAATGTTTTGTTTCATTGATTTTGTTGAGTTATTTAACAAAACTTTATTAAGAAGGAATTACTAGTAAATAATATAATGTTAGTTGTTTGATTGTTGGTTTTGTTCTTGGTTAGTTATATTAAATGACTTTTTACACGACGATATAAGTAAATATAAAATGTTTATGTAGTTACGTCTGTCAGTCCGTGTTTAATTATCTGTCTATATAAGATATACACTTATTTATAAATATGCTCACCACAATCAGAAGGTCTCGAGATTTGTTTCATTCCTAGTAATTCATTCTCAGACTTTGTTCCATTGCCGGTTGGTAAGGAATAACTAATACCAGGATTGATAGCTACTTTAGCTTGTTTTAACATTTAGAGTTCCAAAAATTTTATATGATATCAATGATCATAAGTTGGCAACTCTTACTTACAATTATTTTTATAATTTTAGATTTGCACTCCAAACGCATTCGGCTTTCGTACATAAATTTGCAAAATTGTCATTTAAGAGTTTTATTTTTTTTTACAAAGTATGGTGTAATTCTGATCATTGATATAAAAATATCGAAATCCGCAAAATGTGAGAAATCACAAAAGCGCACTGATCTCACTGATAAAGCGTTTCCTTGCCTTCAGTGTTCCCATATCACTTAACCCCACCGAAAAATATCATAGAGTTGTGAACGGAAAAAGGTTCAAAAAGTTCATCTACTCTCCATGAGATTACAGGAAACAATAACTGTTCTAAGATATAACGTCTCGCTCAGTTACAGTGTTGCCGTATTTTTTTATCACCTTTCATTCCAAAAAGCAACAAATTAATTAGTACAAACATTTTCCTCAGAGTGGTTTCCCCTAAATCAAATTATAATCGATTTGACGTCTTAAGGGCTAACTATATTATACTTTTGCTAACTTAAGCTAATGTCAAAAATTAACGAAAAGTCTGTCAAATGCTTAATCAACTTATTGAAGACTTTTGGGTGGCTACAATGTACTTTTTGTACTTAAATACTTACTACACTTAGTTGCAAATATTTGTACTTTTGCAAAAACTGTTTTCTTCTTATATTTCCAAAATATATGTATCTTTTCGAAAAATATTATTTAATGTATGTAATTTAAAAATATTTTACAATTAACAAGTAAATCTATATACATTTTAAATAATTTAAAGAATCAAATGACAACATAAATAAAAAAGTACTAAAAAATGCAACAGTGCTTGCATCTCAATCAAAAAACAAATACAAAACCCACCCCTTTTGTTATACATGCACGTTTGTTTTTTAACATTTTCAATTAAATTGTCTATAAAACTGTTTTCCGCGTACATTGCAATTTGTTTTTTTTTTTTCATAAACAGTTTTTCTAAAAACACATGATTCCTTAAGTAAAGTGCGGTCAGTTTCGCTGTTTGCTTAAGCAAATGACACTTGACGGAACTTAACGAAAAGTTTGTTAAGTACAATATAGTCATACACACTTGATTACATGTATTCGCACATTTGCTTAAGCTAGCAAAAGTATAATATAGTTAGCTCTTTATAACAAACGTGAAAATAAATGCCACTTATATCTATAGCACTAGTTTACAAAATATTTTTTTCTTACGCATTTTCTTATTTTAAAAATTTTGTTTTTGTAATTTTCGTCAGAGGCTGTTTGACTATTTTAACTATCTTTCGATCCAAATACAACCGATTTAACCACAGATGGTATTAATATAAAAATAATCAAATAAGAAATAAACTCTGTGAGCATTGTTATTTAATCATTTCAGTAGTTTAAGGGCTATACGCAAAACTGCATTCCCAAACCAACATTTTTAAAAATTGAAATAACGCCACAAAAAAATATCTAAAGCGTAGATCACAACTTAAATATCAAGGTTTGTATTAAGAAAAGCCTTGACAATTTCCAAACTTATAACCAATTGTACAAACAAAATACCTAAATTGTTCACTAAATTAACACACAACTGTGTGTTGCAAATTCTACGCTTTAGTATCTAAGATATTATTCATATGCATCGTAGCATGCATTATTGTGTTAATTTGACAAAATTTGTCAATTTATTCCATGAGATATCGCAACAAATTTGACCAAGATTGTTCCGATATTCTTTATATTTTAACAGAAAGACTATGGGGCCAAACGAACATTTCCGTCTTTATTCACGTTTTTAATTCAAAAAAAAAAAAAGCATAAAGTACTGAACAGTGCAGTTGTCTGCATTACGATTTGGAGAAAATAAAATTAGGAATTTTTCGGGCCGAGAGGGTAATTATTTTTAATGATTTTAAAAACCTCACTACATTTTTCAATAAAAAAAATCAAAATTTTTTATGCTTTTTTTAGATTTTTTAATTTTTTGTGCACAAAATGTTTGTTAACTAGCTTAATGGATTTTATAGCAAAAGCACTCATCACTTAATGTGTTTCATATATATTGTTAAATTCCCTCTCACGGCAAATTTTTCGTTTTCTATAACACGAACAATTATGGCTTTTTATAAGGATTTTGGTGTGGTGAAGCTCAAACTTGCTTATGTTGAATTTGATGAAGAGCGAGTCTAATACTCAATATTTATTATTTACTTAATGTAACATACATAATATTAATGTGTAGGAAATTAAAATTTATGATATGACAACACGTTTTGAGTGACCACACAATGATCACTCCTGAAACTGATTACTATAATTACTCTTCTACATTTATGTTGTTTTTGTTGATGTTATTGTTGTATTTTATACTGTGGGTAGTGTGTCATTAAAAAATTGCATGTAAAACTTACATGAATATACAAATACATGTGTACTAAACACATGTATTTTATAAACACACATCTTCTTTCTCAGTTAAATATTGCGGCACATGTCAATAATAATTACTGATATTACATAATTAATTCATGGCAGTTAATTACTTTTTATTAAAAAAAGAACATTTGAAATGATTAAGGGATATTACGGGGGCGGATCAATAAGTCCGTGACTTTTTTAATGAAACACCGTTTTTTCAACATAATCTCCTTTTAGCTCAATACACTTAGTCCAACGTTTCTCCAATTTTTGTATACCTTTCAAAAAATAGGATTTTTCGAGGTCCATAAAATAGACATTTGTTTGATCAATAATTTCACCGTTGGAGCATAATCTCTTTCCACCGAGCCATTTCTTTAGGTTTGGAAATAGGAAATAGTCACGGGGGCTTAATCCGGACAATATGGCGGATGAGATACCAATTCATGAAATTTCGCCATTGAGACTACACACGTGCATTATCTTGATGATAATGGCCATATGAGGTCGTTTTTTTAAATCCTCGTTTAATCGGTACAATAAGTTGGCATAATACTCCCTTTTGAAGGTAATCGATGTGAATTATCCCGCGTGTATCCCAAAAAACTGTTGCCATCACCTTATTGGTCGACAAACTTACCTTGGCCATCTTCGGAGCCGGTTCACCCGAAAAAACCAATTGTTTAGACTGCTGCTTGGTCTCCGGAGTGTTGTCATGAATCCATGTTGCATCCACAGTTACAAAACGCCTCATTCTAATTGCGGTAAACAACTCCAAACAATCCTTTGAAGTTGTCACACGATTACGTGTATGGTCAATTGAGAGCAAACGCGGCACCCATCTTGTTGACAGCTTTCTTAAATCTAACTAATCATTTAAAATCGAAACCACACTGCCATATTGTTGATTCCTTCTTCGATCGGCTAACACCATAGCCTCAATTGGCCGTCCAGAATGTTTAGCGTCATTTGTACTTTTGCGACCACAACTAAAGTCAGTAAACCACTTTTTTACCATTGAAGTCGATGCTACAGAGTCCCCATAGTATTTATCGAGCTTTTCCTTGATTTGATTGACGGTTTTTTTATTGCTTTAAACAGCTGTTAAACGCAAAGTAAATGACGGAACTTGCTCAAAACTTGACAGTAGTCTATTAACAGGTGGTATTTGATGGGAGCAGTGTTGTATTTCATATAACTACTAGGGAAGTTCGAAAAGTCACATACTTATTGATCCGCCCTCGTATTTAACCTAGACAAAAGTGGTTTATGAGCATCCAAAAAATTAAATTCAAAGTCTATTAGCAGCACAATGTGTTGATATCAGAAATAAGATTACAATATAAGACAAACATTTGTTTTTCCAGTACTATCTTAACATCATAGCGATTCGGGTTCTCGGTATCACCATTTACCTTAATTTTTGAACTTTATTTTCCAACGTGTAAAAAAAATTTATAAATTTTGTTCTTGCCTGAATTTCTTTGTAGTGAACAGATATTAAAAAATCATAAATAAAAATAGTCAAAATTATTCTCACTTTGAGCTTAATTTCGTAAAACGTTAAAACTCTTTTATATTTTCCAAATATATGAAAAATCTGCTTACAATAAAAAGGGTTTTTAACATCTTAGTATCATGAAAAATTTACAAAATGGCCAGAAGGCGGCAGCTTCAAATGATAGTGTATTTACATTAAAAAAGTGTCCGCGGCACGCAGCACAACTCAGTCAGTTTTTGATATCTGTTTCTGAAACTAAAAACAGTACTAGCGGGCAAAGCCGGCTACGTTGTTGGCGTAAAGATCGCGCTAACGCGCGGGATTACCCAAAGTCCTCAGCTGAAATGGTTTATAGAGTAACCATTAAGATTCTACAAAATAAAAGTCCTTGCAGATGTAAATGTTTATTAGAAGCTTATGCAAAAAATAAATAACTGAAAAAGTTATTATTTAGATGTAGCTAAAAACTGTTAAAACTAAGAAAAGGTTAAATGGTAAAAAATGCTAAATTTTTATATAGAATTTAAATATCTTTTAAAATCAAAGAACGCGGTACACCAAATCAAATAGATAAATAAACAATAGCGGGGAAAGCCCGCTAAGTTGTTAGCGTAGGACTCCCTAAATAAAAATGGTTCAAAAAGTACATTATTAGAGATGAGCAACTTGTCGAGGGGATGACTTTTCCGCCTTTTGCCACTCCACCTAGGAATTTATAAAAATGCATTCTACATACAAAACTTCAACTTTGTAGTAACAGCGGCTTTGAAAGGTTATCAAGAAGTGTAATTGCCCCTTTTTCGCCCCTCCCTGCAGATTTTTCCGAAAATTCCGTCTTAGTTTATGTCTACTCCAGAGGAGGAAATTCAACTTTCTAGCTCCAGCGGTTTTGGGATACCGTCAAGATGGATAATTTTCCCTTTTTCGCCCCTCGTCGTAGGCTTTTCCAAAACTCACGTCTTACCTGAGTCTGCACCAGGGGAAAACCTTCATACCAAATATCAACTTCATAGCTCCAGCGTTTTTCATTAAAATTGGAGAGCTTTGTCAGTATTTTGGAACACTCGTTTGCATAGCAGATAAGAATTAAAGATTTTTATCGCTCCTATTCTAGACGTTTCTTCTCTAGATCTAACAGCGTTTTTAAAATCCTATCAAGGAAATATAAAACGATGATATATACATTAGGGTGGGTTGAAATATCCACTTTTTTAGAATTTTTATTAGTAATAGCACAATTATTGTTCTTTGTAAAAAAAAATTTTTTTTTGGTAAAAAACAAAATTTAGGTCGATATCTCAGGCTTGCCCAACCCGGTTAAAGATAAAAATTTTCTAAAAAATTGTTTTCAACTATGTTGATTGAAAATTTAATTCTCTACAAAAAAAGTAAAGACTATTTTACCAAGACATAATTGTCTAGTACAGCGGTGCCCAAAAGCTCCTTATGGAAGAGTAAATACCAATACATTTAAAGAATAACTAATTTTTATTCAATATTTTTTATTGTAAAAACTAATACATACAAAGAAAAAAGAAAAAAAATATTTCATATCAAACGTTAAACAAAAACAAAATAAATAAATAAATAAATAAATAAATAAATAAATAAATAAATAAATAAATAAATAAATAAATAAATAAATAAGTAAATAAATAAATAAATAAACAAATTAAATAAATAAATAAATGGTAGATTTTTTTTAAGTTGATAGTTACTAAGATAATGACAATTTTGGTCATTAAAATATTTATTATTATTATGTTAACACTCTTTGAGGATGTTAAATAATTTTGAAGATATTAATTTTACAGTAAATTCAATTTTCTAAAATATGGTCGTAATTCCTAATATTATGTCTTTTTAAAACAGTGGACTTATTTTCTCAACCTTTTTATCCGTAACAAAACTTACAGTTTATTCTTATAAAGCCCGTATAATGTTCTTTTTTTAACTTTATCGAGAGTTTTTATTTGTTTTTATTTGCACGGATGAATTAAGAAACATATTATCAAGTAATGATAATGAACCAAAATATGTGTGGGAGTTTGAAAATTCACCTTGTCACATACAAGCAGTAGAACGTACGGTGAAACTTGTAACAGAAGCAGCAAGTACTGTTTGTGGCTTCGAAATGAGAGATGTATATATTCCATCTAAATCTCAATTCATAATAATCTCATTAATCTGTAATTTCTTATTGCAATCAATAATATAGTATATACATATGTTATGTCATATTAAGTATTTTGTTAGTTAACCTCTAAAGTCTCTTTACCTCCTAGGTGTGGGTTTAAAATTGTTCCTTAAGAGTAAACGATTTGTACATATAACAATGAAATTTTGAAACAAAATAAAAAATAAAATGTTTGTCTATTTTCGGAATAGAACCAAGTATAATTGTTAATAGCAGAAATTTGAAACTCACGATTGTGAATGTATACAATATTTATTAAACACGACTACACTGTAAGAAAAAACAGACAATTGAGTTTTTAGAATGACCTTGATTTTTTTCATTTCAATTGATGATCTTAAATACAGCAAAACACAAAGAAGAAACAACTTGCTATACGTTGATGTTTTTAAAAATAAAAACTACAACAACAACAAAGTTAATAAATATAAATATATATATATTTTTTATTATTTTATTAGTAGGTTTTTGTTCAATATTTTTAACTTTTCATTTCGTTGTTTGCGTTGCGCATGTTCTCAGTTGGAAATCCCTTTCAAACAACAATAGCAATTTTAATTAGCATCAATACTCTACCAATAAATCGCTGAATAACCACAAAACTTTAGTATTTTAAAACCAAATCTCGAAAAAAAATGTTAACTGTTTAAAATATCAACAAACCCAAATAAGAAAAGATTTAGTGGCTTCATTGTTGTTTCGGTTTAAAAAGCTTAAAAAGTATGTTAAGGTGCTAATTACATTGGCATTTGTATATGCGTGTATTAAGGAGGAGACTTAAGAGGAGAGGTGTATATCCTTTTCATTGGCTTAATAAGGAACGATTTCAAAGTTTTTTCTCGTACTCATCGCAGTTTTGAAAACGAACTAATGAATTAATCAATTATAGCTGTATGTTGTTGAAATTATATGTTTGTTTAAACGCCAACACACTTTTGCCTTCAATACAGCTTTTGTTTATTGTATTATTTTTAGTGCTCAAACCCTAACTCAAACACATTTATATTATATTTTTTTATCATATTAACTGAGTCTGAAAACGTGGCTTATCTGTCATAAAATGCAAACTTCTTAATTTTGAATAAGTCATTGTCGACTGTTGTGTGTTGCTGTATCGTTCTGTTGTATAGACTATGATCCAAAAGTAGCGGAATAGTTTTAATTTCTGCGATTGTCATTCTAAATGATTGGAGTTTCTTTATGGGATAGCTGGCATTCCTCTCTTCGTTGTCCTTCTCGCTTATATTCCCGCAGTAATTAAACATAGTTGAGAACATTTTTAATTTCGGTACCAGATTTTAGAAGGTAAATGAAAAATTCTGTTAACATAAACTTTTTTAAATCTGCTCAAATGTCATGTTTCAAGAACACAGAAGAAATAAACCAGAAAACAAACAACTCACTTTTCGTTTATAATTAAACCTTTGTTTCAATATGTCTATTGGGACCAAATATGCACTTGCACAGAGATAACAGATTCATCGTGACAATCGAATTTATCGCCAACTGAATATTTTGGTAGCAGCAATCGAATTAAAGAGTTGTCCCATCCGAATGTATTCCTAATACAATTGAAATATATGGTTTACTAACCGCACGGTTCGGTTGTGGTCACCGATATTTTTTTTTTTTTTTTTGTGGCGACAAAAATTTGGAAATAAATACAGTTGCGACTAAACCATTCGATTGTCATGATATTCGGTTTTCCTAATGGATCTGTTTGCTCTGTGTTAAATCCTGAATATTATTGGAAAGGACAAAAAGTTATAACTTGTCTCTTCAAGGGAGCCATAAATAATTATAAAAAGTAAGTGTATTTTACGGAACTTAAACTTGTTCTCGACCAATAACTTTTAAAAACCTTTACTTAAAAATTGTAAAAAAACATTTGAAACTAAATTGTATTCTTTGAAAATTTGACCGAATGGATTGTGAACTTTGTCTATATGCACACAAATTAAAAAAATATGATTAAATTTCTTAATTATACTTTTTAGGAACACTCACAATATATTTTCCGTTACCGACTGTATTTTATTTAAAAGTAACGTAGAGTTTGTTTTAAACGAACAATCAATTAAAATTCATAGAAATATATTTTTTAACTATTTGAATCAGTCATTCAAAAAACAAACTATAAAATATTACACACTCTTATTAATTTCTGTTGAAATTTACCCAACACCATGTTGAAAATTAAACAGCCCAAAAAATTTGTATATCTATAAAAACAGTAAATTTATTGTTTAGTCATTCACAATAAAAATAAAAATAATTACTTTATTCTTTTTAATAAATCTGAATTTATTAATGTAATTATAAAAATACATATAAATTTCACAAATGATGTAAAAAAAACAATTTTAATTTGCAAATACATAAAATATTAACATATATTAGCGGGTGTCAAATTCTCCTTAACAAAAATACTCCAGATTTTAGGACTAAAAAGGCCGATGATGAATACATTCACCTAAAAATTGTAAGTTAAAATAACTGAAAATATCATTTAAAAGAAATGATAATTTATTTAAAAACCGGTCTACTTAATTTTTATTTAAATTAAATGCCATTTGTTATTTATTTTTAAATGTTGATTAATCAACTGACACATCCGTAAGAAACAAATGCTAAATCAGTTAAAATAAATGTCAAAATTTTACCTACCAACAATCCTTAAAAAATAAATGTTTTTTTTCTTTTATTTGAAATTATTTCCGTTTTTGTATTTAAAAAATAAATGTTTTTTTTTCATTTTTTTGAAATTATTTCCGTTTTTGTATTTTTTGTTTTTTTTTTTTTTGATATACTCGTACAATATAAAATATATGTATGCATATGAAGCTACCCTTCAGGAGATTAGCGTTAATTCTCTAAAAGCTACTAGTACAACTACTAGAACAAAAGGCACTAGTGCAAAAGGGGTTACAGTTATTATTTAAAAATACTAGTGCTTCTGAGCACTAGTACTTGATGTAGTACAAGGACACCGCTTGTAGATTGATAGAATTTTTGTGTAACAAAAAAATTCGCGTATTTATATTTTGATACTGCTTCTTAAATTTGATTTTAAATCATTGATTTATGCCATCTTAATTATTGAAAAGATGGTTAAATGCAAAATGCTAATTTTCATTTGCATTTCTTTATTTTTGAAGTGTTGCCATACATTTAAAATCACGGTAACCGGCTAAATAATAAAAAAAGTATGGCAAGCATGCATAAAAAAGAAACATTTTATTATTGTTTGTCCCCTTTCATTCAAGTGAGCTTTGGTATTTAAGTCGCTTGTGCGTAAAAAAGTTTATTTCACAAAATTTATTAAAAGGTATTTATATTTTTTTTTTAAAATGAGTACTTCTAAAAGATATTTTAAAAGAAAATTTAAAAACCAAATAAGTGAATATAAACGTAGAGTATTGCACAGCGAAAATTCTAAAGAAAATTTTAATGAGTGTGAAGAATTTAATTTTGTGAATAACATTGGCCCTCAACCGTGCTTAGAAGAAGAAAGCAAACAAGAAGACAAACTGCGAAAGATTCCAGAATTACCAATGGTTACCTTAAAGCAAAAGTTAAAAAAGTGGTTCATTAAAACTAAACCTACAAGAAGCTGTGCTGAAGAATTGTTTGAAATTTTGTCAGAGGAAGGCATGGATGTTCCGCTGTCAGTAGAAGGACTTTTATGGGGAAAAAAGAAAATTAAAGTAAGAAGTGTTCCACCAGGCATTTTCCATCGAAAATCAGCATCGAAAATCAGCTTAAGAGAGTGGAAAATACTTTACAAAACTATCCAAAAGTCGAACTAATAATAAATGTTGATGGCATTCCACTATTTAAGAGTTCCAGAATGCAGCTCTGGCCTATTCTGATTAAAGTAGTAAACGTCAAAGAAAAAATATTGCCTATGCCAATAGGAATTTATTATTGAGGTAAATTTTTTAAATGGTAAACTGCATATTTTAAGTAAAACCATTGATATCCCGATATCACAACAAATCATTTTTGCAAAAGCAAACTCCGCTTGAAAATATTGGCTTAAAAATGGTAACACAAACATCTTTAGACAGCATGCACCTAATGGATTTAGGTGTTACAAAAAAATTCTTCTTCGGATAATTAATGAAAAAACGTTAAAAAAACTACAAAAGCAATATAACTCATATTTCTTCAGTGCTAGTTAACATGCGCAAATGGATTCCAAAAGAATTTCCACGAAAACCAAGAATTGTGGATGACTTACACAACTGGAAGGCAACTGAGTTCCATCAATTTTAAGCTTACACAGGCATAATTGCCCTATATGAAAATGTACACGAAGACATTTACTATACTTTTATGATTCTACATTGTGCATATAGATTACTTTGTAGTCCTCGCCAAATAGTTTTTTCCAATTGTTTTTGGTGAAAATAGCGTTTCATTCAATGTGCATAATCTTCTACATATAACACCCTGCGCAGAAAAGTATGGACCCCTTTATTAATTTTCCGCTTGCGAATTTGAAAATCAGTTACAGATTTTGAAGAAACACGTACGAAAACCAACCAGCATTTTTCAACAAATTGTAAATAAGGAAAAACATGAAATACTCACAAAAACTGAAAAAAGTGACTTTGCTTACATTGGAAATGAAATAGTTGGGGTATTTATTAATGACTGCTTTTTTCAACAAAGAGCCCCAACAATTTTTGTTCAGTACGTACGCACATCCCAATAAAAATTGAGAAATTTATAAGTGGATATGAGCATTTGGTGGAAGGAAGACCTATTTTAAATACTGAAAGTTTTTTTGAAGAGCCCATAGACTCTGTTCAGCTCGGGATATATAAGACAGATTTAGAATTAGGTGGAATCGAAAGATTTCCACTTAAAGATATTCAATACAAGTTTATTTGTCTGCCATTTGTAAATAATTTTATACTTCTTCCTCTTTTGCACAGTTGCGTACCACAAACATGCCAAACGACCTCCATCCACAGCCTTCAAAGGCGACATTGAAATATTATACAAAAGGTTGGTTCTTAATTGCCTTAAATTGATGCAAATAATATACTAACCGTTCTTATGCTCTACATTTTAATTTTTAGCCGAAAAAAGTGCACTCATTGTGAAGAGCTCTCAGTAAAAGTTCAAAGTCTACAATGTTATTTTATTAATATAAGTTTTCTTTTATAGTTTTATAAATATACGTCTTTTTAGATACCATTGACCGGAACATTTTAGCGGAACATAAAGTGCTACTTTCAAAAATAGTTTCTCAAAATAACGTTCTAGACGACATAATGCAAATCTTTCCTATAAAATCAGAAGATAAATTAAGTGAGCTAAATGTTTTGATCCAGTAGCAGGCAGATCCCTATGTAAGTACATCTGTTAAATTAAAAAGAAATTATTATTAATGTTTGCTTTTTCGCAGTTACGACGAATGAAATCTTTGTTAAAAGGAAATCTTGGGCGATACCTAAATGAAATTTTGGGACACAACATAATTCACGATTTTAACGTTGATGGTACGCATGGTAAACAGAGTCTTAAAAAGTTTGAAAACGTTTATTCTGCCTTGATAGGTAAATTAATGAGCAATTGACAAATTTCTTAATAGTTAAATCCTTTGAGTAAATTTTATATTTCATTATTTAGATGCTATTGCTGTATTTTCTGAAGAGCCTGACACCGCGCTGAGAAAAGCATTTCAACTGCAAAAAAGACTTTTTAAATCTAATCGTTTAGAAAAATTTAAGAAAAAAAAAAAACAGTTTAGAAACAGACACTGAAAAACCGGCTTAACAAACAAATTTTAGTGATATTATTCATTGTTTGCTTTTATTTATCATCTAGCCAGCCTTGAAAACATAATATTCTGAGTGTATGAATTGATTTTAAATAATGCTTATTGATATGCATTCATCTCGATGGAAAGCATCAATAAACACAGTTTTTTAGTGAATCTTGAGTGAATATTTTCAACAACTTAAATATTCCACATTTCCACACATTTATATTTCCATGATTGGCTGTTTTTCTTCCATCTGTATTTTCTTTATCCATTCCCCGCTGCAAAGTTCTGAGATGCATGTATTACGTGCTTGAACTTTAAGACGTTTTACAACCGACTTATAATTATCGCCGGGATTACTACCAGCTAAAAATTGGATTTTATTTGTGCTAAAGAGTGTAATATAATTGTCATTTAATCGTTTTTTAATTTTTTCAAAATTTTCTTCAAATACATTTTTGTTGTCCATTATTTTTGTTTCTAGTATAAATTTTAATCCAATAGTCACAACACAACCTATTTTTAATTATTATTTTTCAAATTTATTTATTTTTTAAACATAGATGATTTTACGCGAACATTTTAATATTATATTTTTTGAGCGTTTAATATTATTTTAATTTGACTAGATGAAACAAAAAAAAAAACGTGTGAACGGTACGATAATTCCTATATTTAAAATACTAATACAGTTTTGTTTTTAATTTTTAATTTTTTTTTATTTTTTTCTCTATTTAAAAATGTCATATTTTTTTACCATTTTAAGTTAGTATATTTACAAACTTTGTGCGTAAAATTTTTATTTAATTTTACTAATTTTAGGCATAATGTGTTTAATTGTAAACACATAGTATCTAAAAGAATTTCGTGTGTGTATTAATGTATACTAAAGTGTGCGGAAAAAAACTTTACGCATTTGGTGTTTATATTTACCGAATTTTCGTAATATTAGATAAAACTTTACCCATTTTATAGTAGTAAATTTACAAACATTTTTTAGAGTGCATAGTTACAAAAAATTCAATTTGAAAAACAAACCTCAAAAAATCTTTTTTTCTAACGCCTCGATTACTTTTACTACTTTTGTTGATTATTTAACAATGAGTGAAAATAAACACCAAAATGGGCAGAATACAATGAAAAATCAGTAGTCCTCTTTTTGATTGTATTTTCGATTAATTTAATATGTATTTTAGATTATTTTTTGTTTTAAATTCTAATATATAGTAGTACAAAAGTTATACACTAAATGCATAAAACTTTTCTGCGCACATTTTCATATACAATAATACACACACGAATCATTTTTGGACACTATGTGTTTACAATTAAACACATTATGCCTAAAATTAGTATTATTTTGTTGAATATAAGTTTTACGCACAAAGTTTGTAAATATGGTAACTTATAATGGTAAAAAACTATGACATTTTGAAATTGAAAAAAAAAAATAAAATAAAAATCGAATAAATTTTCAAAATTAAAAAAACTTTATTAGTTTTTTTAAACTTATTAATTAGTTGGAATTCCAAAACAATAAATTTATAGTTTTTATTCTTATTGTGAGTTACTAAACAATAAATTTATTGTTTTTATTACAAAACAAAAATTTTTTGGGCTGTTAATTTTTAACATCGTGGTAGAAAATATACGCATTTTTGTATTTTTTCGCATTTTATGTGTACATTTAGAGGAAAATCGTATTTCTTTCAGCACAAATTTGGTAAATTTACTCTTTAATTTTGTAAATTTATATAATTTTTCGCACTTATAATGCAATCTTAATATTTTGTGTTCTTGATGAACACGCATAATGTTTGTAATTTTTTTTTCATTTACGCACACGGAGGAAATTTGCCCAGCTTTTAGTAGGAGTACAGTTTTTTACTATAAGATGGGTAAATTTTAACAAAAATTAATTAGAGTGGAATTTTGCTTGAACAAATTTCGGGTTATTTTTCGTTTTTATTTTTGGGCGATTTTTTATTGAGTCATTTTGCCTACATCCGTCATAGGGTGGAAGTTTTCTTTTATGATAATTTTTCATTGCATCTAAAGGTTTTGGAATAAATTGGATCTTTTGATGTTCCCAAATAAATTTTAAATTTTCTATTTAAAATTTAACGGACATTCAGTAATTGGAACTTACCCTCATTTGAAAACTATGATGTTTTTTTGGACAAATCTAATGCCCATGCACGGATTCATAAATCTCCATAGATGCTTCCATATGTGTCCATGTTTGTCCAAAAATGTTGACAAAATTTATGGTAATATCTTCATACATGTTCATGTATATCCATCCAAGCATGAGCATACATGTATCTCCAAAGTCATTTAATTTAAATTAAACCACTAGAATTATGTAAGCTTGTCGTTCATTTTTAAAAATGGATTTAAGTTATGTTAATATCATTCTTATTTTTAATCTTTTCCACAAACCATTAAATTAGGTTTGGTTGAAAAAAAAAACGGAAGTAAAGATAACCAACTTTTATGCAAAAATAGGACATACACTTTAGCCAAAGATTCGTTTGTTTTGCGATCTCATTGTAGGTTCGGATGTTACTAAGGATCGGACTACCTTTGTCTCAAACACTGGCCATTTTTCAGAGCGTACGACCGGTTGACTTTAGTGAAGACAATATTTCTGAGGAAAACCTTCGTCTTACTTAAGTATCACCAAAGCTTCAAACCACGCAGGTTTATTAAACTAATTAAACTAAAAATTTTTGCAAAAAAAAGTAGCTTAGCTAAATATGTTAAGAAAATCTAGAACTCTTGTTTAAAAATTTGAAATACATATCGCTCATTTGCGAGAGTAAAAAGCGATTTCGAGATAATTGCATTTAAAGTTTTCAATTTAGCCCAACTGCTGAGTAAAATAAAAAACACATTTGGTCGCCATTTAATGAGGGAAAGAGATATCAATACCATTTGGATATGTTTTAGATTATGGTGTGAACCACAATTCAGCATCATTAACTCAAAACTCGTGTTTTTTTAAGTTATGCCAGTCTTCTCGCAAATGAGCGATATGTCTTTAATATTTTAATTAATATTTTGTTTTAAACAAAAATTTATAAATTTCTGTAACTTTTTTAAAATTTTAATGTGCTTTGTTAATTATTTTTATATTACTGGCTACGAGTATATACTGAATTATTTTAGTTAAAGTACGGGCGCACTACACTCTAATTAATTTCTGTTGAAATTTACCCAACTTATAGTAGGAAACTGTACTCCTACTATAAGTTGGGTAAATTTACTCTGTATGCGTAAATGAAAAAAATACACACGTAAGTTGATGAACACAAAATAGGTAAAATTACATTAAAAGTGTGTAAAAATTCAATGAAATTTAAAATTAAAGAGTAAATTCACCAAATTTGGCGTAAAGAAACACGATTTTCCTGTAAATGTACATAAAACAATAAATTTATAATTTCGTAATTCACAATAAAAACCATAATATTATCGTTTGTTAACTCACAGCAAGAATAAAAACAATAAATTCATTGCTTAGAAATTCCATATAATTATTAAATTTAAAAAACTATAGATTTTTTTTCAATTTCAAAATGTCATATTTTTTTTACTAATATAAGTTAGTATATTTACAATATTTGTGCGTAAATTTTTTATTTAACAAGACAATACTAATTTTGGGCATAATATGTTTAATTGTAAACAAATAGTGTCTAAAAATACTTCCTGTGTGTATTATTATATATGAAAGTGTGCACAAAAAAGTTTTACGTATTTGGTGTTTATATTTACCGAATTTTCGTTATATTACATAAAACTTGGCCCATTTTATAGTAGTAATTTTACAAACATTTTTTAGAGTGTACTGCATATTTTTAATTTAAAGTACTGGGGAAATACTAAAATCCAACGCTGTGCCATCGTGTGCAAAATACCTACGTCCAAGCGTATATTGGTGTTATCGTTTCGACACTGTGCCAGTACTGTATAGGTTGAAAATAGGACACATTGCCACTACATGTACTACCGTCTACAATACTGATTGCAAAAATTAATATATTAGATAGAGTGATAGATTTTATTTAAACAGAACTAATATTAGATTTTTGTTGCAAATATTTTATTTAAATGTTAAAAACTACGATAAATTTTTGGTTGTTGATATTAAAGGTCATGTAAATGATGATATTTTTTCAATATTGCAAAGAAAACCAAATATTTTTGACGATGTGATAGTGTTTCGGTTAATAATTAAATTTAACTATCCCGATAAATAATTCTTAGTACTTGCAATAAATAACAATACAATTTTGGTGGTTGCTATGGAATTCCAACCAATTTATTTTCTCTGTGCACTAATTTAATTGCACATTTAACATTTTATAAAATACCGAGTTTATTAAAAACTTAAAAAATTGTGTGCACCCAATAACACGCTCCCTCGGCGGCACACCTCCATCCGATGGTCCAAATTTTCGATGACGCTGAGGCATACTTGAGGTTCTATGCCGTTAATGTGCTGAATTATCTCATCCTTTAGCTCTTGAATTGTTGCTGGCTTATCGACGTACATCTTTTCTTTCAAATAACCCCAAAGAAAGAAGTCCAACCGTGTCAAATCACATGATCTTGGCGGCCAATTGACATCGCCACCACGTGAGATAACACGGCCATTCAATTAGTCGCGCAAAAGAGCCATTGTTTCGTTAGCTGTGTGGCAAGTGGCACCATTCTGTTGAAATCACAAATATCGTCCAGGGTCATATCCTCAATTCCTGGCCACATTAAGTTCGTTATAATCTCGTTATGATCTGGGCGAGCATGTACAGGTGTTTTCACAGACCGGGTTTGTTGAAATTTGCCCCCAATTCTCCCGATTGTGGACACATTTGGTCGATTATGCTGACCAAAAAAATCACGAAGTGCACGAAATGCATTTTGAATTGAACGCCCATTTTCATAATAAGCCTAAATAACTTTAACGCGTTGCTCGATTGTGTATCTTTCCATGGTTCAAATTGAGTTAGTCTGAAATTGAGAAATGTCAAATGAAATGCAGAAAAAAACTTGACGTTTTGGTGTGGTTCACATTCAACATCGGCCCTTTAAATTTTACCACCCTTTATAAGGTAAAGCTTTAACGGTTATTTTAGAAGAATATCTGCAAAACTGCATTTACATTACACTCGAAATCTAGTTTGAACTGTTATACATATAAATAGGCAAATTTTCGATTGTTTTAATGTGCATATTTAGTAGATTTTATGGAAAAATATTGTGAGTGTACCATTTAAAGAGAATTTGCTTAGTTTTATCACATACTTTTTGGACAAACTGTAACTACATACGTTATTTTATTTCTGTTAATAACTTAAGTTTTTATTTAATTTCTGTAGTATCTGTTCTTTGTTGTTTACGTAGATATAAATATATGAGTAAAATACACGTATACAATGTAATCTCACTCATACATGATACAAACAATTTTATACATTTAATATTTGTGTAAATTTTTTCTTTATGTACCTAATATATATACATATTTTTTGCTGCATCAGAATGATGTTGTTTATTGCTTTTGTAACTGCTGCTGCTGTAAATGTTGTTGCCTCTTTCAATTGATGAAATATCTTGCAAGTCATCAAACATTACTGAACTGTGGTGTTGCGGGCCTTGCCTTTGGTACTCTAAACCTCCCTAGGGGGACATGCCATTGAATTTGTATGATTTACAAGGCTAAACATGTTTTTATAGATATATTTATTGAATGTAACTTTTTCTTTGTTTTTTAGAAATACGAAATATTTAAAGCAAATAATAAAATTAAAGTTTTGCTTAAATATTTCATCTGGGAAGGGATTTGTTGGAGTACTTCATGTAATTCTATCATAAACTGCATTATATTCATCATACATCATATGTGTATCCAGACACGTATGCACATAAATTGCAACTTGACACAAATCTCATGTGATGTTCTTGCTTTGCTACTTATTTATTGTCTAAACAATGTTACAGAAATTTATGATTTTTGTTATTGTTTTTGCTTTTATAAAATATGTATAGTGAAGCTGTTTAACTAAACCTCCTTATGTGTGATTTTTATCATGGTGATGTAAAATAACCAAAGTAAATTGCAATCTGGTTAATTACCAAGAGTCCAATTTGCGTGTAAGCGATTGACAGAGTAACTGTCGTTATGCACCTTTTCAAGCATTGAAGTCGGTCCATTAACCAATTTAGTGAAAGTAAATTAGTTGCAAAAGATATTTTCAATTTCGTTTGAGACACGAGACACTGGTACTAATGGTTTGTAATTTAAATTAACTGAAAATGTAATTTAAAATAAACGAAAAATCCCTTCAAAACAAGTCTACTGACTATTTATTTAAATCAAAAGAACTATTAATTTATTTTTAAATGCTATTAAAATAGCTTAAAATATCCTTAAATAATAAATTATTTTTTATTTATTTTAACTGTTAACAAACTAACCACAAATCCGTAGAAGGTAATGATTTTTCCTTTATTTGGTTTTTTTTTTAACTATCATCAAAATAACTGCAATATTCGTAAAAATAAATAATATTTGGTTTTTTCAATATATAAATAATGTTGGCTTACTCTATATTAGCAATAAAATTCTTAGCAATAAGTAAAATGCGTCGGCAGAATAACGGCACAAATTTATGTTAACTCATATTTTGAAAAATTTCAAGGAAGATGGTTGTTCTATGATTACTTGTAAATACAAGTGTAAAGTAAAAAAATTGTTAAATTTTTCTATTTTTTCCTTATAATTTGTTAATATTTATTTAATTCTTTTAAATTTAATAATTTGTTGTTGTTTTCCTGTAATTATTAAATTTTTTTAATTGTTTGGTCTTTTTTATAATTGTCAAATTAAAATGACAGCTAGTTTGACGTTTTATCTTAGCTGTTTAATTACAAATCATTAATTTTGTGTCCGAGTATTTTTCGGCACCTTTGCCTTTGGTGGGTTAATACTCTGTTAAGATCTAAATATTACTTCCTTTTTGTATAACTTTGTTGGGAGTTTTTACACAGTTTCTAGCGAGTAAGACCGTTAACGGGTATTAAACATTGTTGCTCATCAGTTTAGATAAGTAGTCTCCTTGTTTGAGATATTCATTCGTTTTTTGAATACCTATTGTGCTCATCGTCACCGACGGTAATATATTAAAATTTTAATTTAAATAAAATCTGTGATCTTTTGCTCAACAATTCGAAATTGTATTTTTTACTTTTCATTTTCATATTTTGCCCTCACGCAAACAAAGCAATAATTGCTAACGAATACTGCTGGAGACTTATTGCGACATATGTATTTGCCAGCAATAAAAATTTACAAAATCGAGTGGTCCACACTAGGGACTTTTTATTTTGACGTTTGCTGCAATTTATTTAAACATGTTTATCGTTAGTCTATAAAAATAAAAATCGGTCGCTTGAAACGCTGCATCTTCGTAAATTTTGCTCCAAAATTCAGGTTTACCACAAAGTTTGGTTCTTTTTTATTTATGAACTTCTTGAATAAACTTTCAAACCTGTGTACTCTGTTGCTAGTTTTGTTATTAATTGTATGTAATCAGTTAATATATGTGGTGTCAACATTGAGTAATCGGATAATGTACGTATTTCAAACATCGAAAGAAGCATTCAAGTATCTTTAAAAAAAATATTTCATTCCATCTGCTCTTCTCACTATGTATTTATACCACCTGTATCGAAACGAATATGAAACGGAGTATGGAATTGAGAATAGTAAAATAGGCATTAATTTAAATTATATTTTGTACCGTGCACATTAAAGGGTCCAAGGTTATATGGCAATATTTGGAGGCAGTCGGATAAAAGAAGTTCGAGGCGGAAATCGATTGAAAATTTCAAGTGTTTATATGGGAAAAATATGACTTATTTCTAGTTTTTAGGAAAATTTCGCTCTATACTTTTATTTCAACCACTTGTGTTATGGTTCGATTTAGGTTTAAAATTTTCTTTTCAAAAAGCTACAAAACTTCAAAATCGGTTAAGAACTCGCCAAGAAATAGCAAATGCCCCAAATCAATTTTGTGCCATGAAATTTGATGGCACTTTTTAAACTTTCATAAATTGATTAAAGCCATAATTGGTTTTTGCTTTCTAAGCTTATAAATACTCAGATATGAAATATTGTTTTATTACCAGTCTGTTAACCTGTCGCAAAAAAACGGGTAATTTTTTTGGCATAATTTTCAAAACTCCATTTTCGATTTTTAAGAAATGTTCTTAAACAAATTTTAAAGACTTGATTTTTCACTTCAAGGGCTTGTTAAATACATACTAGAGATGAAGTATGCCAATTTCAAGGTAAAGCCCTCCATGGACCAGTCGATAACAAGCTCTTTTTTTGTAGATTTTGAGATAAATGTGATTTTTATAAAAAATTAAGTAAATTTACTCCTTATAATATAGCATCATTAACTCTCTTGGACATAGGGTCACATGTGACCCCAAGCTAATAAATGACAAATTATTAAAAAAAAAATGCAAATGTTTTTTAACTACTTAAAATATAATAGCCAAACGTGCGGATCTTCCATGCTCAAAATTTGGAATAAATCGAACATCGTTAACCCATTGCTTGCCAGGGCTAAACTTTGAATTTTTACATATTTTAAAAAAAAATAAATAAATACCTAGAAATAATGTATTGTTCTGGAAAACAAAATGAAAGCATTATAAAGTCCTGCAATATTTTTCGAAAACTAGCCCTTATGAATAAATAAATAAAATGAAGCTGCCAAAGAAGCAATAAAAGCATCACTACTATGGCAAAGGCATCACTTCTTTTCTGATGGTTTCATCGATGAATTTAACATTAGCGTGTCATAGGATGGAAGTATTCAAATTTAGCTACTCATAATTTACTTTAAGGAAGCAATGATAATATAATGATTAGATATTCTGATGCATGAGTGAAAATGTTCATATACTTTCTAATATTTAACCTTTGATGAAAATTTAATTCATAAGAATGCAGAAAAATAAGTTTAAAGAAGCGAAATTTATGTATTGATATACAAATACTCTTTATTAAAACAAATAAGTAATTCTTCATTAGTGAAAAAGCATTTTTGAAGCATTTTTGAAACATTTTTAGACAATTTTAAAACATTTTTGAACAATTTTAAATAATTTTTGCACAATTTTAAAACATTCTCGGGCAATTTGAAATAATTTTTACACAATTTTAAAATTATTTTGTTAAATTCTGAATTAAAACTGGAAATGATATAGTGCGAAATAAAATACATAATGCAAAAATGCACAGATTGCGTCATCATAAATATTTCAGGCTGAAAAATGCAAATGACAGGCCAGCTATTTTCAACTAAACGTCAAAAAAAATCTGTTTTTCTTGATTTTTCAAAACTTTTATAAAAATTGCAAAACTGCATAAATTATAACCTTCATGGAATTTTAAACTAAAATATAAAAAATGATTTTATAAAAAAATTAAAAAAGTTCATCAGAACTATTTTCTCAATTTGAATAAATGCTTTATATTCAAAAAACTTATGCTTTAGAAGTAATGAAGAGTTATATTTTAAGATACGCATCGGGTTTATATCCAGATCACTGCATTGAAATATGAACACATAAATTCTTTTGGAAGTGACTTAGAATAACAACAAAAAATTATAGGAAGCAATGAAAGAAGTTATAGTCACAGAATGACAATCATTTTTTTTTTGCCGGGATACCATGGTAAAAATAAACCAAAAATAGGTATAGATTTATTATCTTTAGAGATGGGATTCTACCCGGTATTTAACTGATGCATGGGTAAATACCGGGTAAATAAAAGATAAATATCTTTTTTGGGAATTTATTTGGGTGTTTACAAAAAGCATTTGGAATCTCGCCAATAAAGACATACGATAAAATTATACTTCCCCAAAAATTGTACCGGCTGAGGATGCAATCAATTTTGCTAATTCATTTGAGGAAGCACCTTCCACTTCCACTGGTATAACCCATTCTACACCTCATTGTTCGTTTAATTATTTGCAAAGTGAAAGTGACGATGAAACAATCAGCGACAGTGATTTTAATTGGATAATGTAATGTTGCAAAAATAAATATGTATATTAGGGTGGGTGGTTAATTGGATAATGTAATGTTGCAAAAATAAATATGTATATTAGGGTGGGTCGATTTGGCAATTGATATTGTGCAATCGATTTATCGATAGATTTTGGCACGGGGAAAAAAATTACATTTCGACATATCAAAAAAATCAACCAAATTTCAATTTTTTGACTTTTTCTAAACTTTTATTTTTAAGGTTTTTTGTAGGTAATAAAAAAATCGGTGAAATTGTACGCAAAGAACGATGGTAAATACCCGGGTATTTACCAATTTTAACCAAATTTACCTATTTTACCGGGTATTAACCATTTGGGTATTTACCCTTTGCCCATCTCTAATTATCGTAATATTTTTTGTTAAAAAACTTTTATTAGAAGTTAAATAATTAAGGAGTTTGATAATATTACGTATTCATATGAGATCGCAATATACAGTTTGTAAAACAATTCTTTTCCAAATGGAAATATTAAAAATTATATCTATAAAAAATTACAAAAAAATAAACTAAAATTTTTATTTTTTTGAATTACAGTGGATTTCCGATATAACGAACCATTGATAGTCAGCCCTATTCGTTAAGTCGAAAGATTCGTTATATCCAGTACTAAACAAAAAAATATTTAATCATGTAATAACCAATTAAAAGGACAATTCATATCATATCTTATTTCTAAAAAATTAATTTTATAAAAATATTAATAAAAAAGTAATTATTAAAAAAAAAAATTGTTATTGACGTTTGTTTTTGCGATTTTTTAAAACTTTTTTCAATTTCAGCAAGCTCTCGTAAAATTAATATAAACTGAACCCCAAAACACGTATTTTTGTTTTTTTCAAGTTTTCAACTTTAAAATTCAATACAAATTTTAAGTCGAAAACTTAAAAATAACGAAAATATGTTTTTTGGGGTTCAGTATGAAAAATTTAGACAAATTAAAAAAAAAAAAAATCAAAGGGGAGATGGCAATACATAATTCATTATAAACGTAATCAAATACAGGGTGTTCTATATGTGCCATGCCGATGTGTTTGTTGAATAATTCTTAAGCGGTACAATATTTTTTTAATAATATTTTATAACATGAAATTTCGGGTTATAACAATTATGTATGAAATATAATATCGGCTAAACGGCCGCATCTGGCCGCTGCACAAATGTGTGCTCTTTTAATTATATTTTGCATAACATTTTGGCGTATTACGGGTGTTATTGCTCCCATTTCTTCAATAATGTTGTTCTATAGTATCATCCCAAAGAAAGAAGTCGGGGTAGTCAAATCAGGAGATCGAGGCGGCCAATCGAAATCTTCGCTTTTTGACATAATGCGGACAGGAAAAAGTTCTCGCAAAATACGAAGGTCTAAAGGCCGTTGGTGTGCCAATTAAGGATATTCAGTTTCCCAGTAGAAGCTATATGTTTATAAACAAAGCCACCTAAGTCGAAATGTGCCTCGTCGCTTACAATGATTTTTCACCAAAACTGGGGATTTTTATATTTTTCAAGAACTTTAACACTGTCAAATACAAACTGACAAATGTCAGCTAAACAGAAGTGACGGTTAAAAAATATCGACCAAGACTACAAATGTTTGCCTGATTACTCTCTACATCTATTTGTAGAAATTTAGAAATCCAGATTTTGAATTCATTTTACATATGTATGTATTTAAAAAAGTTTTACGTATTTTCTTATATATATTTTTATATTTGTTCGTTATACCGAGTACTAAATTGGATTTTAATTTGTACAATCTAAGTACAATCTTGTAAACAAATTATTTGTATATTTAGTTGTTTTTCTTTAAAAAATGCATTTTAAAAAACTTTGAATCTTAAAGCTTTCTAAATATCCTTTTCTAGAGGAGATTAAGAATGCATTTGCTTTGAAAAATCTTTAAAGGACTTATTTTTGAAACACTTGTATATTTTTTTTTACCAATTTTAATAAATCGGAGGCTAGTCGGTAGCATGCTAACTTAGCAGTGAGGGGGTCGTGAGTTCCATTCATACCATAGGCTCCGGTCTGTTTAGGCTACAACAAGCGGACAGCCTTCGTTGCTAGTGCTCGGTTAGGGTATTAGAATATAATTTGTAATTATGTGATTAACATAAATAAAATAAAAATTGATTAATGGTATAAAATTATTCGAATTAGCCGTTATTCGAAATTTGGGCATTTTAAATTATTCTAACAATTATTTGAAAAAATTGTTCGATTATTCGCAAAACGATTAACCGATTGAATACTCTGATACTTACCGAGTAATTTATAAAAAAAAATTGCTTAATGGTTTGATCAATTTGTTTTTGATAGTGTAAGTGATCTAAATAAAAACCTGAATAATTAACGACTATAAGCAAAATATGGGTGCGTTAGATTTGTCCACTCTTTAGAATAAACATATTTGGAAATGATGGCAATTTTGAAATAATTATCGGATTTGAATTATATTATATATTTACAGCGAAAAAGTAACTAATCTGAATGGTTTTCTTTTAAAAAAGGTTCATCCGGTTTCGAGGGTTTCAAATGCAAGAAAGTCATCCTACGGTTTTTCAAACTCAAGAGAATGCATTAAGTTTTCGGGATCGGCAAAAAGCTTAAAAGAATTACTTATGATTCAGAAGAAGTAAAGAAGTGAAAAAGCAGGGGTCAAGTCATTGAGAATTGAAGAATTGAAGCAAAATTAATCCATATTTCATGATTTTTTAATAAATTTTTTACAATCTCAAACATTCTATCATTTTTTATCTACCCATAAATCAGTACATAGATGATGCTCTCTCTACTCATATATCCACAAATGATATGTTGACGACAATGAGCTCAAATTTATTTTTTAAAAAATATAATGAAATTGCAAGTCATTTGACAAGCTGCTAATGCAGCTCCCGCTGTTGTGGAGATGTTGTTGACTGTTGCCTAATTTTATTTTATATTTCCAGAAATAAAAAAGAATATGTATGTAGGGGATAATGGGGTTAATGGTTAGTACACTCAAAATAGTTTGTAGTTTAAATTAAATTAAGTGAAAACTCACTTAAAACTGGTCTACTAACTTTTCGTTTAAATCAAGAGAATTGTTCATTAATTTTTAAATGTTAAAAAATTTACTTACAATATCCGTAAAAAATAAATAATTTTTCGTGTATTTTAAACTAACCCCATATTCATAAAAACTATTGACATTTCATTTCTCTGTTTCCTTTAACTGTCAACTAATTAAATACAAATTCCATTGATTATGATTATTTATTTTTTTAACTGTAGACAAATTACCTACAAAGTCTGTAAAAATAACTAACCTTTATCAGGCTCGAGATCATAATTTAATGTTACTAACGAATAGTAAACACTAATTTTTTATTAAATCAAAATATTAAAAATCCGTATTTATTTTTATTATTAAATTAAATCAAAATTTCCCCTAAAGAAGTCACCCAATGTGAAGACGAAATATTGGTATAAATAAATAATATAATATATTTTTTATAAAAAAATATATTAAGCTCATTTTAAACGAATATATAAATCAAGAAGATCGAAGAAAATTAAAAAAAAAATAAAATAAATCTCAAAAAAGAGAAAAATTTTGTTGAAAAAAATCGATTAATCATTTATATTTGTTACTTTTAGTAAATAAATAACACAACAAAACTCAAACCAAAGAGAATACCAAAAAATATGCACTGAAATCTTAATTCTTCAAATGTTTTATGGAGAAACACTTTGCTGAAAGCCATATAAATATTTTATAAATGTCCCATGTTATTAGTAGAGATTAAAAGTCACTTGTTAAATTAAAAGTATTATTCAAAAATTATATTTTTCTTAGCACTTAGCAAAATTTAAATACTTTTATGAATATTTATTCACATCTAGTTAGATAAAAAAGTAATTAATCATATTTCAATTACTAACTGAATTCTCTCGGTATGAATGAATTATAATCTACGATTATAGCAAAATCAAAGCAGAAACTACAAAGATGTACCATAGTTGGTAGGTGAGTGTATAACTGTTGATTTTTTTAGCTATTTTAAAGCCCGGAAGTTAATTGCCAGCCCAACGTCTTAAGAATTTACATGCTTCGATATTGAAACCTTTTGTTATTTTGATGAAAACCTTAAATAGCTGGTAGTATCCACCATACAAATGATGCTGATCAATCAATAAATGATCATGTTAGCTGAAGGATTAAGAAGATAAATATGAAAAATAACAACAGAAACAATATAAAAAATAACGAAAAACAAAAAAAAAAAACGATATGCTGTATGTATCAGCTTTTAATGATCTCTTCTTCCACCGCCAACCATAAAAATATTATAAAATCCAAAAAAATTAAAGTAACGACTGACATAATTTCTGTGAAATGACATTACAGTGCAAGAAATATGTAAGTCGAATATACAAAAAAATTGAGGTTTCACGTTTTTTTTTTGTTAACCATCTGCGTAGAAACGGCGAAAAAATTATATATGTCTGCAAATAGTGAAAATGTTTAGTCATATTTAAGTAATAAATCATTTAATACACAAGTCCAAAATTGTGGCTATGACGACAGCAGCAACATGCGGTGGCGGTATTTAAAACCAAATTTAAATTAAATACATAATTGTTGTAAAATATACAGAACTATTCCACTACATACACTCTTTACCAGAAAAAATAGTTATTTCAATTTTATTTGTATTTTACATTTATATCATAAAATTACCCAATAAACATAATAAATTAACATATTGCTTGTATTGTGCTTTATTTAAGGTGCTTTTTACAGTCAAAATCAAGTTCATACAAATAAAAATATTGCTTTAAAATAAAATTAAAACATTTGTTTAAATTAACAATTTTCCTGGGAAGATTTTTATAAAATATGAATTTCTTCAACGGAAAATGTCAAAAAGCAAACATATAAAACTAAAATTATAAATAGCATACATATGTATGCATGCTAAAAGGATTATGCCAATGTTAATATATTGTACCAAAATCAATCATTACCGTGTTTTTGTGGCTTTGTTTTAACTTAAAGTTAGGGCTTGAAAACAAGTGTCATTATTAAGTTGTTTGAGTTTAAATTAAACTGTGATTCAAGGCTTAAATTAATGTATATTCCTACTGTTATGTTCGACTTGAATTCCAGCGTGCCTTTAGCTTGAATATGCTATTCAAGTATAAATTAAAGCAAAGAAATTGGAAAAAATGACTTGCATTATACATGATTTTAGATTTAATTGTTGAATAAATGTTTTTTGTGTTATAATTGAGATTTTTTGTACACTTACGCTTGCACTCATGTAGAGTATTCAAAAAACCGGCCTTTTTGAAAAACCGGTTTCGGTTTTCTTCGAAAAATCGATTTTTAAAAAAACCGGTTTCGGTTTCGGTTTTTTCAGAAAAAACCGGTCAACCGGTTTTTTTTAATTTGAATAAAAAGCTTATATAATTTTTTAATTACAAACAAAAAAAAAAAGAAATTTAATATATAAAGTAATAAAAATAAACAAATACATTCTTTGAAAAAAATATTTTATAATATTTTTTTATTGTATTTCATTTTAACATTTTATTTATTGGTTTTAATATTTTTTAATATAATATCTTAAAAATTAATATTATAAAACTATATGCATATCAAATGAATAGAGGTCATAAAGTTTGTAAATTGGTAAAATTAGGTACGTTAGTAATTTGAACGTTTAAAACGTTTTTCATTAAATAATTTTTTTAATATTACATTTTAAATATGTAAAATGAAAATATAATTTTCACTTCTAAAATAATATTTTAGAAATAATATTCAATTACAATGTTTCGTTTTAAGAAGATGTTGGACAAATAGTCAAAAGACAATTATATAAATTTTCCAACTTTTCAGTTCTTTTGTCGCATTTATCAAGATATATGAATTTATCATATAATGATGAATTATTTTGTACAGTCTCTTTTTTAGGATTTTGAATACTGTTTATTGTGTTATTTAGATCAGAAATTAAACTATTTGAATTTGAAATATCCAAAGTTAGGTCTTCATCGCAATCTATCAGACTTTCATCTAAATCTTCATAACCTAAAAAACGATTTTAAAAGTGTTTGGAAGAAATAAAAGAGACCAAGTAACCCAGTTGGTGATGTAATTAAAAAAAACCGGTCAACCAAACAATATCAAAGCATATTGAAAAAATAGTCTTGCTAAATTACATGTAAAAACAGAAAAATTAAAAAAATCGAAAAACTTAAAAAAACAAAGGAACTATCACGACAAAAAATAGATTCATGCATGCTCATGCACGAAATTGTTTACCGCTCACGCACGATCATGTAAGTAATTGAAATTTCGGCGCACACTTACGCGTGATTCACGTGAATCACGAAATTTCATGTCTCGTGCGCACCTCTAGTGTAAATAAAATGTGTATGTCAGACCCCAACTTTTTCCTACATGCATAGATCGTATCGGCTGTTTTTTTTAATACTGTTTCCTTATCGAGCTTCAATAAAAGTGTGAATATTTGTTATGGCACTTTATAACAATGACCTATTAGGGAATATATTACATCCGTATTCTCAAACTTTAACCCCAATCCCACCATGGTGCTCCACATATTAATCAACCAGTGTAGTCTGTAATACAGAAACAATGGTATCCGGGTACTTTCCAGTGGCAATAACAACTTAATGATTTAATCTTAAGCTTAAGATTTTTATTAAGATCAAATGTTTATTAGTGTGTTACCTTCCTCGTTGTGGCTTTCCGAATTCTGCGGATATTAGTTTAGTATGAAGTAAAACGTTATCTCGAAACTTCACAAGTGTTGAGTAAGTATCCATATTTTACATCACTACTCCAGACACAATTGGCTAACACATGAGTTTGGATCGTTAATGGATTTGATTGGCAGTTATGCATATTGAATTTTCATTTAAATGTGATAAAAACCACCAACGGAGCCTACTTGTTAGTAGTGTGCTATTTCTTCAGAGTTGTATTGTGTGTTTGTTGACATAAATGTAAGCCGGCTCCATTCACATTAAGTGCCAGGCATTTTATACTCAAAACTAAGAGGTAACTCTGAATACTTTTAGAGTTGCATTTTTATATAAACCACTCTGTTTATAAAGAGTACTCAATTGAAAAGAATCGTGTATAATTTAGTTATCAAAAGTAACCTTATTTTAAAACACTAAAGCATTGGTGTAAAAACTTTGTCAGTCATAATCCTTTAGATCCAACATACATTTAGCTTTTATATTACGAGGGCTGGTCAATAAGTCTGTGCGCCGTCTGCGCCTGTCAACAGGCATCTGTAAGTTGGCTCCTGTCAAAATTTTAACAAGTGGCGTCTTTTAGTTTTTGCTTGAAAGCCATTGACAGCAGACTACCTCGTGATTTGATTTGAGAATTGAGGAAAAATGGAAAATTGCAGTTTCCATGGCAAAAATCTATGTGGTGCTCCCTCATTGGCCCTATTTTTTAAAAGCCACTGACTTATTGGCCCACCCTCGTAATATGTTAGCAATAAACAAATAAGAGTATTTTTTAGGTATAAAAACAGAGCAATTAATAAAAAAAGAATTTAAAAGTTATATCAACAATTAATTCTTTAAAATGTCTGCTGATCTGGCAATATTTGTTTGCTTCATTTTCGGTTTCATTATAAATTGGCAATTTCATCATAAGAAAAACAAGAAGGGAAGAGAAAAAATTATCAGAATTGGCACTCTTGTTCTTTTCATTCTACATTGTTTTTATTGTACTGTGAATTTTTTGGATTACAAAATCATCCTTCTATTCACCCATACTCGTACATAAATGTAATCAATGACAATGCATATTTTGCAGTTTTTATTACATGACTTTTAAAATGTATACATTGTAATATTTTGTGAATATTTTTATCGTATCTAGTCATAGGACCAAGACATCCGTCATCAAGAAATTTAAAATTTTTTGTTGTGTGAAACTGTTAAATGCTGTAAAGTGATACGCAGTTATTAAAAATAATAAATAAAGTACTGGCCAATATTATAGCACACTTTTCTTTGTAAAAATTTTGACATGAATATACTTTAAACAATACCTTTGAAATCAGTTTTTTTATCAGATTAAAAACGCATTTCTTGTGAACAATAAAATACATTTATTTTTTTATCAACTAAAAATATAACATTAATTATATACATTTTACATGTAAAACTAGAAAATAATAATGGCAATTTTTCAGCACAAATTATAAGATTACTAAAATACAAGTCTAATTTTTCCCTCTTTTGACTGGTGGATACTTAAAACTCAAATCGACATGGAGTTAACCATACATGGGACTAATGCATTGATCGGACTAATTAATTTGTAATATCATTAGTATTCCATTTATAGCAATGAAATATATTTCATTACCATTGTTTGAATTAATTGTAATGATTTCAGAATATGATTTTATTGATCAATGAAAATGTTTTTGAATTTCATTACCATTACTAATGCACCAGTTAAAAGAATAAATTTATGTTAATATTTATTTATGCATTGTTAACATTTGTATATTTTATTTAAATTATTTCTGTATAAAGCTACTTTGATTATTTTTAAATCGTATAAACTTTTTTGTAAACAAATAATTTTTCAATCAATTATTATTAGTTTTTTATGCATTTGTGCTATTTCATTACCATTATCAATAAAATTTTTAATGGAAAAAATTTCATTACCATTAAATCATAATGAAATTTTTAATGGAAAAACTTCATTACCATTAAATGATAATGATTTTTTTTCATTTGCATTAATGTCAACTAATGGTAATGAAAGTATGGAAACCAATTTTACTTGAAATCACTTGCTATAAATCGTAAAATATTATGATTTTCGAACCATTCCACTATGGGGAATTTTTCGGAAGCGAATTATTCCCAAAATTTTTATTTATGGTTCAATTTGGCTAATATCCAGAATATATATAAGTGAAGTCGAGATATTTTCGAAAATGTGCATCTATGTTCTAACTCGCCTCGTATTCAAAACATGTGTGTGGAAAATATTTCTATGCATTACGACAATGGTTTTTAATTATGCGTGGTTTCTAATTTATTTGCATATGTCATATAAATTAGTCAACAGAGACATCAATACTGGTTAAAGCAAATGATCGGGGATACTCTTTAATTTCAACGCCTTAAAGTTGCCATCTTATTTAAAAGCACAAAGAAGTTGACCTATCTACTTAAAATTTAACAAAACGTTATATCATATTTTATCTCTTTCACGAAACGTAGTTTTTTCGAGCAATTTCTTGGAAATTTATTGAAAATTATCAAAATTAATTAATTTATTTTAAAACAAGAAACTAATTATTTTACAACTTTTGTTATAAATAAAAAAAATAATGAAAATAATATATGTATCGAAAATAACCCTTCTTTAAACTTTAAATATCATTTCCCTATGGAGACGCATGGTTCAGCGGCCAAATACATCTTACGTATAAAGAGTGCCTCTTATACCGTGAAAAAGTATGAGAGTATCCAAATATATGAAAAACTAGTTGTAATCCAAAATTATTAAATTTAAAAATTAAAAAAATAAAATTCAATTAAATAAAAAAAATGTTAATCTGCTTTTTAAAATTTTTAATTTTTTGCGTAATATATTTATTTACTCTATTGGTAAAATAAATTTTAAAAGATTTTACAATAGTATTTTAAGTATTTTAATATTAAACTAAATGTTTTGTCCTCCAAAATTATGTTTTTATTTGCTGGGTAGTCATTTGCAAAACCTGCTAACGTACTAATTTCTTAAGAATTTTCAATAAAATTAAAGAGAAATGTACTTAAAAATTAAGGACAATATGATATGAAAAGTCTTTTTTGAAACTTTACATGTTCAATTAATACCTGAAGAAAGAATATTTTTGTTATATATGCACATTTATTTTTTGTAAATAAACATAGCCAGCAAAAATGACAAAGGCATCACTTCTTTTTATTCACATTGGCGTGTCATAGGATGGAGGTATTCAAATATAGTTACTACCAGTACTCGGCGTTGTTCTAAATGACCCCAAGAAATATGACCCCAATGTTAAAATGTAATTAAGCCCCATTTTTGGGGCAAAGTTTTATCATGAAAATTAACCCCAAAAAATATGATTATACATGACCCCAACGAAATTAAAATTAGACCCAAAATTAAGTTTGGGGTATATTTTCATAAAAAAATTACCCCAAAATATTTAAAGCAAAGAAATATTGTTTATGCACAGCATAATACGTATTTATTGAATAATAAAATTTGGATTAGGTGAAAACTAGCATGGATTCAATAACATCCGCTCTACAACAAGGAAACTTATAATAAGAGCATGTCAATTTTTAATAATTAAATATGTTCTTAATGTACGAAATACCAAAATGGCGCAATATTTCGTAAAATATTTGAGGCTGCGGCGACAACTTTTACAACGATTAATATATGAAAAACAAAATGAAAATTTTTTACTTCTAACAACGACATATCTACAACTATTACTGGCTGTGGTCAATGCTTGGCCAATTCACATTTTCCTTTTGGTAGCAGATTTATCCTAGTTTTATTGACTTATCTGCCATACATACATATTTCACAAGATCTTTATGGATTGATTTCTTTTTAAAAATCATTTTTTGATCCACTAAATATAATAATTTACTTCAAGTATTATATTTTTTCCCACAAAAAAAATACACTTCATTTTGTTGGACTATATTAATCACTTTTTGACGACTATCATCAACGTGTTGCATTAGCAAACTAGTTCTTTTTAAATAAATAATATTATAACTTTAATAAAATCAAAACAAACATTAACCAATAACGTTATAAGATTTCGTGGTTTACTAAAAAATGAAAATTTAATGAAAATGCAATTTGGCCCTAAATTTTATATCACACAAATTGGACCCATTTCATAATAAAATTCGACCCTATTTACAAAAAAGAATTTTGACCCCAAATTGCTGGGATAAAAATACGCCTCAAATTGTTTTCCCTTTTTTAGGGAAATTTTTCTTTTCTATTCTATTTTGGGGCCGAATTTCTTGAGGCCTCATTTCATAGGCCCCATTACTCATACATTCAGAATATTATGTAGTTAACTGTTTGTAGTTTAATAAAAAAGTTTTCCGTTCCATTTAAAAATAAAGGAAGATACATTTATTTTTCAAAGAAATATCTATATTAACTTTTTTATACATTTATTCGAAATAATTTACTATCATTTACCGATTTTTTTCAGTTTCATTTATTTTTTTCATTTGTTTGAAATTTAATAAAAATTTACCCACAAAACGGAAACTTGTGGTTTATTTGTGTCCGTAACAGTTATTACAAATTTAAATTTTGTTTGCTGTCTGTTTCAAAAAAAATATTCAAAAAATTTCAATTTGTTTTTTTATTTAAATTGGTTGTATATATACAAAATTTTTCAATACAAATTACAAGAACTTCATAAACACACATACATATACAAATACATTAACACAAAAAGTGTTTATAGCTTCATATACATACATTTTGTATTGTACGAGTATATTAAAAAAAAAAACAAAAAATACAAAAACGGAAATAATTTCAAATAAATGAAAAAAACATTTATTTTTTAAGGATTGGTGGGTAAAATTTTGACATTTATTTTAACTGATTATATCATTTGTTTCTTACGGATGTGTCAGTTGGTTAATCAACATTTAAAAATAAATAACAAATGACATTTAATTTAAATGAAAATTAAGTAGACCGGTTTTTAAATGAAATATCATTTCTTTTAAATGATATTTTCAGTTATTTTAACTTACAAACTTTTTTAAGTGTACCTTAATCTAAGGAAGCAACAATTAGATATTCTGATGCATGCTTTGATGAAAATTTAATTCATAAGAAGTTTAAAGAAGCGAACTTTATGCACTGATATAGAGATAGGGCCGTATGGAAAAAAAAATTAATTACTTTAGCTTTAACTTTCAGATTAGTTAACAAACACATTAAGGCTAACAAATATTTGTTAAAAACCCGTATGCAAAAACCCTACTTTAACAAATAAAAGTTTTAATGAATTTTATAGTTTGGGTCTGGCACTTTATGGTTCTTATGATTTTAAAATAAAATAATATGTTTTTTTCGCAATCTCTTCTATTTACTCATTCAATAAAATTAAAACACAAAATTAACTAAATTAAGGAAATTGAGAAGAACTAACTAGATTTTTTATGTTAACAATGTTTTAAGTATTCGAATAACGAGCTGCAATGATTTGTTTTGATTGTAAGTAAATCACTAAAACATTTTTTATATTATCAAACTACTAGCACTTGATGATGTCCACATCCTCTGCAGTCCACTGCAATGTCTGTTTTAATCAGCTCTATTATCTTTTTTTGATTTTTGTTTGTTAAAACGATATTGTTTTTCTAATTGGTGCTTAGGTAGTTAATTCTTGGCCAATAATAATTTCCGATTTGGATAAAAGTATCTACTTATAAAAAAAATACACAATTAACACAAATTTTTCAACTATCACAACTAATTTTACCAATTCTTCTTATGAAATTTAAAGTATCCATTTCACAATTTCTTATTTTTATTAAAAATTTTCACAAAATTTTAATTTACAAACACGAATAACGAAAACAAAAAATGTCACTAACATATGTTTAAAGTACGTTGCTTTCTACTTAAAAATGTTCAATCAATTATTATTAGTTTTTTATGCATTTGTGCTATTTCATTACCATTATCAATAAAATTTTTAATGGAAAAAATTTCATTACCATTAAATCATAATGAAATTTTTAATGGAAAAACTTCATTACCATTAAATGATAATGATTTTTTTTCATTTGCATTAATGTCAACTAATGGTAATGAAAGTATGGAAACCAATTTTACTTGAAATCACTTGCTATAAATCGTAAAATATTATGATTTTCGAACCATTCCACTATGGGGAATTTTTCGGAAGCGAATTATTCCCAAAATTTTTATTTATGGTTCAATTTGGCTAATATCCAGAATATATATAAGTGAAGTCGAGATATTTTCGAAAATGTGCATCTATGTTCTAACTCGCCTCGTATTCAAAACATGTGTGTGGAAAATATTTCTATGCATTACGACAATGGTTTTTAATTATGCGTGGTTTCTAATTTATTTGCATATGTCATATAAATTAGTCAACAGAGACATCAATACTGGTTAAAGCAAATGATCGGGGATACTCTTTAATTTCAACGCCTTAAAGTTGCCATCTTATTTAAAAGCACAAAGAAGTTGACCTATCTACTTAAAATTTAACAAAACGTTATATCATATTTTATCTCTTTCACGAAACGTAGTTTTTTCGAGCAATTTCTTGGAAATTTATTGAAAATTATCAAAATTAATTAATTTATTTTAAAACAAGAAACTAATTATTTTACAACTTTTGTTATAAATAAAAAAAATAATGAAAATAATATATGTATCGAAAATAACCCTTCTTTAAACTTTAAATATCATTTCCCTATGGAGACGCATGGTTCAGCGGCCAAATACATCTTACGTATAAAGAGTGCCTCTTATACCGTGAAAAAGTATGAGAGTATCCAAATATATGAAAAACTAGTTGTAATCCAAAATTATTAAATTTAAAAATTAAAAAAATAAAATTCAATTAAATAAAAAAAATGTTAATCTGCTTTTTAAAATTTTTAATTTTTTGCGTAATATATTTATTTACTCTATTGGTAAAATAAATTTTAAAAGATTTTACAATAGTATTTTAAGTATTTTAATATTAAACTAAATGTTTTGTCCTCCAAAATTATGTTTTTATTTGCTGGGTAGTCATTTGCAAAACCTGCTAACGTACTAATTTCTTAAGAATTTTCAATAAAATTAAAGAGAAATGTACTTAAAAATTAAGGACAATATGATATGAAAAGTCTTTTTTGAAACTTTACATGTTCAATTAATACCTGAAGAAAGAATATTTTTGTTATATATGCACATTTATTTTTTGTAAATAAACATAGCCAGCAAAAATGACAAAGGCATCACTTCTTTTTATTCACATTGGCGTGTCATAGGATGGAGGTATTCAAATATAGTTACTACCAGTACTCGGCGTTGTTCTAAATGACCCCAAGAAATATGACCCCAATGTTAAAATGTAATTAAGCCCCATTTTTGGGGCAAAGTTTTATCATGAAAATTAACCCCAAAAAATATGATTATACATGACCCCAACGAAATTAAAATTAGACCCAAAATTAAGTTTGGGGTATATTTTCATAAAAAAATTACCCCAAAATATTTAAAGCAAAGAAATATTGTTTATGCACAGCATAATACGTATTTATTGAATAATAAAATTTGGATTAGGTGAAAACTAGCATGGATTCAATAACATCCGCTCTACAACAAGGAAACTTATAATAAGAGCATGTCAATTTTTAATAATTAAATATGTTCTTAATGTACGAAATACCAAAATGGCGCAATATTTCGTAAAATATTTGAGGCTGCGGCGACAACTTTTACAACGATTAATATATGAAAAACAAAATGAAAATTTTTTACTTCTAACAACGACATATCTACAACTATTACTGGCTGTGGTCAATGCTTGGCCAATTCACATTTTCCTTTTGGTAGCAGATTTATCCTAGTTTTATTGACTTATCTGCCATACATACATATTTCACAAGATCTTTATGGATTGATTTCTTTTTAAAAATCATTTTTTGATCCACTAAATATAATAATTTACTTCAAGTATTATATTTTTTCCCACAAAAAAAATACACTTCATTTTGTTGGACTATATTAATCACTTTTTGACGACTATCATCAACGTGTTGCATTAGCAAACTAGTTCTTTTTAAATAAATAATATTATAACTTTAATAAAATCAAAACAAACATTAACCAATAACGTTATAAGATTTCGTGGTTTACTAAAAAATGAAAATTTAATGAAAATGCAATTTGGCCCTAAATTTTATATCACACAAATTGGACCCATTTCATAATAAAATTCGACCCTATTTACAAAAAAGAATTTTGACCCCAAATTGCTGGGATAAAAATACGCCTCAAATTGTTTTCCCTTTTTTAGGGAAATTTTTCTTTTCTATTCTATTTTGGGGCCGAATTTCTTGAGGCCTCATTTCATAGGCCCCATTACTCATACATTCAGAATATTATGTAGTTAACTGTTTGTAGTTTAATAAAAAAGTTTTCCGTTCCATTTAAAAATAAAGGAAGATACATTTATTTTTCAAAGAAATATCTATATTAACTTTTTTATACATTTATTCGAAATAATTTACTATCATTTACCGATTTTTTTCAGTTTCATTTATTTTTTTCATTTGTTTGAAATTTAATAAAAATTTACCCACAAAACGGAAACTTGTGGTTTATTTGTGTCCGTAACAGTTATTACAAATTTAAATTTTGTTTGCTGTCTGTTTCAAAAAAAATATTCAAAAAATTTCAATTTGTTTTTTTATTTAAATTGGTTGTATATATACAAAATTTTTCAATACAAATTACAAGAACTTCATAAACACACATACATATACAAATACATTAACACAAAAAGTGTTTATAGCTTCATATACATACATTTTGTATTGTACGAGTATATTAAAAAAAAAAACAAAAAATACAAAAACGGAAATAATTTCAAATAAATGAAAAAAACATTTATTTTTTAAGGATTGGTGGGTAAAATTTTGACATTTATTTTAACTGATTATATCATTTGTTTCTTACGGATGTGTCAGTTGGTTAATCAACATTTAAAAATAAATAACAAATGACATTTAATTTAAATGAAAATTAAGTAGACCGGTTTTTAAATGAAATATCATTTCTTTTAAATGATATTTTCAGTTATTTTAACTTACAAACTTTTTTAAGTGTACCTTAATCTAAGGAAGCAACAATTAGATATTCTGATGCATGCTTTGATGAAAATTTAATTCATAAGAAGTTTAAAGAAGCGAACTTTATGCACTGATATAGAGATAGGGCCGTATGGAAAAAAAAATTAATTACTTTAGCTTTAACTTTCAGATTAGTTAACAAACACATTAAGGCTAACAAATATTTGTTAAAAACCCGTATGCAAAAACCCTACTTTAACAAATAAAAGTTTTAATGAATTTTATAGTTTGGGTCTGGCACTTTATGGTTCTTATGATTTTAAAATAAAATAATATGTTTTTTTCGCAATCTCTTCTATTTACTCATTCAATAAAATTAAAACACAAAATTAACTAAATTAAGGAAATTGAGAAGAACTAACTAGATTTTTTATGTTAACAATGTTTTAAGTATTCGAATAACGAGCTGCAATGATTTGTTTTGATTGTAAGTAAATCACTAAAACATTTTTTATATTATCAAACTACTAGCACTTGATGATGTCCACATCCTCTGCAGTCCACTGCAATGTCTGTTTTAATCAGCTCTATTATCTTTTTTTGATTTTTGTTTGTTAAAACGATATTGTTTTTCTAATTGGTGCTTAGGTAGTTAATTCTTGGCCAATAATAATTTCCGATTTGGATAAAAGTATCTACTTATAAAAAAAATACACAATTAACACAAATTTTTCAACTATCACAACTAATTTTACCAATTCTTCTTATGAAATTTAAAGTATCCATTTCACAATTTCTTATTTTTATTAAAAATTTTCACAAAATTTTAATTTACAAACACGAATAACGAAAACAAAAAATGTCACTAACATATGTTTAAAGTACGTTGCTTTCTACTTAAAAATGTTTAAAGTTACCAAACGTTTACCGAAGATATGTTAAGCTAATAATCGTTTTTGGATACAACTTTAAGCAATTTTGTTTAATAGTTGTTTACCAATCTTTGTTAACTTTTTTTGCATACGGCAAAAAATTGTTATTGGCATTTTAAGATTTTTTTACAAAAATAACATTGTTTACAAAATAAGGTATAGATTTTTAATTAAGATTATATATTTTAATTTACAAAACATTAGGTAGTGTAATTGTGTAATTTTTTTACTTTCTGAGGCATATCAAATATATTTTTTATTTAAAATCGTAATATGTTAAATATTGGAAATTTTCTTAAAAAACATTCAAGCCCTCCAAAGTGACGTAATAAAATATATTGTAGTGTTTAACCGAGTCAATAATAACACAATGTATTGTAAATCCTCAAGACTGGTCATTTATTATTATTTTTATTTTTTTTTTGTAACAAAACACCACTTACTACACGATTTTCAGTTTTATTTCAAAAATAATTTTTAAACTGTGTAAAGATGTATTTTTTAAAATTCCCCAAAAAGGTTTTAAATTGTCTAAAAAGATTAAATGTTATTGTTAAATTAATTAAAATGTTTCAAAATTCTCCCACCAGACTTTAAATGTTTTAAATTTGTCCAAAAATTCATTAAAACTTTCGAAAAATGTTTGAAAGTTTGCAAAAAAATACAAATATCGAAAGTCTAAAAATAAATATTTTTGTATTTTTAAATACAAAAATTACAATAATTCTTCCCAAAATTCTTTTAAAATTATGTAGAAACCTTTCGCAAAATTCTCCAAAATATATTCCAAAATTTCCCAAAATATATATCAAAATTATCGAAATGCATTTAAAAATATTGTATTTAGAGGAAGTTTAAAATATTTTTGGGCAACTTTGAAACATTTTCCAAAAATTTTGATGACTTTTTGGACAAATTTAAAACATTTTTGGATAATTTAAAAACTGGTTGGACAAGTTTGAAAGAATTTTAGGCAATTTTAAAATATTTTTGAACAATTTGAAATATTTTTTATACAAATTTAAACCCTTTTTGATTAATTTGAAATAACTTTTACGCAATTTTTAAATTATTTTGGGTAATTTTAAAACATTTTTACAAAATTTTAAAATTATTTTGAAAAATTCTGAATTAAAACTGTATAAAATACACAATGCAAAACTGCACAGATTGCGTCGCCATAACTACTTTAGGCTGAACAATGTAAATGACAGGCTAAGCTAATTTCAATTAAAAGTTAAAAAAAATTTGTTTTACTTACTTGATTTTTCAAATCCGTTATTGAAAAGTGCAAAACTACATAAATTTTAACATGCATGAGATTTTAAACAAAAATATAAACTATTATTTAATTAAAATTAAATTATTTCAATTGCCATTTTATTTTGGACTTAAAATTATTTTTTTTTATGTACTTAATATATTTTAAGATATTTATTATATATGTATATTCTTCTAATTGTTTGTTAAGTAGTATGTTTTGAGTTGTATTTTTAAACCATATATGGCCCTCTGGGCTCGGTTTTTATGTAACATTGATTAAATAAATAAATAAAAGTTCATTAGAACTATTTTTATTTTTGAATGATCAGAAAACAATATTTTGAATCAATACTTTAGATTCCGAAAATATATGATATAGGATAACTTATGCTTTAGAAGCAATGAAAAGAGTGATTTTTTAAGATATGCATCAACGTTTTATCCAAATCACTACATTTGAAATATGAACATATTAATTCTTTTGGAAGTTCCTTAGAATAACACCAAAATGTCACCCGATAAGAACTGTAAAAATGCACAAATGTTCTCACTAACAGTTTTAAAGCACTGAATTTAAAAACTATATCTCAGTTTAAAGAAAAAAAAAATACTCAAACAACTTTCAAAACAAACAGTACAAGTGACCTTAATTAAACTACCCAGCAACATTTCATAGAACCTATTGCTTTCGCTACTTGTTCTAGAACACGTTCTCTGGCAATAATCCCCATTCTATTAATGGTTCCAAAGAACCGGTGAAACAAAACTTGTTATGGAACTGGCTCTGCGGACTGATCTATTGTTTACTTTATAATTTTGTAAAACAAAAAACCAAAAGAAAACACATTAAAATTATATACCAAATCTTTCGACATTTATTAATATCCCAGCAAAAACAGACATTACCAAGTAATTAAGGGAGTAAGTAGCACACAAAGGGTTTCACTAGTTACCAGGCTATTTACTCGCTTAATTACTTTTGTTCGCGATGTCCCAAAATTCATGGGTTGTCATTACCCTCTCGCTTACAAAAAAAATGAGAATAATGAAAAACAAGAATGGTTACCTATAGTGAAGAAATAAGTGGTTACCTACAATAATAAAGTAAGTAGTTATTCTTAATAAAACAATAGTCAGTTCTGTCGCCTTTAAAATATTAAATTACATTTTTCAAAAAATTACTTTTTACAGCAGAATTTTCTATATTGTTGTAAAGTTTTTCAAAACAAATTAATAAATATAATAGTAAAAAAACTAGCAGTAAATCATTATTTTGCATGTACATATAAGTACTTCTTTCACACATTATTATTAGGTCATTATTTTGTTTTTTAAAATAATGCAAAAAGTAATGACCTATCAATACATGGTAATCTACACAGTAACGACCTGTCATTACCATGTTTTTGCTGGGATGTAAGGCTACGTTTCCACTCAACGTGTTTTGCATGTGGTTTGAAACAAAACACTGTTTTTTACATGTTTTCCCATGTATTTTTTTTCGTCAAAACATCATGATTTGCTCAAAACACGCAAGTGGAAACGTAGCATAACGCATTATATGCGTTGCCGGAAGTTAAGGATAAGTTCATGAATAGTTGAATCTGTTATATAACTGGTTCCGTAGAACAACTATGTGTTCTTCCAAAGGTTTGCGCAACCTAATAAAAACTTGATATAAATATCAGCAATGAAACAACTAGTTCCAGAATAAGTTCCAAATAACCTGTTGCAAACAAAAATCATCGATGTTAGAACATTAAGAAGAACAAATTGCATGCAAAATAAGTTATTCCACAACCGGTTGCATGCATCCGGCAATATTGATGGACAAAATTAAAACTGATATGATTACACGGTGCTACACTGAAAAAGAACTTGCGAAATGACCTAGTGTATATATTATAAGTTGCAATATACCCTCAAAATTTCGGGATATGGGGAAAAGACTATTTTTTTGGACTGGCGCACTTAAACTTTTCTAACTCAGTAATTTTTTAACCGATTTAGAAACGGTCAACGGCATTAATTAGAAATGAACGTGCTTTTTCCAAGTATATATACACTCAGAATATTATGTAGTTAACTGTTTGTAGTTTAATAAAAAAGTTTTCCGTTCCATTTAAAAATAAAGGAAGATACATTTATTTTTCAAAGAAACATCTTAATTTACCTTTTTTTACATTTATTCGAAATAATTTACTATCATTTACGGATTTATTTCAGATTCATTTATTTTTTCATTTGTTTGAAATTTAATAAAAATTTACCCACAAAACGGAAACTTGTGGTTTATTTGTGTCCGTAACAGTTATTACAAATTTAAATTTTGTTTGCTGTCTGTTTCAAAAAAAATATTCAAAAAATTTCAATTTGTTTTTTTATTTAAATTGGTTGTATATATACAAAATTTTTCAATACAATTTACAAGAACTTCATAAACATACATACATATACAAAAACATTCACACAAAAAGTGTTTATAGCTTCATATGCATACGTACATTTTGTATTGTACGAGTATATTAAAAAAACATAAAATACAAAAACGGAAATAATTTCAAATAAATGAAAAAAACATTTATTTTTTAAGGATTGGTGGGTAAAATTTTGACATTTATTTTAACTGATTATATCAGTTGTTTCTTACGGATGTGTCAGTTGATTAATCAACATTTAAATATAAATAACAAATGGCATTTAATTTAAATGAAAATTAAGTAGACCGGTTTTTAAATGAAATATCATTTCTTTTAAATGATATTTTCAGTTATTTTAACTTACAAACTTTTTAAGTGTACTTACTGTATACTATTAATATAAATACGTAAAGATTTTTTCAATAATATAAAAAATCAGTCCTTCTGAGTAAAACAAGCTTTTTTTCGTTTAAATCGGTTAAAAAATGACAATGTTATAGTAATTTTTCTAAACAACGAAAACCCGATTTCGATTATATGATTTAACAAAAGAAGTAATTCAAAGTACGAACTATTTTTTTTAATTACGTTTATTTTTTAAAAATATTGACTTAATCTACCACGTTTGTAAGGCAACCAGCATTAATTCGCTAGCATTCTGATCTGACTTTTTCCTTCGAACCACTTTTCCATTGTTGATAGCTCTTGGTGGAAGCGTTCGCCTTTCTCGTCTCTAAATTGACCCAGATTTTCTGGAAAGAATTCCAAGTGATAATGCAAAAAATGTATTGTGATTGACATTCTGCATCCCATTTCTCCATACGCCTCTAGAAGTTCACTAACACACTCAACTTTTAATAAATCAAATGATTTTTATTAACAGAAAGCTTATAACACATTTAATTTTTTGGTTAGCTTTTTTTAATAAAAATATGTTGTTTATTGAAGCTGCACCACTAATCCTAATGCATGGTTTTCACTATGTCATTTTTTTGTCCAAATTGTTAGCAATTGTATGAAAATGGGATGTCATATGAATTTGCAGTCAGTTATGCACACGAACTGCCTTCTCAAATGACATACAAGTGAAAACGACAAATTTCAGTTTGTCAACAGATATGGCAGCATTTTTATCTAAAATTGTCAATTTTTTTTCGTTTAGCGATCGCAAAGCTGTTATTTTTTTTTTTTTTTTGCTGGAAAAATAAATTTTAATGCTTCCTTTTATTTTCCCAAGCCCTTTAGTGTTTTAATAACTCAAAGCGCCGCACTAGCTACAGCCATTTATATCTTTTTTATTATTTTTAATTTTTTCCACTTTTTATTAACCTCAAATTAATATTTTCTAATCAGCTGTTCGCTCGCCAAAAGTTTATGCATCACATTTGACCTTTGTAATGAAAACGGCGTCAGTCAACTGACACCAAAATTTGACATAAGTCTTTGACACGGTCTGCTTTATCGATTTATTGTCAGTTTTTAAGATGTAATGAAAACGCATTTGACACAAAATGACGAGAATTCATTTGAGTCAGTTTTTGTTGTCAGTTCATATGACATAATGAAAACCAGGCAATAGAGTACTAACCTAAACAGAATGGATTTTCTTTATTTCTCCTTCGCACTTATGTCTTGTTTGTATCATACTACCTCTTTTTTAGTACACTCGTATAATAATGCCGTTTCGATTAAAAAAAATCGATTAAAAAATGACTGTGTTAGAAAAGTTTAAGTGCGCCAGTCTAAAAAAATACACTTTTCCCCATATCTCAAAATTTTGAGGGTATATTGAAACTTATAAAACCGGTTATATAATACAATCAGCAAGACCTACAACCTACACTAGGTCATTTCGCAAGTTCTTGCAATTTTTTTTTTTGTAGCATAGTGTTATTAAAACAAAAATTAAGAGTATTTATTAACAGAACAACCAGAAATATTCTCTAAAAATACATTTTATGCTAAGGAAAATTACCTAAAAAGTTTAAAATATGCTTTAAAAATTCAGAAATATGCTCTTAAAAATATTTTTCATCCAATATTTTATTAAAAAACAGTGGAAAATATTAAAGGTTTTTTAAATAATTATACATCATACCAGCTATTTGCTAATTGCTGAAACATTTTAAATACCGGAAAGAAAATGTATGAGCCGGTTAAATCAGGCAATTCTGCTGGCCACGCAAATTGCCAAAACGATACATTAGACGACCGCGTAACGCCATATAGTACCTTTTTAACATTTAAATTATTTATTTGTGTTATAGGGCAAATAGGCAAGACAAGTGACTTGCACAATATTGTGATAGGAAGCGTAAATTTAAGTGTATATGCGTCAAAACAGTTTTGATTTTTACACAAACTTTTTACAGTTGTGTGTGTTATTTTGCGTTAGTGGCTTGTACAGTAGGCATATAACAAATTTTTACAAAAAATTTGGCATACCACCACGTGGCACACTGTAAGGTTTTAACATTTTAGCTTCTCAAAATCCAATTTTTTGTATGTTTTTTTTTAAGAATTTTTACTAGAATTGATTGATAACAATCCCAACTACATATAATTGCATTTGGAATTAAAAAAATTAATAGCGTTATGAAGTAACAGCACCTTAAACTTCACTGTAATTGCAGACTATTGCTAGACATAAGCAAGTTAAGGCGCGTAGCCCAACTTTGAATGATTGAAACTTTTTTATAAAATGGAATATCTTCATGAAATTTTTTTATTTTGTAGTTTTGTATATTTTTTATTAACAGAATTAATCAATTGTAAAACACGTGATCAGAATAAAAGTTTGAAGGTTTTTATATATCTCTTTTTAGAAGTTATTTTGAATTTTTTTTTTTCATTGGACATAAAAATATATCCACAAGCAAGCACAAGTAGTTGCATTATTTGCATCAGAATACCTTTTTTGTCTTCTTTCTGAATCAACCAAAAAAAGATGCCCAAACTTGCCCCCCCACTATTCCCAAACCAAAAACTGATCATGAATTCTTGTATTTCGCGCCAACAAATTTTTGATGTTTGGCTGCTTGCAGAAAAAAATTAAAAATGTCTGCGTGTATTTGAATTTATTTCAATAAATATTAGTACTGGTTCAAAACAAACTCTTAATCAAACTTAATAAAACTTTTTTCTCAAAAAATTTGCGCACAAATAAACTCAAAATGGCAGATATCGAAAAGAACAAAACTTCGATTTTTGAAAAGAAATACTGGTTGGTTGACTCTAGAAATTGATTTATCACAATTTATTTGTGATAAAACCATTTCTTCTTCGGTTTCTACTAGTGGAAGGCCAGAGAAAAAATTCCATGAGTGCTCAGAAAAAACAAGAAAAAGGAAAGCAAGAGAACTTTTGAATACGGTTGATCATAATCAGTTATTTATGGTAGCCGAAATGAAAATGCACTTAGATGGCAAACGAACATCGACCTCAATTGTTCGTGAGCTTATAACTGCTTCTCCAAAAAGGGGAACACTTTTACAAAAAAGTAGAATTGTTTCAGATAAGCCCATGAGCCTTTCTGCTGATCAAGCATTAGCAATGATAATAGATATCGGTTTATCTACACATGGCTACCAATTGTTGAGACAACATACATCGTCTATTAAATCTAAAATGTTTCCCTGTTATGATTCTATAAAAATTTCCAAGCGTGTATGTTATCTAAATGAAATAACTGTAACAGAATCATTCGCGAATGTCAGCCTCCATTCACTTATTGACCATACAGTCTTAAGACTTTGTTTGGCCTTGAAGGATACATTTTTTTTGATAGAAGATGATTTTAATGAGGTGACTTTTAAGATCAAATGGGGTTGTGACGGTGCTGACCATAATCGTTACAAGCAATCATTTTCTCAAGAAAATATTTCTGACGAGAGTTTGTTTAGCATATCTATGGTCCCACTTGAAATGTCTTTAGAAAATATTGGTTACAACCAAAAAACAATAATTTGGAAAAATCCTGCACCATCGTCAACTAGATATTGTCGGCCTATAAAATTCGTATTTGCAAAAGAGACAAAAGACCTTATTTTGAATGAAGTTAAACAAATAGAAAATCAAATTTTGTCTCTTTTGCCAACTATAGTTACTGTTGAGCATAAGAAATTTAAAGTCACAGCCAAGCTAGTTTTGTGATAACTAAGCAAAATTATTATAAAGAAATATATACAAAACCGATTCAAAAATGAAACAGGATTGTTGGTGGATATGCCAAAACATCATTCTGGCAATTCAAACGATGGCAACACTGTCAGACGTTTTTTTCGAGATGTCGAGAAGTCGTCAAATATTACTGGTATTGATTTGGAGCTGGTAGAACGTTTTCATGTTTATCTTGAGTGCCTGGGATGTGGCTATAAAATAAACTCTGTTGCTTTTGAAAATTATACAATTGAAACAAGAAATCTATATTTGGAAAAATACTCATGGTACTATATGCCAGTGACGGTACACAAAATACTTTTCCATGGTAAAACAATAATAGACAGTTGTATTTTACCTATTGGCCAGCTTTCGGAAGAAGCCCAAGAGGCACGAAATAAGGATTGCAGAAATTACCGTGAAAACTTTACACGCAAAACATCCAGAGAGGACACAAATACGGATTTGATTAACAGGCTCATAATATCGTCGGATCCATTCATCTGTAGTTTGCGAAAACCCCCAAAAACTAAAAAAGGAATTTTAACACCCACAATTTGCTGCAAGACCCGGATGTTTATATTGCAGAAGAATGATATGTTTTTTCTATTGAAAGTATTCATTTTTTTTGTTAATTGGTGCGTTTGCATATTAGGTAACGAGATATGCATGGGTAATGTGTTGTTTGATTAAAACAAGGGTATTGCAATTTTCCCCAATTGTCCTACTCAAGATAAGGCAATCTTGCTATTAATTATAAACCAATTTAAAAACATTATATTTTATCTATTATGGGAAGTGGGCGTGGAAATTGTCCAATTCCGCCCATTTTTCTACAGAAGTTGTGTTGTTAGTCATAAATTACTTGTACCAAATTGCGTGACTGTAAATTTATTTGTTAAAGAAATATGCAATTTTGATCAGCTAGAATGTTAAAACCTCACACTGTGCGTGGTGGCAAATATTTTACAAGTAATAAATATCACTTTTTTATTTGAGTTTGATTCAAAATGTTCCGCACCAATCGCGAGTTCTAAAAAAAGTCAGATGTTTTTAATATTTTTATTTTAAATTTTTTTTTTAATTGTTATATGAAATAAATTTTAAGTTTAAGGTATGTGATGAATGGATATACGGTCTTATTTTTATTTCACTATGTGAGTTTTCGACTAACTTGTTAATTCTTTCTTAAATTTTTTAATATTGAAGCAACATTTTCCAAAGAAAATTTGTTTTGTGGGGGACGATTATTATTTATATAAATATCTAGTTATAGGATGAAAAACGTATAGAAAACTTCGATTTTGAAGCAGTTTTGGAAAAAAGTAATTGCAATTTTGCAATTTCGATTATGCTGTGCCCTTTTTGCTATTTGCAAAAAATTTAAAAAGTTATATGCCTATTGTACCGACTATTTGCCGCATAAGTTTGTTGTCAATTCAATACGGAACTTTTTCTTTATTTGTGTAGGCTTATGCCAATTTCATAAATTTTTTTGTTTGATAAAGAGTCTTAATTTTTAACATATACATATGTATGTTATATAGATCATTAAAAGCGCGAAATACTTTCTAAGGCCAAGTTTTTAGGATGCAGATTATCTTTAAAATCAGTTTATCGCAGTTTGTAACTGGAATATTGTTTTTGAAATTTGGTTTATTTTGTTTTCTTTCAATGAAGACTAAAATTATATTTAAAGAAAAGTTGTTCTAACAAATTTATGTTAATATGGTTTAACTAAACCAAAATGTATTTTTAGTCTGGATCCAGATCATAGAAAATTTTATCTTATTTTTATTTAGTAATCATGCATACATATGTAACATATGTAAAACCAATTTAAAAACATGTCTTTAATATCTATAAAACTGGTTAATTTCACAATTAGCTAATTTCACGCTTGCTGATTGCGTTTTATATCAAATATAATAAATATCTTATTTTTATTAACTTAACACTCATAATCACAAGTTTTTCGTATCGATATAATAATTTTAACTGAAGATTTGAGTACAAAGGGAGTTAATTTTTATTTTAGAATCATTTCCATCGCTGGTTTGCAAGGTTGGCAACGGATTCTTTTTTAATACTGTTATCTGTTTCAAACCCAATTCAAATTGGTAGCCGATACCAATACCGAAACCTTTGATAGCCCAAAATACCGGCATTCCAAAACCTTTTTTTTATCGTACCGGTATTGAATCGGTTACTAAAAAAATCGGTTTTTATACGCTTTAAGCAAAAAAATATATAATTTTTAAATATAGAATATCTAAAATTACTAATTTAACTTTATAGATTTTTGTTAATAAGTAAACAATATTGGCTCGTAATCATAGTTAAAAATAAGGTATAATTTCGGAGTTCTAAAATATACTTTTCTTAAAAGTATAGTTTAGGACTACTATACCCAAGTAAAGGTATACTTTTAAAGCCAAAGTGTACTTTAAAATAAAAATTGGCTGAAGTTGGTTTTATCTAAATTCACAAATATTGTGAGAAAAATTTTTGAATTGCATTAGTTTTACTAATGTAATTAATTTTTATTAATACAAATACACTTTTCTATCCTTTTTTAAAAAAGTTTTACCTTCTCAAGTTTTGCTGCGTCAAATCCTTAATTTACACATTTTCCTTTTTTCGGCTAATATTTTTTAGGTTTTTAATTTCTAGTCGTTTTTAACAAGGCGGGACTATGATTACGAGCCACTGTGATTTTTACATATAACACATAATTTATTGTGAAATCGTAACTTAGAAATAATACCGGTATGTACCGGATACGAATAATAAACCGTTACTGATTCCATCACCAAAACAAACAATAAATCGATGACTTACCGATACCAATACCGTTATTCGTTTCGGTTGCCTTAGAGTCACAAGCCTAACATTTGATGACTAACATATTTAAATCACAACAGTTAGTTCTTAGAATTTTAGAACTAAAAGCAAGAACTGAGTTAAGATAAAATGGTGCAAAAAACAGAAAATTCGCTTGATCTCACTACGAGTTGCAAAAACTTTTTAATTTAGCTCTTAAAAGTCTTTTCTACTCATCAGCATAAAGCAATGGGTTATTATGATTAACACTGTGTTAATTCTTTCTATCCGTTTAAGGATAAATTAAATCTATTGAGTACTATGCACGTCCTCGAATGTATTTCAATTTGCTTTAAAAAGTCTATAACTTTCCAGTGAGTGAATGAAATAGAAATGAGGATGTTTTAAATATTTTAAAAATATAAATCAACTGGATGACAACTAATGAAGCTGTCAATAATAACAATTTGATAAAAAAAATCTCCAGTTTATAAAAAATAACCTCGAAAACATCTTAAATTTCAACGCTACCATAACAACTCTCTTGACAGTTATTTCCAATGGAAACTTAACAGTAAATAATTGAATGAATTTGTAACCCAGGGATAAAACAAGGTTTATTTTGATAAATTCTGTCAAAAAGTATTTAAGATTAATTCAAATGGAAACTCAAAGTTGTATAAATATAAAAAAAAAAACAATTGATAGTTCATTTAAAGAAGGAATATTAGCAGCAGGTGGAGATATAAATATTATAAATTTATTTAAAATTTACTTTAAGTTAACACATACAAACTTATTTTGTGTTTTAACACTAGTAACATTAACATAAAAAGGGGTTGTTTTTCATGTTCTAAACAACAATGACGAAGAGCAAAATAAGAACAGAAACAGCTAAAAAGGTTTTTCTTTAAGGTGTTAGCTGACTGTTACAACTCATAAGTTACTATGTTTTATAGTTTATCTGTTACACAGTTGTTACTGCTACAATTTCGTTATATCTTGAAGTTGATTAATTATCCTGACGCGTAAAACGTCAAATTGTAGATGTGAACTAAACAAAAATTCTGTTTCTGCTGTTATGATGTTCTGTTTGTTGTTGTTAAAGAAGACCGCCGCTACATTTTTTCGCCCTTTTTTAATTATGAAAGACGTTGGTCAAAATTATTTTCTAGGTATGCCTTTAAAACTTAAAGAAAACTTTGTTCATAGTAGTGTTTAATTTAGAATGGCGGTATATAATTCATACGATTACGCACAGCTGTGCACAACAAAATACGAACTTTATGCAATTTTATTTGACAAATGCTATCCTATTGATCTTAAACCCCTTAAGTTTTAAGACCCACGAAATATTTATATAAGCAAAATTTGACATTGTAATTAATCGTAATTTTGAGAAAAGCAATTCTCTAATACTTTAAAACATTTTAACTGTAAATTACTGCGCTTTTTTCTTTAAACAAGCAACTTTTCTCGTTTGTAATAAATAGGACAAGGAAGTTCATGCCTTCGTGTTTTATGTACATATATAAAATATATAGTATCAAAATTTAAAAAGTTGCAACGTTTTCAATATTATCAATACAATTTAATTTTTTTGTTTTAAATAGTTGTTTAGAACTGGAAAATTACCATTTATCTTCGTCAGAAGGTAATAAAAACAAAATAAAATTTGAAGTTTTTTTTAATAAAATACCAAAAAAAAAAAATTAATAAAAACAAAAATTTTTAATAAGATAGGCAAAATTATGCATATGTAGGAAAATACTCGTACGCATTAAATATGTACTTATAGCAAATAATGCATTTGTAGTAGAGAGGTTCAAATAATCATCAAAGTTGTCATCGAAAAATCAAACTTGTTGTACTTTTGCAATCTACTTACCAAGGGCTTTCATTAGACAAGACATTGTTTTTAATTTTTTAAAGGATAATAGTTATCCTTGTAACTGATCGTAAAATTTTACTTTTTAGTTTTTCGCTATACAAACGTGTAAAAAAATATGTTAAATGGAAAATCAAAAAGGGGGCTCCAAGCACGATAAAAACACCGACTTTAAGAGCAAAAATTGAGATTGTGGTTAAATATCTAGATTTAATTGCAACAATAAGCAAAGTTGATAATACGGAACTTGTTCAAAACTCTTTTCGCTTTAAGACATCTCAGGAAAAAAGACCTTACCAAATAATGGGTTTTAGAACGAGAAGTAACTGGTTGAAGTTTACCTAAGTTCATTATTTTAACAATGGGATATCATTCTATGTAGCTAGTTGCTCACGATTAGGGAGTAACATCCCAGAAAAACATTGGTAATGGGTGCATATTGTCATGCGTTACCTTGTAATGATAAAGTAATAAGTGTCTGATTTTTGATTTCGTAATATATGATTTATAAATGTAAAGTAATAATTGAAATATTTTTGAAAATCTATTTTAGATACATTACTTTGTGTTTTTTTGTAAGCAAAAGGGTAATGTAAGTTTGTTTTGATAACAATAGCGAAAAAACGAAGCGCAACAATTCATTTAAGTGTAAAGCAGTCAAATACTATATGCGTCGATAGCTCAGTGGGCAGAGTTCTTGGTTGGCAACCAGATTTCCCTGGTTCAATTCCCATCTTGACTACATTATTTTTAATTACAAATATTTTAAATAAATTTTAAATAAAATATTTGTAATATTTTTTTTTAATAAAAATTCCTCTTTTTTAAAAATCTATTTTAAGACACATAACTCTTACTATTCTCGTAACCATATAAGTAACCCCTTACATTATCACCTTTAAAGTAATGGGTATATACATTACTTTGAGGCTCATCGCCTGTAAAATTCATCAATGAAGTAAGGTATAAAGTAATCCATCGGCCCCTATGGCTTTAAATTACTTTACCCATTATTTGGTAATGTGTTGTTTTGCTGTGATACCTAGTTAAATAATATACCTAGTTAAAATACATACCTAGTTAAAATATTTAGTAATTAACAAGTTTCGGGATATTTTCTATTGCTGGATCTAATCTGCTACAATTAAACCTGAAATTTTTTGGAGAAATTTGGATCTTACTAAATCCCTAAATGTATTGCTGTATATAATTTGGTCTGCCATTTTTCCGATCAATTTATATCCTTCTAAATCTCAAAATATATTGCTGGATCGAATATAAGCTGCCACTAGATATTACAGCAGATATTAAAGAATATTAAATTCGATATGAGTAAATATATATATATATAATATATGTCGGGAAGACATATATTATATATGAAACAATATTTGCCAATAAATTTGAGATATAGTTTGAATGCTTCCATATCAAGAGTATGTTTAATATCATAAAAGATATATTTAGATATTATTATAGATATAATTATATATCGATCATATTTTTTGTATGATTCTATTTTTTATTTTTATTTTAAAGTTTTAAACGGGATTACATATATTGTTGGATCTGATCAGATACAATTTTATATACCTTCTTTTCAATCAATTTATTTTTATTTTAAAGTTTTAAACGGGATTACATATATTGTTGGATCTGATCAGATACAATTTTATATACCTTCTTTTCAATCAATTTAGATCTAGTAAATCACCAAATATATTGCTGGATCAAATTTGATCCGCAAATTTTTGGATCAAATAAGATCAGCTGGATATATTAGGGAATATCAAACTTCCTAGCCCTAGTAATAATCAATAATCTTGTTTTCCTGTTTGTTTTTTTGTACAGAATTTATATTTAACAGACACAGAATTTTATTAATGTTTCTCTTGTATTTTGTTTTTTACTTCCAACAGCAAATGGTTCGTATCAACCAGGCATGGAACCAAAAAGACAACGTACCGCCTACACACGTCATCAAATACTTGAATTGGAAAAAGAATTCCATTATAATCGATATTTAACCCGCAGAAGACGTATTGAAATTGCACACACATTAGTGTTGTCGGAAAGACAAATTAAAATTTGGTTCCAAAATCGACGTATGAAATGGAAGAAAGATAATAAATTACCAAATACAAAGAATGTACGCAAAAAGACCGACGCAAATGGTAATCCAATAACACCAGTGGCCAAGAAACCTAAGAGGGTTAGTGCTAAAAAGCAGGCGCAACAACAGCAGCAGCAATCACAACCGCCTGTAATAAATGAGGTAAATATTGTAAAATGCAAAGTTAGTTATGAAATTTAAAAGTTGTAATTAATTTTAGAAGTTTTCAATTTTGAAAATTTTTAATGGCTTTTATTTTTTTAGTCTAATTCAGCAAAAGTTAAATGCTAATTTTATAAAGATAAATTCTCATTTTTAATTAACTAAAATATAGCAACAATTTTTCAAGTTTTACGGTTTCCTATTTACTGTTCTTAACAAAAAAAAAACTCCAAACTTCACCAGTTTTTTTCGCCGAGCCCTTTTGTACTAATTTTTAGTACACCCAGAAAGCAGTATCAATCTAATTATGGCGGTTAGGACAACTGCTTCATATTAAAATATATTTTTAATCTTAAAAGCCAGTGTTCAGTTATCTAATTTTATATATATATTCCAAACAAATATTAGTAGCTTGTTTGTTAGGGCTGTGCCTTCTTCTAGAGTATGCAGCTTGTATAAAACTTCGGGTACTGAATAGGTCTTTTGCCAGATCGAAATACGTGTATCATCATTCTAGCTTAAAATGGTTAATTGTCAATCTTCTTTCTTTGGACCTACACTCACAATATTATTTCGTTAAAAATAATCTAAAATACATATTAAATTAATCGAAAATACAATCAAAAAGAGGACTACTGATTTTCCATTATATTCAGCCCATTTTGTTGTTTATGTTCAATCATTGTTTAATAATCGACATAAGTAGTACAAGCAAACGAAAGTAGTTTAAAATAACCATAAATTTTTAACTGACAAAAAGTAGAAAAAAAAACGATTTTTGTGGTTTGTTTTTCAAATGCATTTTTTTTTATTTGTATGGAATTTTACAAAACATAACACACACAGACGTATGTATTTTTTTATTTTCTTGTGTGTATATTTGAATAATTTCTTGCAATTTTTATTGAAATAATTTTGTATGTATGTATATAAACAAACTATTTTGGTAAAAAACAATAAGGAATTATATGAATTTATATTTTTAAAAACAGAAAACATAAAATTTTACATTTAACATAAAATATCAACCCCTACTGAATGTCTGTAAATTCTTATAGTTTGTTTTTTGAATGACTGATTCAAATAGTTAAAAAATATTTTTCTATGAATTTTACTTGATTCTTCGTTTAAAAACAAACTTTACGTATTACTTTTTAAATAAACTACATTATGTTACGGAAAATATATTGTGAGTGTAGCTTAAGCAAAAAGTTTTACAGACTTTTGTCACCTAGTGTGATCTCAAGGATAAGATGTTCCATTTGCGGTCGAATATAAAAGACGATGGGGTCACCTTCATGTAAATTAAAATATAAATATACAAATAATTTTGGTTTTAATAACCCCCGATCTAATAACCCCCATTTTTACAATTTCACTGCCCAAAATTCTAAAATGTACCTTATGAAGCCTTGAAAAGGGAGTTTTTAATCTTTTTGCCCCTCCCCGAAGAAATTTCCAAAATCCCCTGTTAGCGGATGTCTACGCCGGAGGGAGAACTTACATACCAAATTTCAGCCTCCTATCTACCTCTTGCGGTTTGGGCTGAGCGATGTTGAATGGGTGAGTGAGTCAGTCAGTCAGTCAGTAACGTTATTCCTTTATATTTAGAGAATTTCCTGACATTTGAAAAATTTGTATGATTTTGAACCGAATGTAACACATCTTACATAAAATTTATACAGATCAACAATAAACTTCACCGTAAATCATTTACTTTTTGATTTCAATAAATCAGCAAAATCTAAAAAAATTAATTTTTTATTCTCTTTTGAATATCAATGTAAAATCTGCGATTACAAATTTTGTTTGAAATAGTCTTTTTATTTTTAATACAAAATTTTTTAAATTTACCAACAATAAATAATAATTAAAGTGCTGTTAAAGAATAAATTTGTTTATATATATATCCAGAGAAAATATTTGTTGTCTTACCCGAATTTGGTTCAGAATATAAACGGCTTTTAAGAATTAAACAAACTTTGTTTCTGTAACCTAAGACTTTAAATGTGAGAGAATTTACTCAAAGGAGACGGTTGTGTGTTCAAATTTTATAATAGAGAACAATTTTAGGAAAAATTTCAAAAATAAATAAATCCTATAAGATATCCGATATGACTTCCCAAATCATACTTTAAGCAATACGAGGCTTTAAAGTTTTTTTTTTTTTTAATATTGTAATGATAGACATTTATGAAGCAAAATATAAGCTTTTAAATAAACAAAAATGCAAGGTCCAGGTGAGATGGTAAAGATGCTGTACCTAAATTTAACATACACAGAGAATATTTTATTGGAAGAGTTTTAATAAAATGTTCACCAAGTGAATGAACATTTGCTTAAGTTTAATAAACATTTTTATAATATTTATTAAACTAGTTTTTAATAAAAATGTTGATAAATAAAATTATAAATTACATAATTGTGTTTATGAAAAACTGCGTTACTTAAAAAATTCATTGATATCATGCAGAGTTTTCTGAATTTTTCTATTAATTATTTCGTTTCTAATATCTCATAAAAGTTTATTTCTTATGCCCTCGCTTTAAAAAAAAATATATATATAATAGAGCAAAAAACAATCTTCTAGTAAAATATTGTATCATGTTATGGTTTGGAGTAATACAATGGTTATTCTATTATTGTTGACCAATTACTTAATGCATTAAGAAAATGATGATAGTAATTTGTTGATATGTATATTGGAAAAGCCCAACTATCGGCCTTAAGACCAAATTCTTAGTTAAATCAAAATTTTCGATAACTAATTTTTAGTCTTTAGCTAAATTTTTAATTTTTTTTAGTACTTCCCAATAGGGTAAACAGAAAGGCACTGCATATCATAACTATAGACGCACGTATAAAACAGGTCTTACATGAGGTTCTTAATGATTTAGATCTATAAAAAAGTAATAATTAAGAGGAAATTATAATTCCACAAATAAGACTACTGAATATTGGCTTTCGCGACTCAATATAAAATTTAATATGAAGATAGTTGTCGTAACCGCCAAAATTCGATTGGCAATAAATTCGGTGGCCACAACTAAAGCTAGGTCTAATTAGTATTTATAATTTTCAGAGAAACGTTTATTCATATTTTTTTTAACCATCCGCCAATGTTCACTGAGATTAATTTGAGATTAAAAATTCTGTTACTATCCGAAAAGATCGATCGGTAGAACATTTTTTTTTCGAAACTTTAAACTTGAATTAACTGTAGCGGACACAAATAAACCACAAATTTCCGTTTTGTGGGTAAGTTTTTATTAAATTTCAGACAAATGAAAAAACTAAATGAAACTGAAAAAATCGGTAAATGATACCCAGCAAAAATGAAGCTGCCAAAGGAAGCAATGATAATACAATGATAAGGTATTCTGATGCATGAGTGGAAAATGTTCATATACTTTGTGGTTTTTAAGCTTTGATGAAAATTTAATTATTAAAAATGCAGAAAGATAAGTTTTAAGAAGCGACATGTATGCATTGATATACAAATACTCTTTATCAAAACAAATAAATAATTCTGCATTAGTGAAAAAGCATTTTTGAAACATTTTTCAAAAATTTAATGGAATTCTTAGACAAATTCTAAAATATTTTTGGATAATTTAAAAACTGGTTGTATAATTTGGAAACATTTTTAGACAACTTTAAAATATTTTGATAAATTCTAAATTTAACTGTAGTGTTAAATAATAAACATAATGCAAAAATGCACAGATTGCGTCCTCATAAATATTTAAGGCTGAAAAAATGCAAATGACAGGCCAGCTAGTTTAAAGTAAAGGTTAAAAAAATCAGTTTTTTCTGATATTTCAAAACTTTTATAAAAATTGCAAAACTGCATAAATTCTAACCCTCATGAAATTTTAAACTAAAATATACAAATTGATATAATAAAAAAATTAAAAAATTTCATTAGAACTATTTTTTCAATTTGAATAAATGCTTTAGATTCAAAATAAATATACGATATACTATAACTTATGCTTTCGAAGTAATGAAAAGTGATTCTTTAAGATATGCATCGGGTTTATATCCAGATCACTGCATTTTAAATATGAACTCATCAATTCTTTGGAAGTTTCTTAGAATAACACCAAACAATTATAAAAGAATGACAACTGAAGTTTCGGAAGCAATGTAAGAAGTTATAGTCACAGAATGACTACCAATTTTTTTTTGGCTGGGTAGTAAATCATTTCGAATAAATCTATAAGACAGTTAATATAGATATTTTTGTGAAAAATAAATGTTTGTTCCTTTATTTTAAAATGGAACGGAAAACTTTTTTATTAAACTACAAACAGTAAACTACATAATCTTCTGAGTGAATATATGTGTTTTATTTTTTTTATATATTGTATTTAGTGTAGGTGCAAGCTGGCTAACTAATGTAAACTAATTTCTAGTTTCCATATTTTTATGAAAATTGAAAAATTTAAATAAGTTATTTATTAATTGATATTTTGACTTCGATACGGAGAAATGCTGAGGAGGAGTTTATTATTATTATTATTTAGAGACTACTGATATCGTAAAGCTGTATAGTATTGAGCCAGAGTTACCAAGTCGTGTAGGAACACAAAAATGCCGTTCAAAGTTAACAACAGATGATCCAACGGAACATTAAAGATTAGTCTTATTCATTGCATATTTAGATGAAATAATCTCAAGTATGACTGGAATAGATTTTCCAGTCATGAAAATGTGGTAAAGAATTTATACAATGTTGCACCAAGCCGAGTCGTTCACGTTTTCTAGCCTCATAGAAATATATCAAAAAAAGCGGAGAGAAGCTTTACAGCACAAAAAGAATTAAAACGTAGTTAAGAACTTTAATGGGAGAAGTAAGACTTTCTGGCTCTATTATCTGTATATAGTGGAGAGGTAGACTCATTTTTCGGATCAAACAAGATCGCCCAAATCCTGCGAACGGCGCCGAATCGATAATTCACGGTCATCCACAACACTGGCGGATACAGCGGATCCTCTGTCCGCACTCTACGTAGGCGTGTTGGTGGTTTAACGTTCAATAATGTAAATTTGGTGCGAAATTTAGTCACAAGATTCCGAATAGCCGCCCCAGAAGGTCGCCCAAACTGACCACAAAATCGGAAAAGTGCACGATGTACTTTCTTAACCGAGCATGAAATTTTATAATAAAATTGAATTATCTGCAAGCGTTGTTCGTTTGTAAGTCGATTTATGGTTAAATTATAGACCAAACTGAACATGTTTGACAGTAACGTGTTACACGAAAACAGCTGAACTTTCAAAAACAGTGCTGCCAAAAAGAAATCGTAAAGCTGTATAGTATAGAGTCAGAGTTGCCAAGACCGGTAGGAACACAAATATATCATTCAAATTTACAAATAGATTATGCAATGGAATATTACACATCAGTCTTATTCATTCCATATTTTGATGAAATAATCTCAAGTATGACAAATATATTTTCCGGTCATAATAATGTGGTAAGGAATTTACACAATAGTGGACAGAGCCGAGTAGTTGACGTTTCTTCGAAGATTTTTATCAATATGATCTAAAAGCTGAGAAAAGCTTTTTAACACAAATAATCAAAACGTACTTAGGAAATTCAATGGGTCAAGTAAGACTTTGCATTGGCTCTAATGTCAGTATATCGTAAAGTGGTAGACTTATACAAAATTGTTGACAGTTTTGTGTCGACGTTTAGTTTTTGTGTTCAATATTAAATGTATCCATTAGATCACAGTTAATGTTTAAAATAAAAATTTCAATACTATACTTAAGAAATTTGATTTATGGATTTATTAATATTTATACTAGACTTACGTGTATTATGTTATCTGTCGCTTGATTTTTTGTAAAATAAAAGGATTGCCAAATACCTTTTCTCAAATTATTTAACGTTTTTACGAAAATTTTGTTTCGCTGAAAACCTTTTTTTATTGCTTTGACAAACATGCATAAATAAATAATCAAAAATACACATGTAAATACAAAAACGAGTTATGACAATAAATAACATTTTTCTAAAAACGTTAATAATTAAGTTCGTTTTAACTGGTATATATTTCACACAAAAAATATAATAAAACATTTTTGCCCAAATGTTTTAAATCCCCTGCGTTCAACACCTCACCTACACTTTACTTTCTTACACCAACGCGAGAGTTAAAAGATCGAAGTTTATAAATCACTACGCCATTGCATTTAACTTTTACGTTTTCACTTTAATTGTCAAATTAAAATAATTTCACACTCAGCAAAAAAAGTTAGTAAAAAAATTTGTAAACGGTTTTCAATCCCACTTTACTATTTTTGAACTAATTTTTAGTGAAAGTATTATTATTTCGCAAATCTTTTTGCTATTTACATTTTAAAAATTGCAGAATTTTTACAGAATATTTACAAATTTTTGTTGCTAATTTCAGAAATTATTTTACAAATTTTTGAAAACCGATTTTCTAAACTTAGCAAAAAAATTTACTAATTTTAAAAAAGTGATTTACAAAACCGATTTTTTGTGAAGTGAGGCGTTGCGTTTTGCAAAATGGGAGCATTTGTTTTTGAAAACTTCAACAAACTATCAAAGAAAATACAGCTTTTCTTGTGAACCTTATGGGGTTCCAATATGAAATTTTTATAGTTTGTAACTGAAAAGAAAACTAAATCTGAGTTATTTGAGATACTTGCAAATAAGGGATATTTTTGGAACTGTATTATCGTTTGGGAAAAGGTAATACATTTTTGTATTTGAAAGTACATTATATAAGCACTATTGCGTGGCAATTTCATAACAATCGGATAACGCGTTCAAAAGATGTAATCAATTGAAAAACAAAATAACTGAAGACAACGAAAAAACGGAAAACGAAACAGATCAGATTACTAATATTATTATTACCACATTTATGTATTAAATAAAATAAATTGAATTCCCTTTTCTTTATTCTTTTCAGTGTCTGCGTTCAGATAGCTTAGAAAGTATGGGTGATGCAAGTACTTCATTAAATAATCCACCATATATACCAGCAGCCAGTGATGGTGTAAGTTTAATGAACCCGCATCAAAACTCCTGTAGTACATACAATAATGGATCTCAAACACAATCGTCTACAGCACAAAACCTGCATGGTAATGTTAATAATAGCAGCGGCAATACGAATGGCACAAATACAATTAACAACAATAATAGTCTTCATCTCAACAATAGCAATAATACATCAAATCAAATCCAATCAAATCATCATTCGCAACAACATCAAGGGCATATGCAACATACGCAAGATCTAATGACAAATTTGCAACAACATATAAAACAAGATTATGATCTGACTACACTGTAGAAACAGTAAGAATTTAAAATTATTGCAATAAAACAGAAGATTTTTTTATACTCTATGAATATAAAAGTACCTAAAGCTTTGTATATAAAAAAAAAACTATTAAAAATCTTAAATATTTCGACATCATTTTCAGTTTTTATTTTGGAAAATTTTGTTTATGCTAATAAATTTGTTAAGCTTGTCCAACTAAGTCTAAGAGCTTTTCGATTTAATTTTATAAATAAATACTCATTTAAAAAAATTATATGGCGTCATATATAATTTTATAGATACAATTTAATAGGAAAAATTCTGAATACAATTGTGTACGTAAATCAATTCAGCTCAAATTACTTTTTACAATTTAGTCCGAATTTTGACAAATCATAATTATACTTTACAATACCTTAATATTTAAAATTGAATGCAATTAGGTGCAATTTGATCTTAATGCTCCCATTTATATTTTTATACACCTAGTTATGTTTAATATAAATTTAGTAGGCACGTTCAATATAAATGATAAATTTTTGAAAATCGAATAATAAAAACATTTTCTTTTTGAATTCTTTGTTCTGATTGGTCGTTTAAAAAAAAAAAGTATTAATTATATTGATTGGTTGATGTATTCTGAACCAATCAAAATATTTAAAAACTAGTAAAAAACGCTTAAATTCGGCTGTGCCGAATCTTTGAACACCCTCCACCAATGTCTTAAAAAACAATGATTTATGAAATCACTGGTAATTCATTACGCAAGTCAGCATTTGAAAATTGAATCGATATTTTCGATAAATTTAAACATGACATATTTACGTTTTTTCTGTTGTTATTGAATCTTGCACTTATAAACTTTTGTAGTTTACATTTAAAAATAAAAGAAAATATATTTACATTTGTTCGAAATGATTGACTGTCATTTACGGATTTTTTTCAGTTTCATATATTTTTTCGTTTTGTGTGTAAATTTTTATTAAATTTCAAACAAATAAAAAAAAAAAATTTGAAAAAATTGGTGAATGACAGTAAATCATATCAAGCAAGTGTATAAAAAAGTTAAAATAGATATTGCGTTGAAAAACAAATGTATGTTCCTTTATTTTTAAATAGAACGGAAAACTTTTTTTATTAAACTATAAACAGTTAAGTACATAATATTTTGAGTTTATTTTGCTAAAAATTCCATTTTTTTGGTTACCCTCTATGAAAAGAAGTAGCATTACAGAATGTTTAAAATTTAAATGAAAATAATGTTCGGATTAAAGTGTATTCTTACTAAACCGCATCATAAAACAATTGCAATATCTTTTTCACAGTTCGTACTTTTATGCCAAACTTTAAAATAGAGATGGGCACGTGAACGATTTCGACTCACGCTCACGCACAATCACGTGAGTAATTTAAATTTTCACTCACGCTCACGAAATACGAATGAAAAAATGTTTCGAAAAATAAATATAAAAGAATTTATTTTATCACTTGAACCACTTGAACTGTTACCATACTTAACCCTTTGATGTCAGAATTAAAGTGGGCGTGGTTAAAAATATTTTGAGTATATTAGGTTATTGGTTGTAAAAAAAAATCGCAAAAATATAAAAAATTCCCAAAAAAAATCGAAAAAATAAAAAAACGAATAATGACGATAAATCAGGTACAACATTTTTTTATTGGGCCCAGGAGGCCCGGCCCCCCTGAAATTATTTCCAATACACAATATTTTTACTATGTTTAGTATACATATATACAAAATAGCTTGTATTTTTTTTTTTGTTCCCAATTGATTTTCTTTGCAAGACCAATTGTTTTTTCGCAAGTCCAATTGGATTTTACCAGATTTTTCTGAAATTTGTGCCGAAATGAGAAAAATCGATAAAATCTCTATACTCTTCCTTCCTCTATTATTAATTATTTCCACATTTGGAATATTATTTGGGTAAAAACAACCAAAAATATACTGAAGTTTTTAAAAACCGATCAATTGATTTATTATTTAACGCCTTTTATCTTTTTTCGAACGTTTTCTAAAGGTTGATTAAAGGTTGATTTACACGTCGACTATCCTTATCTGCTATTACACAGTATTGGGTTTAAAAATTACCAAAACAACAAAATAATAAAAACGTTAGAAAAAATATATGTAGTTTATTGTTTTTAAATTTTGTATCTTGTTTGGGTGTAAGCTGGCTAAATAAAATCAAAACTAAATTCAGGTATCCAAATTTCTATGAAATTTTAAAAATTGTCAAAAGAATTTTAAAATATTTTGTCAGTTTGTATTTAGTTTAGAATTTATTTAGCGCACAGGTGTTAAGTGGAATTAATTTATATATTTTATTTTAAAACAAAAAAAAAAAATCGTGTATCCAATTGTATAAATTTTTTTAATTAAAAATCTGAGATTCGAATACCACATAAGTCTTAACTGGAATTCCCAAAATTTCAGATTTATGAGTATATTTTTATATCAGAATAAATGTATTTAAAAGTGAAAATATTTAATTAACAACATTTATATAGATTTTCAAAGTAGTTATAGTAGTTAAAAAGTAAGATTTTATAAAAATGTAGTCAATGTTGAAAATTCCTGGCTTTTCTCTTTTAAATGTAAAGAAAACATTTGCCATAAAAATATTTGAAATGTTTGTAATTTGAAAAAATAAATAAAACAACAAAAGCTAACAAATAAATTGTGTTTGTTAGCAAATGTAGAGCAGGGCATATAATATAATTGCTATATTTCGTGTTCCGTTGAAGTCCATACATGAAAACAAGTAGTTACGTATATAGAGATATAAAAAAAGCTGTTTTATAAAAAAATAGACAAAATTGCTCAAAAATGATAATTGGAATTAAAAAATAAAAAAATTCGAAATAAAAAAACACAATTTAAATTCTAAAAATTACAAATAAAATTCAAAAATTTGACATCGATACTTAAAAAGATCAATTCAAATTCAAAAATACCAAACGCAATTAAAAAAATTATTGAAATTTAATAAATATTTATTTTTTTTTATTTGGAGTTTTTGAATTTCAATTGATGCTTTATAAACTACATTTTGAGTCATTCCAAAAGTTTTTGAAACAATCTAATCGTTTATAGAATGGTCTTTGAATTCGAGTAAAAATTTGTACGTGGCTATTCCACGTTCCCATGATATCTGTGCTTTTGTTTTATTTTTGAAAATTCGATGTAGTTAACGGTGGCGTTGTGCAAAATGACCCATAGAAATATGGCCCCAATCTTAAAATGTAATTAAGCCCCATATTTTGGTGTAAAATTTCATAATGAAAATTAACACTAAAATTATAATGATAAGTTACCCTAACCAATTAAAAATTAGCCACAAAATTAAGTTTGGGCATATTTTCAATTATTACAATAGATTGAGGCTTTTATTCATAATGCAATATAACCCTAATTTGAATAAAAGAAAAATAAACACTAATACGATGAAATTAAAAATGACCCCAAAATATGCAAAGCAAAGAAATGTTGTTAATGCACAGCATTATATGCACTTATATTGAATGAAATCAATAACATCTGAATGTACTCCATATAAACATTAAAGTTACTTGGGCCAACCTAAATTTAAATATTATAAAGAATTGTAATAAAAATTATTTTATATAAAACAAATATTTTTGTGATGTTCAAAAATTAAATAAATTTCTGCTCGCCGTCCATACCATGTCCATGTCCTCCCAGCCAGTTCATATTAAATTTGCTGGTAACAATGGAAGAGCCATCATTTTCCGATATGCGGTTTTTGCAGCATCCGACGATCTTATAAAATTTTAAAACGAATGGTCTTCTATGACATTGCGTCTTAGATCTTGGCAATTTTGAAACTTTTTAAGAATTATATTTGTTCTTAATGTATGAAAAACAAAATTTTCGCCTGCGGCGCCAACTTCTACAACTATTAATGTAGAAAATGAAAATTTTTTAGGCTTTTTATATATATTTAGTTAGAATATTGTTCTACCTTAACTCCAAAAATCTTATATGATATTGTCATATTAGATTTTATGTATTCAATGTATTTTCAAAACATTTGAAAAATACGACTGACCTTATAATTATGAAACACACCTTATATGCAAATATAGAAAGTCGAAAAATAAATATTTTTGTATTTTTAAATACAAAAAATAACTTTTTAACAGCATACCTCTGCTGTAATTGCATTGCTTTCATTTATTCATGTTAATGTTATGACATGGGCATAAAATACATATATTTGGTATACAATGTATATTCATATGTAGAACGGTTGTTTTTCAAAAATAGATTACAAGATGATTGGTTAACGAATAGAGACATTTGTTACTTTAAACAATTCTCATATTGTTAATATTATTATTTGAATATAATGTCTTAGTTAAAATTAACCAACCATGATTTTCTTTATGCGGACAACTGATGAGTAGGGTGATGCCTATGAAACAATTTATTATCTGTCATGAAAATTGATCAACCTTTTTGAAAGGCAAAAAATAAATAAAATCTAATATGACAATATCATATTAGATTTTTGGACTTAAGGTAAAACAATATTCTAACTAAATATATGCAAATATAGAAAGTCCAAGAAGAATTTATAACATATTTCACCAAGCCGAGTCTTTGACGTTTCGTCAAAAGAATTTTGTAGCATAAAAGATTTTTATCAAAAACAATCAAAATGTACTTAATATTAAACGTTTACATTAGTTCTCATCTCAGTCAATGTAATAAATAAGTTTTATATAAAAATTTTAATGAATTTTTAAGCTGTAAATTTTGTTTTAAATGCTTCAAAAAATTTAGAAATTGCCAGCTTTTAAAAAAATTTAGAAAATATATTTTGCCCCCCCCCCCCCCCCCCCAACAAAATCCTGGGCATGACACTGACTGGATATGTATAGAAAATACGCAACACCTCGTTTAAGTGTTTTATAAAAGTAACCCAATAAAAAATGTTGAATATTTTCCAATCGAAAAAATGACAACGGTATTTCAGTAATTTCTTTAAGTGTATTTATTTCAATTACGATATTTTAAGGTCAACGGTATTTTAGTTATTTCGGTAGTAGTATTATAAGGATGAAGCTAGTCAGTTTTTTGGTGCAATTGTTAACAAAAAACAAACTGAATATGCTAAATTAATGTCTTTAAAATGCTTAATAATCACGTGCAAATTAACAAAATCAAAGAATTAAATGTAACGGTATTTTAAAGTTAACGGTATTTGATTAATTTTGGTATCGGTATTTTAAGCATAACGGTATTTCAGGTGTTTCGGTAGCGATATTTTAGGAATGACGTTATTTCGGTTATTTCAGTAACGGTAGTCAGTTGAAAAGGTTTTGAATGGATAACGGTATTTTAGCTATATTGCCTGCTTACGCTGTATGGAAAAAAGAATTGTATGTGGAACTGTTTTAAATTTGATCTTCAATATAAATTCACTGTGGAAGGTCTCTTTCTTTACTTTTTGCTTTTTTTTGGAGTTGCCAGTTTCTAGCTTTTAAGTAGCTTTTTCTTAAGATTTTTGAGCTATAAATTGCTTTTTTCACATTTTTTACCTTAATGCTTTTTCTAATAAATTTCTATTTTTGCTAATTTTTTTTTTCTTTTAAAGTGTTTTTCCCATAAGTTTTTACTTTTTTTCTTGGTTAAACTTTTTTTAGTCTTTTCTGTTTATTATATGTGACCTTCTCCGAGAATAGGGACCTAGTGTGTGAAAATGAAGTTTTAAGAAAAATGCATTTAAAGTTTCATAACGCATTCACTGTGAACACACCTTCAGTTGGGAGATGCGATTTGGTATGGTTCGTTATGATTGGTATAGTTAGTTATGTCATGCCTTTGTGGTGACGTTTTTTTTTCGCTTTTGGTGTTTATTTTTAATGTTTTTCTCATTTTTTATCAATTTTCCCAAGTTCGTTGTGTACGTTTTTATGGGGTAAATAAATTTTTATCAGAACTAACTCATTTCATCTTATTCTACACCCTTTTAGGTACCAGAATCCACTCTTAAGTCCAAACCCGTTTTTTGACACACTTAGTCCCTTTTCTCGGAGAAAAGCAATTAAATAAAGCAATATTAAATAATAAAAAATGATGGAAACCCTTTTTACTCTAGGAATAAAAGTATTTTTTTTAAATTAAAAGCTTTAAAATTTTTTTCGGCAGTTAAAAAAAAATAAAAAATTATTTAAAAGAAATAAACAAAATGCAATAGATATCAATTCTGAAAAATAAATTGAATTTTTCAAAATAATATTGAAATTGATGTACGAAATTTGTAATATAACTGTTATCTCAATTGTGTCAACAAAATCTTTTATTAATTAACAACCAAGTGATTATATGTGTAATATTTTATTTTTTTGTAATTTACTGTTGTCCTAAAAAGTTTTAAATTTTTCTATCGTTAAGTTTAAGTTTTTATTTTGTAACTAAATATATATAAATAAATGTTTGTATGTCATGCGGTATTTTGTTAAAATCTTTTATTTATATCGGAATATACAGTGAAATAGTTAAGATTGTAAATTGAAAATATGTATTACCATGTTTTCGATAAACTTAATTAAAATACTTATTTAAAAATATCACAAAATTGTATTCTACTTCATAGTTTATAATTAATTATAGTTTAGATCTGTAAGTGTGTATAAATTTACTATAGATAATTCATATTATTATTTAACAATATCGAATGCTTAAATAACAACCACTTTATGTTTAATATTTAATAAAAAAAAAAACACAAAAAATAGACAATATTAAATACCAAATAAATTATGAATGAAAGTTTTATTAAGAACCGTTTGTACAGTTTTTTATTTATATTCCCCTACAATTAATTGCTGTTTCATACCAAATTTCGATAAACATTTTGTTAAATTTTCTCTTTTACTTAATCTTACTTTGGCATCATTTTTATTTACGTATTTGATCATCAAAGTATGTTTTACAAAAGTTTCAGTTTTTTGTTGTGATTTTTTAAATAAATTTTATGCAAGTTTTTTGATTTTATATATTATGGAATTGTGGGAATTTTTTAAACAAGACTTTGTTAATAAAAAATGTTACGCAATGGCAACGCTAACTAGTAAGCTATGACGATATTTACATCATTACTGATTAGTAAAATACTGTTGAGTGAGCAATTCAGATATATGTTTAACTAGTTCATGAAGTTCACAAGTATGAGAGAGAAACAAAATCACACGTACACGAATAAAATGATAGAAACTCTGATGTATATACCCATCAGTAATTACCATCAGATGATGCACCAAATAACCGTCATTGTTCTTGTAGGGTTCGTTAACACACAACAAATAAAAGAAACAGTGTGCAGTAAGAAATATTGTTGTTTTTGTCAAAGAGAAGAAAGGGGAAATGTGTTACTACTCATTGCTTGTTCCAAATGTAATTTACAAATTTGCATTTTTGCTATTTAATATAATATTTGTTCTTTTTTTAAACAAAAAATTATTATACCCCAACTTTTTACTTTTACTTTTTTTCAATATGTTTTTGCTTTAAATTCATTGAAGTTTTTTGTAATATCTGGTGATGACACTTTTAGTTGGCACCACCTCCTACTTTGGTGTCAGCGCAGAATAACATGATGTATTTTTCCATACAAATTGACAATTAAAGCGCGCCGAGCATTGCAGTTGTGAAATATAATCTATTTTATTTTCAAAATCTTTTTTTTATTGTCTTGTTGTTCGTTTCTAATTCTCTTAACAGAGTTCACGTATTTTAAAAGTTTTTTGTAAACAAAACACATATGATGAGTAAAATTAGCATACGATATTCTATGACTCGTATACTCGTACACTCGTGAATGAACAATGTACTATAAACCATCTTAGTATTTCGTTTTTAAATTTTTATTAAAATAATTATATCTTTTTATTGTTTTTATAAAATTAATATTTAAAAACCACAAAAAAATGTGTTGTTAGTAAGGGAAGGAGACACTGGAAAGTAAAGAACCTCTACAGTACTATTTACACTAAAATAAATATGACAGTTTTGGGCGCGTTTTCTCCGTGTACGACAACACTTTAAATGATGTAATTCTTTAATTTATTTGATAATGTGAATTACATTTGTTTGAAAAGTTAATCCACAAAAGTATTTTTTATGATTTAAATTCGTTCTTTCATTCATGCTGGTGTAATCCCCGCTGCAAAGGCGAAGGAGTACTCCACTCTATAGAGTGGAGTACTCTATAATTGTGAATGGGCCTTAATCTTAGAAATGAATTAATTTTATTTTGAATGATTCAAATTGAGATATTTAAGTTTCATGTAATTAAAAGGTGATTTGTGAATGATTTCGTCATTGTTTTTAGTCAACTGATATACGCAATTAGAGGTTTTTGTTATTTTGTTTTCATATAAATCGAGGTTTTTTGTTTTTTATTATTGTCAGTTTACAGCGAGCTTTAAACCTCCGTATATTTATAAACAACCTCCGTATATTTATAAACAAAGCAAACTACCAGTTTTACGGAAATTTTCATCATTTAACAGAAATATTAATATAATACAAAAGAAAAGTGCATAAAATTAGTCTATTTAAAAAAATGGTAAAATTATGCTTTATGTCAAATTTTAATGTACTAACTGAATGTTACTAAAATTTTTTCATTGAATCAGTAAAGTGTTGAATGAATAAAACATTTGAATCATTCAAGTTAGGAATTTATTCAGTACTAGTTACAGCTATTGAATGAAGCTTATTAATGAATTCTTAAGATATGGTTTAATGGAATGGTATGTGAACATTTTTTATTTAAGCTTTTATTATATAATAATTTTGTAGCTCTGCATCCCGTATCTGCATCCCTGTATCTGATGCGAGAAGTTTTCTCATCGAGAAATTCTTGGTCACCCTACTTTATATTTATAAATATTTAGATTAATAAATATTTAATTACAGAACAAGGTTGTGTTTCACAAGTTTTTTGCTAAAACTTTGTCGATGCGAGAAATACAGGAACAAGGTACTTCTGTAGGATAAACTTATTTTTGGTACCTCTCTGAACTTCGAAAATGACAACAATAAAACTAATGGAAATTTTTAAGCACTCAACACTTCTTTAAAATTCGAAAAACAACTTAAATTTGAAAGCAAGAGATCAAATAGGCCTAAAATACCTAGAAAGAAACAGAAAATTTTTCTGGTAAAAATATGTCGCGTAGCACCTTAAATTTATTTCTCTTTTGAAAGTCATATTTTGATTTAACACTTAAATTAAATTTAGAAAACTTTTCATTTTAAAAATGTCCACATAAATAGACATATTTTTTTTTTCTTAAAAATTCTTAGTTTTTTTATCCAATTTTCCATTTTTATTCACTTTTCTGACCTTTTTTATTTCTCCGAATTTGAGGCTTTTATCATCGAAAAAATTTAATTACTCTCCATCTAGGATTCTAAGAAATTTGTATTCTTTTATACTCATATCACAGGAAAATTTTGTTATTTTCCTGTGTAGAAAATCATTATCAGATATGTTGTACTCGTAACTACCCAATCAGAAATTGCTAGCAGTGCAAAGGTCAAGAACTGGCAAAGCACTGTAATTACAAATTAAGTATTGCCACTTTTTTGAGGCGCTTTACTAGCATTTAGTTTTACCAGTATTTATTTCACAAAAACTGCAGTGGTTTATAAAACAGCACTGGCGGAGGATTGGCAAAGACCACTATGCCCAGTCAGAAATTGCCAACAGCACAAGAATTATGGACTCGTAGAGCATTGAATTTATAAAAATTATGACGCTTTGTTAAAAAGGTTTGCAGTTTCAGTCATATATCGTTTTTGTTATTATTATTTTGAAATACCTTTTTTGTTTGTGAAAAACTTTTTAAATGCTAACTTTTTTGTTTTTCCAACGTTGGCAAGTTATTTCCAACAAGCTTTATGACAGTGCCATCATATTAGTAAGATCAATGCTTGTAGTTTACAAATATTATAAGTATTGTTATATTGTCTGGAAATCTGATGCCCTGGGTTCGAATCCCGACATGACCAATATAATTACAAATAAACTATTTTTAATTTGGAATATACATTAAACCAAATGTTGTTTGGCTTGTCCAAATTTATGCTAACATTGGAAAATATGTTTCACCACTACCTTGCCGAGGCTTTTGAACAGCCTTCCATTTTACTAATGGTTTTATCATTTTGGAATTAGAAAAGGGCATTTTATCAGCATGTATTTTTCTAAAATGGTAGTTATTTTACTTAGTAAATTTATCATTACATTTATATGAAAATGTTGTGAAAAATGTAGGTAAGCACATTTTTCTGCTTACCAGTATGGAAAAAAGTAATTTACATTTTTAAGAAAATCTAAAACATGACTTTACATTTGAAATAATGATAATAAAATTTACATTTTTAAGAAAATCTAGAACATGACTTTACATTTGAAATAATGATAATAATTCATTATTGTTAGCGCATTTATTTATTTTTTTTTTGAGTTGAAATAATGGAAAAAGTGACTTATTATTGGAAACTCAAAGCAGTGCAGAAATTAACTTGGTATCATTACTGGTGGTCCAAAAAATAATTAACGTCATTATCATTTCTACACTGGGCTTTGATTACAGTTGGGCTTAATAGTTCATTTTGGTATTATCGGTCAATAGCGATTTAGCAGTAAACTGCGTAGTCCATTTTAATCCTTTAAACTAACTTTATCTTGTTTCGCGCTGTGACTAAACTGCGTAACAATATTTTGCTCTGTATTCATGTTTTCATGTTTATAGCCTACACCAATACGTGGTCAAGTTATAATGAGTTTGTGATAATGTTACTTTCTCAGTCAATTTAACCATCTAAATTTGGACTCTTTCAAGTAGTTTTTTATTTGAAATATTACAAATGAAATTCGATAATTGAACAATAAAAAAATACTAAAAAACTAAACAGAATCCATCATTACTTCATCATTACAATGCTCGGCTACATGTTGCAAGACCTGTTAAAGACTATTAAGATAATAGTGGTTGGTAAGTTTTGCCTCGCCTCGTCCGACTTATAGTCCAGACCTTGCCCCGTCCGACTTCCATATGTTTTGATCGATGCAGAACGCTCTCACTGGAATACGCTTCGATTCAGAACGAGGTATCCGAAATTGGATTGACTCATTCTTGGCCTCAAAAATGAGCACATCGCTTGACGCGGAATGCATATGTTGCCAGAAAAGTCATAGTTAACGCTGACCAATAATTTAAATAACTATTGTATTTAAATAAATTTACACGCCCAAAATTTGCCAAAAGTCCCGCATTTTTATGTTATACACTCAATATATTTTTCGTTTCAACAGGTGCAGAAATATCGCAGAACTTGTATTTAAAACTGCGTTTACATTACGCACGAAATCTACTTTGACCTAGATTTCTAAATCCAGTTTAAACTAGATATCGAGCCTAATGTCTTCATATTAAATTATATTTTTAGTTGTGAATGCCATTATTCAGTTGTCTAATTAAATAGTTATATTCCACATAAATAGTATTACGTTCCCCAATATTTTATTTTAAGAAAAACTTAGTTTTTAAATTTTTCCGGTACTCTACATTTTAATATTTTAATTAAAAAAATTAAAGAAGTTAATATATAAATAAATGATTTTAAATAAATGATATTTAGTTCGAATTTAGATTATATAATCTTACGATTTCTAAATTAATCAAATGTAAAGAACCAAACATTTTAAATTAACGATTTCATAAGTTTTGTTTAATAAATGCTTATAGAATTAAAGTTCAAAGTAAAAACTCTATTATTTCATAAATATAGAATTTCGTTGATGTTAGTCTGATTTCTGTTGTTTCGGGTTTTTTATTTATTTTAAAAACTAATTCCCGTAATTTCAAGCAATAGATACCTACCAGTGTTGAAATATCTACCGTGTATGCGAATAAAACCCATTAGGTATCTTAAAATAAATAGGTTGTTTAAATTAAGGGCATCAGTAGTAGAAAATCATCAATCATTAACCCAAAGGGAGCATGGATACTAAGAATGTTTTTTTAGGGAAAACCGAAAATACTTGTATTCTATCCTGCTGGCTCTTATTGAATTTTTTAAAATTTTGTCTAAAAAAATTTATCATGTTTCTTTACATTTGAACAATTAAAAATAAATATGATTATATGATCTAAAATCGAACTAAATATGATTCATTAAAAAAAATATTTTTTTAAATAAGGAAAGTAAATATATAAATATAGAATAATGAAAATATTGCTCAGAGAAGACAAATTTAATTTTTTTTTGTTTTTGTTTATATTGATCTTTATAAAATTATGTATATTTAATATGAGAAGATATGGTATATATTATATCATAATAAAATTGTATATAACACTGTAAATAATTATATATGGGTTACACGGGACTGTTTATATTCACATATGAATTATGCAGAACCATATATACTTATATATGGCTTATACAGAACCATATATAATTATATATGGTATCTAATATTTGAGATATAATAATATATGTTCCAATATAGGAAATATTGGTTAATGATATAATTAGTATACGATATACTTATATATGATACAATAACTATGTACAAACAAATTTGAGATATTGTTATATATAGTTCCATATCTGGAGTATTTTGATAAAAAATATAAGATAATTAATTATATGTGGCCCCATGTTAATGGTTTCGAATACCACCCAGGGAGATACAATGTTTTGTGCTTTTAATTTATTTTTATTTCCTTATTAATATTTTTTACTGAACTTTCAAATTTTAAATCATTTCGGGACAACAAGAACTAGAAATTTTAGATGGGATATAAGTGGTGAAAATTCATATATATATATATATATATATATATATATATATATATATATATATGCATTGCCCATACTTTGAAGACATCTGTATATACAGCCAAAAAAGTCCCTATAAAATGCGCTGTGTCCAGTAAAATGTCTTCAGTGTAAACAGTAGAATAAAGAAAAGTTTAAGGACAGTCCCCAAAGTAACAAAATGTCTTCATAGTAACTTGTGGAACGAAAATCCGTCCCCGCAACATGTGCTGTATATACAGCCAAAAAGTCCCTATAATATTCGCTGTATCCAGTAAAATGTCTTCAGTGAATATAGAAGATTAAAGTAAAGTTTGAGGTCAGTCTCCAAAGAATCAAAATGTCTTCATAGTAACCTGTGAAACGAAAAACCGTCCCCGCAACATGCACTGTGCACATATATATACACTGTGCACTAGACCGTACCTCAAAAAAAAAGTTCACCGTACACCCTCAAATATAAAGTATTTTAACAAGAAAATTTCGAAAATGCTTTTTTTTTTTTTGGCCGAACGTAGGGGTCGCCATTTTATATTTTTCTTTATATCTTCGCCATTTACCGTCGGATCTTAAAGTGTTGTATATCAATGTTTTTTGTCTCGCGGAGACCGATGTTTTCCTCGAAGGTGCCATTGACCTCAAGTAACCCGTTCTAGTATTAACCCACCAGACCTCAGTTGCTACCACCTTAATGAGCTACCCTAATATTTTAAAATGAAAGCTCGCAAAAAAGCAATAAACTTTTGCTAGGAAAGTATTCCAATAATTCTAGCGGAACTATTATTTTATTTTTTTTTTTAATTTTTTTTGTTGCCGAATGTAGGGCATTTTTAATTTTTTTGTCATATCTTCTGTATTTACAGTCGTATCTTAAAGGGTTATATATCAATGTTTTTGTCGCAATGATACCAATTTTTTACATCAAAAATCATTGACCTCAAGCACCCTTTTATACCACTTAAGGGGTAAAACCTACGTAAAAAGCCTATATATAAAAACTTCCTTTTTTTATTTTCTTTATTTACGGAGATGTGTTAACAAAGATTGGTTTTCACAAGATTTATGAAAGAGTACAAAAAAATATTTGTTTTACACAAAGTTTTACAAAATGATAGTATATTTAGTATAGAGGTCTATGGCACGCAGCATTACTTAATAAATTTTTGGTGGATTTCTCTGAAATTTATAATGCATATGGAAAACTAAATTATCATTGCATGCGCGTAGGAGTTTTTGATAGGTCAAATACGCTTTTCTAAAAAAAAAAAAAAATATTAAAAAAAAAACAAATATTTTTTTGTACTCCTTCATAAATCTTGTGAAAACCAATCTTTGTTAACACATCTCCGTAAATAAAGAAAATAAAAAAGGTAGGTTTTACCCCTTAAGTGGTATAAAAGGGTGCTTGAGGTCAATGATTTTTGATGTAAAAAATTGGTATCATTGCGACAAAAACATTGATATATAACCCTTTAAGATCCGACTGTAAATACAGAAGATATGACAAAAAATTAAAAATGCCCTACATTCGGCAACAAAAAAAAATTTAAAAAAAAATTAAACAATAGTTCCGCTGGAATTATTGGAATACTTTCCTAGCAAAAGTTTATTGCTTTTTTGTCGAGCTTTCATTTTAAAATATTAGGGTAGTTCATTAAGGTGGTAGCAACTGAGATCTGGTGGGTTAATATAGAACGGGTTACTTGAGGTCAATGGCTCCTTCGAGGAAAACATCGGTCTCCGCGAGACAAAAAACATTGATATACAACACTTTAAGATCCGACGGTAAATGGCGAAGATATAAAGAAAAATATAAAATGGCGACCCCTACGTTCGGCCAAAAAAAAAAAAAACATTTTCGTAATTTTCTTGTTAAAACACTTTATATTTGAGGGTGTACGGTGAACTTTTTTTTTTTTTGCCTGTAAGGTGGTACGGTCTACTGTGCACATATATATATATATACAGTGCGTTCATAAATTATAGCACATTTGTCAATCTGTAAATCAATGATTTATAAAATTTCAACAGTGGATGCTATAATCATCATCTCTTTGTGGAACTTGTATCAATATATTCTCTTTCTAAAAATTAAATAATATTACCCAAAACTCCCATTAATTAGAAATACCGTTATTAAAATCTCTTATATTGCAAAACATTGCATATTAAAGCGTTCAAATTGTATAGCACAAAAACAAAAAAGTCATTGTTTGACAACAATTACCGTTTTAAATCAATCAATTTATATTTAATTTTATTAACAACATTAGTAATAAACAAAATGCCACGAGGAAAGGTACTGAGTGAATTTGAAAAAGGTCAAATTTTAACATTGTCAGAAAATGGTGCATCGAAAGCTGAAATTGCAATTCAAATCAACAGAAGTCGCAAGGTTGTTTATAATTATTTGGGAAAATATTGAAAATTATGGCAAAAATAAAAGCAGTGGTAGAAAAAAAAAGTTAAATGACCGCGAGCGCCGACTTATTTTGAACACAGCAAGCAACAGCACCAAAAGCTGTACCCAACTTGCTGGATGCGTTTCCAACAAAGTGCGTAAAACGACCATTTGGACTGTTCTTAACTCTTCCAAACACATTCAAAGACAGAGAATGAAGAAAATTCCTCGTCTTTTGAAACGTCATATTAATGCACGTTTGGATTTTTGTAAAAATAATATGAATACAAATTGGTCAAATGTAAGTTTTTAAATGTTGGTTTTGAAATAATTAACTAATTTGCTTTCTTTTAAAAGATAATTTTTTTCAGATGAAAAAAAATTTTATTTAGATGGCCCTGACGGGAATTGTTGTTACTGGCGTGACCTACGGAAAGAACCCCAATGTTTCTCTCGTAGAAACTTTGGTGGCGGTTCAGTTATGATTTGGGGTGCATTTACTGAAGAATGTTGTTTGGAGTTGCAAATCGTGCCAACTAAAATGAATAGCGAAAAATACTGTGAATTACTAAAATGCAGTTTGTTCCCATTTTTACATGCATATACAGAAAAAAACTATATTTTCCAGCAAGACAATGCAGCCTGCCATGCCAGCAAATTCACAAAAGAATGGTTAAGCTCGAATGATGTCGATGTTTTGGAGTGGCCTGCTTGTTCTCCAGATATGAACCCTATCGAAAACATATGGGGAATTCTCGCCAGAAGAGTTTATGCTGACAATCGTCAATATACAAATGCGAATGAGCTAAAAAATTCAATTCTCAGAGAATGGGACGGACTGGATCAAGCTCTTCTGAAAAAATTAATAAGTTCTATGAAAAATAGAATATTTGATTGCATAAAAGCGAAAGGTGGTATTACAAGTTATTGATATATTGTTAATTTTTATTGTTTTTGTTATTTTTGTTAAATAAATAAAGGAATTAATTGTTTATTTTTGTTAAACAAAGACTTTTCTGCATTTGTGCTATACAAATTGAACACTTTAATATGTAATATTTTGCAATGTAAGAGGTTTTAATAACAGTATTTCTAATTAATGGGGGTTTTGAGTAATATTATTTAATTTTTAGAAGGAGAATATATTGATACAAGTTCCACAAAAATATGGAAGAGATAGCATCCACTGTTGGAATTTTATAAATCATTGATTTACATATTGACATATGTGCTATAATTTATGAACGCACTGTATATATATATATATATATATATATATATATATATATATATATATATATATATATATATGCATTTCACATACTTTCAAGACATCTGTATATACAGCCAAAAAAGTCCCTATAATATGCGCTGTATCCAGTAAAATGTCTTCAGTGTAAACAGTAGAATAACGAAAAGTTAAAGGACAGTTCCCAAAGTAACAAAATGTCTTCATAGTAACTTGTGTAACGAAAACCCGTCCCCGCAACATGCGCTATGCAAATATATATATATATATATATATATATATATATATATATATATATATATATATATATATATATATATATATGTGCAAGGCGCATGTTGCGGGGACGGTTTTTCGTTCCACAAGTTACTATGAAGACATTTTGTTACTTTGGGGACTGTCCTTAAACTTTTCGTTATTCTACTGTGTACACTGAAGACATTTTATTGGATACAGCGCATATTATAGGGACTTTTTTGGCTGTATATACAGATGTCTTCAAAGTATGGGCAATGAATATATATATATATATATATATATATATATATATATATATATATATATATATATTCATATATATGCATTGCCCATACTTTGAAGACATCTGTATATACAGCCAAAAAAGTCCCTATAAAATGCGCTGTGTCCAGTAAAATGTCTTTAGAGTAAACACTAGAATAACGAAAAGTTTAAGGACAGTCCCCAAAGTAACAAAATGTCTTCATAGTAACTTGTGGAACGAAAACCCGTCCCCGCAATATGTGCTGTGCACATATATATATATATATATATATATACGGGTTTTCGTTCCACAAGTTACTATGAAGACATTTTGTTACTTTGGGGACTGTCCACAAACTTTTCATTATTCTACTGTTTACACTGAAGACATTTTACTGGATACAGCTTATATTACGGGGTCTTTTTTGGCTGTATATACAGATGTCTTCAAAGTATGTGAAATGCATATATATATATATATATATATATATATATATATATATATATATGTACGGCGCATGTTGGGGGGACGGTTTTTCGTTTCACAGGTTACTATGAAGACATTTTGATTCTTTGGAGACTGACCTCAAACTTTACTTTAATCTTCTATATACACTGAAGACATTTTACTGGATACAGCGAAGATTATAGGGACTTTTTGGCTGTATATACAGCACATGTTGCGGGGACGGATTTTCGTTCCACAAGTTACTATGAAGACATTTTGTTACTTTGGGGACTGTCCTTAAACTTTTCGTTTTTCTACTGTTTACACTGAAGACATTTAACTGGATACAGCGCATATTATCGGGACTTTTTTGGCTGTATATACAGATGTCTTCAATGTATGCACAATGAATATATATATATATAATTGTTTCTCTACTTTTTTTCTTAGTCTAATAATATATAATATTGAGCGCCCCGGTAGGCTAGTTGGTAGCGTGCTAGCTTATCAGTGCGGGGGTCGTGGATTCGATTCCCGCCTCCGGTCTGTTTTCGCTACAACAAGCCGATGGCCTTTGTTACTAGTTACTAAATACTATATAAAATTATATATAGTTATATAATTATATAAAGTTAGGACCAATTTGGTATTATTAATTCAGCCATGATATATTTTTCCCAAATTTCTGAATATATAATTATGTTATATACTCTCACAATATATTTTCTGTTACCGCCTGTAGTTTATTTAAAAGTAATACGTAGAGTTTGTTTTTTAATGAAGAATTAATTGAAATTCATAGAAATATATTTTTTAACTATTTGAATCAGTCATTCAAAAAACAAACTATAAAAATTTACAGACATTCAGTAGGAGTTGATATTTTCTGTTAAATGTAAAATTTTATGTTTTCTGTTTCTAAAAATAGAAATTCATATAATTCCTTTTGTTTTTTTTTACCAAAAAGTCTGTTTATAAACAAATTATTTCAATAAAAAATGCAAGAAATTATTAAAATATAAATATGAAATAATATTGTGAGTATTGTTATAAGTCCCAAAGATACAATTACATATACATATATTTAACACAATTATACGAAAAATAATGTCTAGTAAAGTCAGCCATTTTAAATATCAGTGGGTAACTGAGTGCTTACATCACGACATCTCTGGCAGACCGTGTTCAAATAATTTATTTTTTTATACGTTTTTAATAAACTAATTTTCGTGTATATTGCTAGATCTAATCTGACACAATTCAACTGATATACGCAATTAGAGGTTTTTGTTATTTTGTTTTCATATAAATCGAGGTTTTTTGTTTTTTATTATTGTCAGTTTACAGCGAGCTTTAAACCTCCGTATATTTATAAACAACCTCCGTATATTTATAAACAAAGCAAACTACCAGTTTTACGGAAATTTTCATCATTTAACAGAAATATTAATATAATACAAAAGAAAAGTGCATAAAATTAGTCTATTTAAAAAAATGGTAAAATTATGCTTTATGTCAAATTTTAATGTACTAACTGAATGTTACTAAAATTTTTTCATTGAATCAGTAAAGTGTTGAATGAATAAAACATTTGAATCATTCAAGTTAGGAATTTATTCAGTACTAGTTACAGCTATTGAATGAAGCTTATGAATGAATTCTTAAGATATGGTTTAATGGAATGGTATGTGAACATTTTTTATTTAAGCTTTTATTATATAATAATTTTGTAGCTCTGCATCCCGTATCTGCATCCCTGTATCTGATGCGAGAAGTTTTCTCATCGAGAAATTCTTGGTCACCCTACTTTATATTTATAAATATTTAGATTAATAAATATTTAATTACAGAACAAGGTTGTGTTTCACAAGTTTTTTGCTAAAACTTTGTCGATGCGAGAAATACAGGAACAAGGTACTTCTGTAGGATAAACTTATTTTTGGTACCTCTCTGAACTTCGAAAATGACAACAATAAAACTAATGGAAATTTTTAAGCACTCAACACTTCTTTAAAATTCGAAAAACAACTTAAATTTGAAAGCAAGAGATCAAATAGGCCTAAAATACCTAGAAAGAAACAGAAAATTTTTCTGGTAAAAATATGTCGCGTAGCACCTTAAATTTATTTCTCTTTTGAAAGTCATATTTTGATTTAACACTTAAATTAAATTTAGAAAACTTTTCATTTTAAAAATGTCCACATAAATAGACATATTTTTTTTTTCTTAAAAATTCTTAGTTTTTTTATCCAATTTTCCATTTTTATTCACTTTTCTGACCTTTTTTATTTCTCCGAATTTGAGGCTTTTATCATCGAAAAAATTTAATTACTCTCCATCTAGGATTCTAAGAAATTTGTATTCTTTTATACTCATATCACAGGAAAATTTTGTTATTTTCCTGTGTAGAAAATCATTATCAGATATGTTGTACTCGTAACTACCCAATCAGAAATTGCTAGCAGTGCAAAGGTCAAGAACTGGCAAAGCACTGTAATTACAAATTAAGTATTGCCACTTTTTTGAGGCGCTTTACTAGCATTTAGTTTTACCAGTATTTATTTCACAAAAACTGCAGTGGTTTATAAAACAGCACTGGCGGAGGATTGGCAAAGACCACTATGCCCAGTCAGAAATTGCCAACAGCACAAGAATTATGGACTCGTAGAGCATTGAATTTATAAAAATTATGACGCTTTGTTAAAAAGGTTTGCAGTTTCAGTCATATATCGTTTTTGTTATTATTATTTTGAAATACCTTTTTTGTTTGTGAAAAACTTTTTAAATGCTAACTTTTTTGTTTTTCTAACGTTGGCAAGTTATTTCCAACAAGCTTTATGACAGTGCCATCATATTAGTAAGATCAATGCTTGTAGTTTACAAATATTATAAGTATTGTTATATTGTCTGGAAATCTGATGCCCTGGGTTCGAATCCCGACATGACCAATATAATTACAAATAAACTATTTTTAATTTGGAATATACATTAAACCAAATGTTGTTTGGCTTGTCCAAATTTATGCTAACATTGGAAAATATGTTTCACCACTACCTTGACGAGGCTTTTGAACAGCCTTCCATTTTACTAATGGTTTTATCATTTTGGAATTAGAAAAGGGCATTTTATCAGCATGTATTTTTCTAAAATGGTAGTTATTTTACTTAGTAAATTTATCATTACATTTATATGAAAATGTTGTGAAAAATGTAGGTAAGCACATTTTTCTGCTTACCAGTATGGAAAAAAGTAATTTACATTTTTAAGAAAATCTAAAACATGACTTTACATTTGAAATAATGATAATAAAATTTACATTTTTAAGAAAATCTAGAACATGACTTTACATTTGAAATAATGATAATAATTCATTATTGTTAGCGCATTTATTTATTTTTTTTTTGAGTTGAAATAATGGAAAAAGTGACTTATTATTGGAAACTCAAAGCAGTGCAGAAATTAACTTGGTATCATTACTGGTGGTCCAAAAAATAATTAACGTCATTATCATTTCTACACTGGGCTTTGATTACAGTTGGGCTTAATAGTTCATTTTGGTATTATCGGTCAATAGCGATTTAGCAGTAAACTGCGTAGTCCATTTTAATCCTTTAAACTAACTTTATCTTGTTTTGCGCTGTGACTAAACTGCGTAACAATATTTTGCTCTGTATTCATGTTTTCATGTTTATAGCCTACACCAATACGTGGTCAAGTTATAATGAGTTTGTGATAATGTTACTTTCTCAGTCAATTTAACCATCTAAATTTGGACTCTTTCAAGTAGTTTTTTATTTGAAATATTACAAATGAAATTCGATAATTGAACAATAAAAAAATACTAAAAAACTAAACAGAATCCATCATTACTTCATCATTACAATGCTCGGCTACATGTTGCAAGACCTGTTAAAGACTATTAAGATAATAGTGGTTGGTAAGTTTTGCCTCGCCTCGTCCGACTTATAGTCCAGACCTTGCCCCGTCCGACTTCCATATGTTTTGATCGATGCAGAACGCTCTCACTGGAATACGCTTCGATTCAGAACGAGGTATCCGAAATTGGATTGACTCATTCTTGGCCTCAAAAATGAGCACATCGCTTGACGCGGAATGCATATGTTGCCAGAAAAGTCATAGTTAACGCTGACCAATAATTTAAATAACTATTGTATTTAAATAAATTTACACGCCCAAAATTTGCCAAAAGTCCCGCATTTTTATGTTATACACTCAATATATTTTTCGTTTCAACAGGTGCAGAAATATCGCAGAACTTGTATTTAAAACTGCGTTTACATTACGCACGAAATCTACTTTGACCTAGATTTCTAAATCCAGTTTAAACTAGATATCGAGCCTAATGTCTTCATATTAAATTATATTTTTAGTTGTGAATGCCATTATTCAGTTGTCTAATTAAATAGTTATATTCCACATAAATAGTATTACGTTCCCCAATATTTTATTTTAAGAAAAACTTAGTTTTTAAATTTTTCCGGTACTCTACATTTTAATATTTTAATTAAAAAAATTAAAGAAGTTAATATATAAATAAATGATTTTAAATAAATGATATTTAGTTCGAATTTAGATTATATAATCTTACGATTTCTAAATTAATCAAATGTAAAGAACCAAACATTTTAAATTAACGATTTCATAAGTTTTGTTTAATAAATGCTTATAGAATTAAAGTTCAAAGTAAAAACTCTATTATTTCATAAATATAGAATTTCGTTGATGTTAGTCTGATTTCTGTTGTTTCGGGTTTTTTATTTATTTTAAAAACTAATTCCCGTAATTTCAAGCAATAGATACCTACCAGTGTTGAAATATCTACCGTGTATGCGAATAAAACCCATTAGGTATCTAAACATAAATAGGTTGGCTTAAATTAAGGGCATCAGTAGTAGAAAATCATCAATCATTAACCCAAAGGGAGCATGGATACTAAGAATGTTTTTTTAGGGAAAACCGAAAATACTTGTATTCTATCCTGCTGGCTCTTATTGAATTTTTTAAAATTTTGTCTAAAAAAATTTATCATGTTTCTTTACATTTGAACAATTAAAAATAAATATGATTATATGATCTAAAATCGAACTAAATATGATTCATTAAAAAAAATATTTTTTTAAATAAGGAAAGTAAATATATAAATATAGAATAATGAAAATATTGCTCAGAGAAGACAAATTTAATTTTTTTTTTGTTTTTGTTTATATTGATCTTTATAAAATTATGTATATTTAATATGAGAAGATATGGTATATATTATATCATAATAAAATTGTATATAACACTGTAAATAATTATATATGGGTTACACGGGACTGTTTATATTCACATATGAATTATGCAGAACCATATATACTTATATATGGCTTATACAGAACCATATATAATTATATATGGTATCTAATATTTGAGATATAATAATATATGTTCCAATATAGGAAATATTGGTTAATGATATAATTAGTATACGATATACTTATATATGATACAATAACTATGTACAAACAAATTTGAGATATTGTTATATATAGTTCCATATCTGGAGTATTTTGATAAAAAATATAAGATAATTAATTATATGTGGCCCCATGTTAATGGTTTCGAATACCACCCAGGGAGATACAATGTTTTGTGCTTTTAATTTATTTTTATTTCCTTATTAATATTTTTTTACTGAACTTTCAAATTTTAAATCATTTCGGGACAACAAGAACTAGAAATTTTAGATGGGATATAAGTGGTGAAAATTCATATATATATATATATATATATATATATATATATATATATATGCATTGCCCATACTTTGAAGACATCTGTATATACAGCCAAAAAAGTCCCTATAAAATGCGCTGTGTCCAGTAAAATGTCTTCAGTGTAAACAGTAGAATAAAGAAAAGTTTAAGGACAGTCCCCAAAGTAACAAAATGTCTTCATAGTAACTTGTGGAACGAAAATCCGTCCCCGCAACATGTGCTGTATATACAGCCAAAAAGTCCCTATAATATTCGCTGTATCCAGTAAAATGTCTTCAGTGAATATAGAAGATTAAAGTAAAGTTTGAGGTCAGTCTCCAAAGAATCAAAATGTCTTCATAGTAACCTGTGAAACGAAAAACCGTCCCCGCAACATGCACTGTGCACATATATATACACTGTGCACTAGACCGTACCTCAAAAAAAAAGTTCACCGTACACCCTCAAATATAAAGTATTTTAACAAGAAAATTTCGAAAATGCTTTTTTTTTTTTTGGCCGAACGTAGGGGTCGCCATTTTATATTTTTCTTTATATCTTCGCCATTTACCGTCGGATCTTAAAGTGTTGTATATCAATGTTTTTTGTCTCGCGGAGACCGATGTTTTCCTCGAAGGTGCCATTGACCTCAAGTAACCCGTTCTAGTATTAACCCACCAGACCTCAGTTGCTACCACCTTAATGAGCTACCCTAATATTTTAAAATGAAAGCTCGCAAAAAAGCAATAAACTTTTGCTAGGAAAGTATTCCAATAATTCTAGCGGAACTATTATTTTATTTTTTTTTTAAATTTTTTTTGTTGCCGAATGTAGGGCATTTTTAATTTTTTTGTCATATCTTCTGTATTTACAGTCGTATCTTAAAGGGTTATATATCAATGTTTTTGTCGCAATGATACCAATTTTTTACATCAAAAATCATTGACCTCAAGCACCCTTTTATACCACTTAAGGGGTAAAACCTACGTAAAAAGCCTATATATAAAAACTTCCTTTTTTTATTTTCTTTATTTACGGAGATGTGTTAACAAAGATTGGTTTTCACAAGATTTATGAAAGAGCACAAAAAAATATTTGTTTTACACAAAGTTTTACAAAATGATAGTATATTTAGTATAGAGGTCTATGGCACGCAGCATTACTTAATAAATTTTTGGTGGATTTCTCTGAAATTTATAATGCATATGGAAAACTAAATTATCATTGCATGCGCGTAGGAGTTTTTGATAGGTCAAATACGCTTTTCTAAAAAAAAAAAAAAATATTAAAAAAAAAAACAAATATTTTTTTGTACTCCTTCATAAATCTTGTGAAAACCAATCTTTGTTAACACATCTCCGTAAATAAAGAAAATAAAAAAGGTAGGTTTTACCCCTTAAGTGGTATAAAAGGGTGCTTGAGGTCAATGATTTTTGATGTAAAAAATTGGTATCATTGCGACAAAAACATTGATATATAACCCTTTAAGATCCGACTGTAAATACAGAAGATATGACAAAAAATTAAAAATGCCCTACATTCGGCAACAAAAAAAAATTTAAAAAAAAATTAAACAATAGTTCCGCTGGAATTATTGGAATACTTTCCTAGCAAAAGTTTATTGCTTTTTTGTCGAGCTTTCATTTTAAAATATTAGGGTAGTTCATTAAGGTGGTAGCAACTGAGATCTGGTGGGTTAATACTAGAACGGGTTACTTGAGGTCAATGGCTCCTTCGAGGAAAACATCGGTCTCCGCGAGACAAAAAACATTGATATACAACACTTTAAGATCCGACGGTAAATGGCGAAGATATAAAGAAAAATATAAAATGGCGACCCCTACGTTCGGCCAAAAAAAAAAAAACATTTTCGTAATTTTCTTGTTAAAACACTTTATATTTGAGGGTGTACGGTGAACTTTTTTTTTTTTGCCTGTAAGGTGGTACGGTCTACTGTGCACATATATATATATATACAGTGCGTTCATAAATTATAGCACATTTGTCAATCTGTAAATCAATGATTTATAAAATTTCAACAGTGGATGCTATAATCATCATCTCTTTGTGGAACTTGTATCAATATATTCTCTTTCTAAAAATTAAATAATATTACCCAAAACTCCCATTAATTAGAAATACCGTTATTAAAATCTCTTATATTGCAAAACATTGCATATTAAAGCGTTCAAATTGTATAGCACAAAAACAAAAAAGTCATTGTTTGACAACAATTACCGTTTTAAATCAATCAATTTATATTTAATTTTATTAACAACATTAGTAATAAACAAAATGCCACGAGGAAAGGTACTGAGTGAATTTGAAAAAGGTCAAATTTTAACATTGTCAGAAAATGGTGCATCGAAAGCTGAAATTGCAATTCAAATCAACAGAAGTCGCAAGGTTGTTTATAATTATTTGGAAAATATTGAAAATTATGGCAAAAATAAAAGCAGTGGTAGAAAAAAAAGTTAAATGACCGCGAGCGCCGACTTATTTTGAACACAGCAAGCAACAGCACCAAAAGCTGTACCCAACTTGCTGGATGCGTTTCCAACAAAGTGCGTAAAACGACCATTTGGACTGTTCTTAACTCTTCCAAACACATTCAAAGACAGAGAATGAAGAAAATTCCTCGTCTTTTGAAACGTCATATTAATGCACGTTTGGATTTTTGTAAAAATAATATGAATACAAATTGGTCAAATGTAAGTTTTTAAATGTTGGTTTTGAAATAATTAACTAATTTGCTTTCTTTTAAAAGATAATTTTTTCAGATGAAAAAAAATTTTATTTAGATGGCCCTGACGGGAATTGTTGTTACTGGCGTGACCTACGGAAAGAACCCCAATGTTTCTCTCGTAGAAACTTTGGTGGCGGTTCAGTTATGATTTGGGGTGCATTTACTGAAGAATGTTGTTTGGAGTTGCAAATCGTGCCAACTAAAATGAATAGCGAAAAATACTGTGAATTACTAAAATGCAGTTTGTTCCCATTTTTACATGCATATACAGAAAAAAACTATATTTTCCAGCAAGACAATGCAGCCTGCCATGCCAGCAAATTCACAAAAGAATGGTTAAGCTCGAATGATGTCGATGTTTTGGAGTGGCCTGCTTGTTCTCCAGATATGAACCCTATCGAAAACATATGGGGAATTCTCGCCAGAAGAGTTTATGCTGACAATCGTCAATATACAAATGCGAATGAGCTAAAAAATTCAATTCTCAGAGAATGGGACGGACTGGATCAAGCTCTTCTGAAAAAATTAATAAGTTCTATGAAAAATAGAATATTTGATTGCATAAAAGCGAAAGGTGGTATTACAAGTTATTGATATATTGTTAATTTTTATTGTTTTTGTTATTTTTGTTAAATAAATAAAGGAATTAATTGTTTATTTTTGTTAAACAAAGACTTTTCTGCATTTGTGCTATACAAATTGAACACTTTAATATGTAATATTTTGCAATGTAAGAGGTTTTAATAACAGTATTTCTAATTAATGGGGGTTTTGAGTAATATTATTTAATTTTTAGAAGGAGAATATATTGATACAAGTTCCACAAAAATATGGAAGAGATAGCATCCACTGTTGGAATTTTATAAATCATTGATTTACATATTGACATATGTGCTATAATTTATGAACGCACTGTATATATATATATATATATATATATATATATATATATATATATATATATATATATATATATATATGCATTTCACATACTTTCAAGACATCTGTATATACAGCCAAAAAAGTCCCTATAATATGCGCTGTATCCAGTAAAATGTCTTCAGTGTAAACAGTAGAATAACGAAAAGTTAAAGGACAGTTCCCAAAGTAACAAAATGTCTTCATAGTAACTTGTGTAACGAAAACCCGTCCCCGCAACATGCGCTATGCAAATATATATATATATATATATATATATATATATATATATATATATATATATATATATATATATATATGTGCAAGGCGCATGTTGCGGGGACGGTTTTTCGTTCCACAAGTTACTATGAAGACATTTTGTTACTTTGGGGACTGTCCTTAAACTTTTCGTTATTCTACTGTGTACACTGAAGACATTTTATTGGATACAGCGCATATTATAGGGACTTTTTTGGCTGTATATACAGATGTCTTCAAAGTATGGGCAATGAATATATATATATATATATATATATATATATATATATATATATATATATTCATTGTGCATACTTTGAAGACATCTGTATATACAGCCAAAAAAGTCCCTATAATATTCGCTGTATCCAGTAAAATGTCTTCAGTGTAAACAGTAGAATAACGAAAAGTTTAAGGACAGTCCCCAAAGTAACAAAATGTCTTCATAGTAACTTGTGGAACGAAAAACCGTCCCCACAACATGCGCCGTGCATATATATATATATATATATTCATATATATGCATTGCCCATACTTTGAAGACATCTGTATATACAGCCAAAAAAGTCCCTATAAAATGCGCTGTGTCCAGTAAAATGTCTTTAGAGTAAACACTAGAATAACGAAAAGTTTAAGGACAGTCCCCAAAGTAACAAAATGTCTTCATAGTAACTTGTGGAACGAAAACCCGTCCCCGCAATATGTGCTGTGCACATATATATATATATATATATATATACGGGTTTTCGTTCCACAAGTTACTATGAAGACATTTTGTTACTTTGGGGACTGTCCACAAACTTTTCATTATTCTACTGTTTACACTGAAGACATTTTACTGGATACAGCTTATATTACGGGGTCTTTTTTGGCTGTATATACAGATGTCTTCAAAGTATGTGAAATGCATATATATATATATATATATATATATATATATATATATGTACGGCGCATGTTGGGGGGACGGTTTTTCGTTTCACAGGTTACTATGAAGACATTTTGATTCTTTGGAGACTGACCTCAAACTTTACTTTAATCTTCTTTATACACTGAAGACATTTTACTGGATACAGCGAAGATTATAGGGACTTTTTGGCTGTATATACAGCACATGTTGCGGGGACGGATTTTCGTTCCACAAGTTACTATGAAGACATTTTGTTACTTTGGGGACTGTCCTTAAACTTTTCGTTTTTCTACTGTTTACACTGAAGACATTTAACTGGATACAGCGCATATTATCGGGACTTTTTTGGCTGTATATACAGATGTCTTCAATGTATGCACAATGAATATATATATATATAATTGTTTCTCTACTTTTTTTCTTAGTCTAATAATATATAATATTGAGCGCCCCGGTAGGCTAGTTGGTAGCGTGCTAGCTTATCAGTGCGGGGGTCGTGGATTCGATTCCCGCCTCCGGTCTGTTTTCGCTACAACAAGCCGATGGCCTTTGTTACTAGTTACTAAATACTATATAAAATTATATATAGTTATATAATTATATAAAGTTAGGACCAATTTGGTATTATTAATTCAGCCATGATATATTTTTCCCAAATTTCTGAATATATAATTATGTTATATACTCTCACAATATATTTTCTGTTACCGCCTGTAGTTTATTTAAAAGTAATACGTAGAGTTTGTTTTTTAATGAAGAATTAATTGAAATTCATAGAAATATATTTTTTAACTATTTGAATCAGTCATTCAAAAAACAAACTATAAAAATTTACAGACATTCAGTAGGAGTTGATATTTTCTGTTAAATGTAAAATTTTATGTTTTCTGTTTCTAAAAATAGAAATTCATATAATTCCTTTTGTTTTTTTTTACCAAAAAGTCTGTTTATAAACAAATTATTTCAATAAAAAATGCAAGAAATTATTAAAATATAAATATGAAATAATATTGTGAGTATTGTTATAAGTCCCAAAGATACAATTACATATACATATATTTAACACAATTATACGAAAAATAATGTCTAGTAAAGTCAGCCATTTTAAATATCAGTGGGTAACTGAGTGCTTACATCACGACATCTCTGGCAGACCGTGTTCAAATAATTTATTTTTTTATACGTTTTTAATAAACTAATTTTCGTGTATATTGCTAGATCTAATCTGACACAATTCAATCTGACATTTTTCAGATATTTTTAAACATTACTTTATCCCTAGATTTATTGTTGGGTATAATTTGATCTCCCATTTTTCGGATCAATTCAGATCCTTCTAAGCCCTTAAATATATTGCCGGATCTAATTTTATCTGCCATTTTTCATATCAATTTAGATCCTTCTAAATCCCCAAATATATTGCCAGATCTAATTTGATCTGCCATTTTTCGGATCAATTTAGATCATTCTAAATCTCAAAATAAGTTGTTGGATCTAGTTTTATCTGCCATTTTTCGGATCAAATAATATATAAGGAATATAAATTGGTTATGATTAAATACTGTGCCAAATTATTTTTTTTACTCGGTCATATTTTAACTTTAAATAGCTTTTTCACATTTTTTGCTTCAAAGTGCTTTTTTCTAATTAAAAGAATTCTGCTGATTTTGTTCTTTTTTTAAGTGTTTGCCCAACTTTTTTACTAATGCATTTTTCCAAAATGTTTTTGCTTTAAATGCATTGAATTTTAATAACTTAGTTATTCCTTGAGCTTAAGGTTTGTTGTTTTATAAAAAAAATATATTATTTATTTTTCAATATTTTTCTACTCCATTGTGTAGTACTCTTTTCTTCAGTAAATAATAATTATAATGACATATTATAAACAAAATGAACTATTTGAAAAAATTTAAAATAAATTTAAACCTTAAGCTCAAACAAAAAATAAGGTATGCATAAAAGAAAAAGGTTAAATAAAAGATTAAAATTACATCGAATTTGGATTATTATATGTCTTCCCTGGTTATAATTGATAAAAAAAAATTGTTTATTAGGTGGTCGTAAAAACAGAGTTGTTCTAAAAAAGCTTTCGCAGAATTAATCAAAACTCCAAAAGTTTTTCGACGAATCTATACATCAATTGAATAAAAAATTTGATTCCTATGAACAAGCAAATATAAATATTAAATAAGAAACCCGAATTAGATGAAACAGATTTGAGAAATCATATGAAACGTTACATAAAAAAGTTTGGAAGATGGTAGTATGATTCAAATAAAATAATCAATCAAATTAACCCGTATGCACGAATTGAAGAAAAAGTAACCGAAAAGAGTTAAAAAGGAAAAAATAAGATTATTAACGTTTTCAATTGATTTTCGTGACTAATTTTATTTGTCCAATCGTCTCTAAATTTTACATCAGTAATTTCTATATACAAAAGCCCAATCGGAACTCTTAAAATACACTCTAAAAAATGTTTGTAAATTTACTACTATAAAACGGGTAAATTTTTGTGTAATATAACGCATAGTTGGTAAATATAAACACCAAATGCGTAAAAATATTGTGTACACACTTCCACATACAATAATACGCATACTACGTATAAATAAATACTATGTGTTTATAAATAAACATGTTATGCCTAAAATTAGTATAGTTTTTGGTAAATTCAAATTTTAAACACAAGTTTGTAAATGTACTATCATATAGTGGTAATTAAAATATTGACACTTATAAATTAAAAAAGAAAACGTAAAGAAATTCAAAAAATATTGGAAAGCAACTAAATACCGAATTTTTATGGCTGAAAAAATTAAATGCATATAAATCCGATGAAAACAATTAAGATGATCTCACTACTACGTTGGAAATGCTATATTTCGTATCCTACTATCCAAGGAAAATACTCATATTAAGAATGTGAACGAAGTCTCAAGCGATAAGGACACACATGTACACGATCAAGATGTTTATTAAAAACACCATCCAAGGCAGCACGAGTATAATAATATTATATTGGATCCACTATGTTAGGACGAATGTAAAAAACATTTGGAGGAGGAAATCCTCAAAGAAAATGTTTATGCCGCTGGAAATCCATTGTGGTAAACGTCCTACAGTAATAATTTTTAATTGGGAAATATATTGTTGTTTTATTCAAAAAAATTACCCAATTTGTAGTAGGAGAAACAGTTTCTTACCATAAATTTGGTAATTTTAAGCAAAAATTAATTAGAGTGTAGAGTAACATTTTTTAGGATTTATTTTATTTTATAAACAAATTTATAAAAATATTGATTGCTCTTATTTTTTAATATAACGCATTATTATTAAAAACTCATAATTAAAATAAATTTATTGTTTTTATTACGAAAAAAAATCGTGGTGGTAAATATACGCAATTTTTTTGAGATTTTTACGCATTTTATGGGTATATTTACGCGTCAAACGTATTTCTTTACACACAAATTTAGTTAATTTACTCTTTTATTTGAAAATTTAATTTAATTTTTACGCACTTTTAGTGTAATTTTACTAATTTTTTGTTTACCCACTTACGCATTATGTGTGTATTTTTTTCATTTACGCACACAGAGTAAATTTACCCAACTTATAGAAGGAGTACAGTTTCCTACTATAAGTTGGGTAAATTTAAACAGAAATTTTTTAGAGTGTATACTTCAATTAATTAACACTAGATTTATTTTGACACCGCTTCATACATTTTTCGTCAATACAAAATCAATGCGAAATCAAGCAAGTATCATCATACGGGCTTATAGTAGGTATGTATGTACATACTTAAGTTTTTACACCTACCCATAGATTAATACATAATCCTTTCAAAACTAATTGTTTCTCTTATGGCAATTCAGTTGCTCACTCATTTATTTATGTAAGTATGTCTTAATCCTCTTATCACCTCTATTATTGGATTTCTTCTTTGTTTATTTGTTTAAAGAGCGACTTAATACCGCAAACAAGAACAAACAACTTACACATGCAACAACGAAAAGCGTTGCCTATGAAAAAAAAATTAAAATGATTAAAACATGCATACAGGCAACTGTTCCTAGCACTATACAACATGGCCAAAAATCATCTCTTTTGGTATCATATGAAATAACGCAAGTACTAGCTAGCACAGAAATTGTGTGCACAATACGTATATGTATAACAAACAAATAAAAGATCTTTTTGCGATGATAAATTAATCGCTAAGAGTATTTCCATGTTCCTGTAAGACAATCCAATGTCAAAACGGAGTAGATTGATTATTCTTATTAAAGTTTGTTTTAATGGATGTATGTATATGTTTCCAAAGTGTACTTTATGCGAAGTAGGACTGACTACATGTGCAAGCAATATTGGAATTGAAAATGTTGTTGATTTCATGCTTGAAATGTCACTAGTTCTTTAGCCCAAGAGGAAGGGTTTTCTACACTCAATACAGTAGTTAAATTATAACTTTTTGTTGTTGCTTGTATCAAATCTTTAAAATTTAAAAAAATCATTATTCTTAAATCAATTTAACTACTGAAAGATTTTTTCAAGAAATCGTTTGGTCATCGAAAATTTAGCATACAGCTTATTATCATACGATATATTCAGCTTATTGTCGGAAAATTAAAAAAAAAAAAACATAAATAGTAGATGACGCAAATACAATTTCAGTCAAGCACTCTCAATTTCGAATAAATCAATATAGCATAAAAGAATGAATTCTATTTGTAATATTGTGTAAGTAATCCAGAGAATACACCAAATTTCGGGATGGATCTGCCTGCAGAAAATAAACGGGTCTAAAATGTAGAGGAAGAAAATAAAAATAAAAAGTGATCCGGTTTTCTTCATATTTGGTGGCTAATTAATGGTTTCATTTTATATGTATAAGTCAGATACAATATAAAGTGTGTTTATTAGAGGTTTTATTTACCGCTAACGATTAAACGGTCACAAATTGGCCAGATCTCGCAAAGCTATTGTAAACTAACCATAGTTTGGTTTACCCAAAAAGTATATAATCTCAAGAGTATGTTTCTCTCTTACGAACTTTTTAGTACTCTCTTAGAACACGAACATAGTTTGGCGGCAACAAAGGTGAGTTTTGGTCGGCAACTTTTAGTAGTGTTTAGCGGTGCTGCCATATACCAATTTTAACTATTTTTTTTTGCCGTTTTTTGGGATGCTAGAGATTTTTCAGATTATTTCATAAAAAAATATGTTTTTTTATTTAATTCATGTATTTTTTCAGATTTTTCATATAAAAATATAATATTTGTTCAATATACTATTTATTTTTAATAAAATTAGACATGTCTAATAAAGTAAAAAAAATATTTATGGACTAACTAAATAATTATTTTTTTTTTACTAGTAGGGATTAATATCAACATTTTGGAAGTTGTTTAAAATGACTTCTTACAAATCGAAAAATTTGCACTATTAACTTCTTTGTATGTTCTGAAAAAGAGATTCGTAAAGAATAACATCCATTTTATTTTGCTGGGTAACATTGTGACATGAAAAGTATTAAAGTGTGTACACACACATTGACCAAATATGTCTATTCATATCCATTATTTCCCATTTCTATGGTAAAAATATATAATAAAGAGAATAAATATGCTATTAATTGTTGCTAAATATAACTAAAAAACATATAAGAAATGCAATAATTTGAAAAAGAATTGTTTTCATGAAAAAACTGGTAAACAGTTAAGTATCCCAAAAAGTGGGATAAAAAATTACACTGTTTATGTGGCAGCACTGCATACATCAAATTTAATGTTTTTCAACACTTTAGAAACTTTGAAAATGTTGCCATCTCATTTAAAAATGTTGCCATCTCATTTAAAAATGTTGCCGCTGAACTCTGTACCATGTTGAATTTCTGGTAGAGGGGGAAAAATACTCTATAGTAAATTATATACTTTTTGGTTTACCGTATCATTATATACAGACTAAAGCCAGAACAACGCTTGCAAATTGAGCATATTTATTTCGAAAATCATGGTTCAGTTCGGAAATGTTGCCGTGCCGTAAAATATTCTGTTCATCTTTGCCGATTATTTCGCACCACAATTGAATTGAATGTTGACTGAAGGCATGTTTTTTTTTCAACAGTACGTCACCACATTCAACACAGCGAGTCTAACAATCGACTTATTGAAAGAAACATTTGGTGAACGCGCTATTTCTCGATTGGCTATTTCGATTGGCCACCGAGATCTAGATTTTTTCTCTGGCGTTGGTTTTTGCGAACGAACCGGAAACTTTGGACACCTTGAAAGACAACATTTTTATTATCGGAGCTTATTAAAAAATAAATAGTCACACTGTGGCTGTTTTATAAAAATTTCATGAGACCCCTCCCGGATCTACATAATCTGTATGAAAAATGGTAGCCTTCGTCAAGCTTTGCGCAATCTCGCCTAGTTTTCGAGATATTCGCTATTTTGATAAATGGTAGTTCTTAAAACGGCCATTATCTCGAAAACTAATTTATTAGAGTGTTAATATACTGCGATAAAAAATTATCCAGCTCCGGGAGACAACCCGAGCCATTTTTATACGAACGAAATTGAACGGGAAACGAAATTTTTATTATCTGAGTGTGTTAATTTATATTATCGTATAAATTGATAAAAAAAAAAATAATCATTATCGTGGACCTACACGCAGAGAAAAAACATGGTTGCAACATGATCACTGCTACTATATTGTGCTTGCTGCAATCGGGAATGATTGTCACAACCATATTATTGGTTGTCTAACCATCAACGTGGTCGCTACCATCATTATTATAGTAAATATTTCACTATTTTATGATTGACACCTTGTATTTTATAACATGATTGGCTGTAAGCATACTGTGGTAACAAAAATTCTGACTATGACAAAAATATGATAATTATGTAACCATAAAATGCTGTCCACAATCAATGATTAATTATACATCAAATAAAACATGACTGACATTTACAGTCCTAATACGAGTATTGTCTTGTTTTCATAAAAACCAAAATGTCTTAAAAAAACAATCATATATTGTTTACTAAAACTGGACGGAAAATACCTTTCATGTAGCATTAAAACATTTCATAAATTGACATATTAAGATCCAGTTTATTTTTTTTTTTAACTTTAGAAGATTTTTTTGAGGGTTTTTTCGAAAATTCCTTATACATGCAATATTATTTACAATACTCAATTCATTGTCAAAAAGATTTTATATAAAGATTTTATATGGATCATATTATGATAATCCAGAAATCATAATATAGTTATGGGGACCATAATGTAATAACATTTTGAGCATACTATAAGTACATGCAATCATGTTATGATAAATTCAACATCATAATATGTTTATACAGAATCATAATATTGGAATATTTGAATCATAATATGCACTATATCGCTTACTTGAGATTATTGTATCTAAATATGGAATGAACAGGATATTAAATTTCATCTGTCTGTAAATTTTAGCGGTATTTTTCTGTTCCTACCCGTCTTGTTAACTCTGGCTCTATATCATACAGGTTTACGATTTCAGTAGTATCAGTATACAAAATAATAAACTCCTCCTCAGTCTTTTTCTGCATCGACTTCTACATATCAGTTAGTTCATATCAGTTAGTAAATCGATATGTATGTGATATGGCTCTATTTTATTAAGATTTACTCTACACGTACAAATTTTCAGTCAAGTAATTAAAAAGTAGTTTTAATTAGAACATTTATTAAAAAAAAAACAGCATTTTCATTCTAAAAAAAGAGCAATTGTAAATCAAAAAATCATATTCGAAATTTAAAATAAATATTTCAATTTAAAAAAAAAAACATTTTGACATGGATATTTCATGTTCCTGTGATATCTGTGCTATTTTGGTTTTTCAAAGTTGTATAAATACCTCATGTTTTAACTGATCTAACTTTTTAAGCAATTATTTTTACGAATTATATATCATATGAAAGCTTAGATCTTCTACGTTGCAAAAAAACAAAACGTTACTCATTCGCGAAAATTTAAAGAACACTTTGATTTAAAAAAAATGACCAACTTTAAGCCGTGATACACCATGAACTACATCGAAAATTGAGTAACAAAAAACAGCACAGATATCATGGGAACGTGGAATAGCCACCTACAAATTTTTAGTCAATGACTAATTGGAATGTCTCCAAATGTAATTTATAAAACATCAATTGAAATTTTAAAACAACAAATTAAATAAATATTTGTTGAATTTCAATAATTTTTTTAATTGCGTTCGGTATTTTTTAATTTAAATTGATCTCTCTTAACTATCAACTGCGAATTTTTTAATTTTATTTGTAATCTTTTATTTTTTTTTTTAAATTGAAATTCTGCTATTTTATTTCGGTTTTTTTTTAATTTCAATTGTCATTTTTGGACAATTATATGGGTAATTTTAAAATTTTATTATGGCGATACTGACTAAAATATATTCTTTTATAAAAAAGCATTGTTTTTTTCGAATTTTATTTCCATATCTATAACTACTTGCAAAGAAAAAAACTATCCCTACCTACCTGACTTTTCATTATTTTATACAAATACAGTACAGCCGCCTTTGTACGAAAGTTGTTTTCGTATATGGAATTCACCAGACCCGAAATTTAGAAAATATAATATGTGCCCTGCTCTACATTTACTAACAAACACGTTTGTTAGCTTTTAAATTTTTTTTGACAAATATTTTTGTTTACATTTAAAAGAGAATAGCTTAGAATTTCCAAGACTTGACAGCATTTTTATAAATTTTTAATTTTTAAGCAGTTATAACCATAACTACTTAGCAGGTTCATATCTACTTAAATTTGCATGGAATATTTATATAAAATTCGGGAAAAACTCTCTTCAAATCAAAGGTCAATCATAGAATAACTGTAGCACGCGTCTTAGAGAAAAAAGTAATAAAATTGGAATAACGAATTTAAATAATTAACAAATTACAAAGGTTTGGAACTGAGAGAAAATTGAGCAAATATCCCTGATTTTAAAGCAAAGTTTTCCCCTTTTGCATATTGGCTGGATCATCAGGAACACACACAGTTTGGTTATGTGTTTCACAAGAAAACTTTAAATTGCTATTAGATTGCATAAAAAATTATAATATAATAGAAAAAGAGAATTCGTATCGTGATTGTTTAAGCAAAATTATTTGTGAAGTCCCTTCTGAAGTCTGCTATTTAAATAAATGCCAAAATTGTCCAGGAGTTTTAGATTTAATTGAAAACATTAAACTATCCACGAACAAAAAAATCTTTAATCTTTAAATATAAACAGTGGGTGACAACTGATCACGCAAATTTGGTGCATCTGGCATCTAATAACGAAGTTTTTTTTAGAAAAAGTTTCGTATTCGTTAACAAAATTATAAAGACATTCGTACGTTGCAGATCAGCAATCAAAATTTTTCAAATATGCACAAGAAAATTTGAAAAATAACGAATGTATAATAACTTGCGATTTTTCTGAGAATTATTCATTCAAGGTGTTCATTGGAACAACGATCCAGCTACCGTTCAACCTATTGTTTTATATATAAGAGAGAATATTAATTTTGTAGCAATTTCAAATACGAGTATACACAATCATGATGCCATTAGCTGTAGGGGTTTTCAGACAAAAATTTTGGAACACGTAAAGATCACCTATACATTTATAAATAAAGTTATTTATTTTTCTGATGGCGCAGTGACGCTATACAAAAACAAAAAAAAAATGTATAAGCTTAAGCCATCACGAAAAAGATTTTGCCCTCAGAGCGGAATGGAACTTTTTCGCCACTTATGATGGAATTGGCGGTACTGAGACCAGCCAGAAGGTACTGCTTGTAACATCTAGAAATGGTTATAAAAACCGCTGAAAAACTTTTCAAATGGGCAGCTGATAATATAAAAAAAAAATAAAATTTTTTTACTTTGATTCTGTTCTGTACAAGGAAACTGCTGAAAGGTGTCAGGAAAGGTTTAGAAAGGTAATACACATTAAGAGAACTCAAAAATACCACTCGTTCATTCCCTTAGATGAAGGCACAATAATGTCAAAAGAAACTTTAAACTCAAATGTACATTTAAAAGCTAAAATTAGAAGTGCAAATATTTGATTTATTAAAAAAAAAATTTGTGCTTAATTTATCATTTATATTTTAGAAGACAATAGCAGTTTTCATTCTAGGTGGTATATTTACAACCCTTTTATAATTAAATCGATTTTTTCGTGTATTAACTTCCCGCATAAACATAGCTCTTGCAAATTAATGAATCAGTTGATTTTTGTTTTGTTTTCATCAATTTAAAAACTTAAAATATCAAATAGAATTTCATAATTACGGAAAGAGATAAAATTATAAATTTTTAAATGCAAAATGCAATTGACCAAAAAGAATTTTTGTGAAAAACTGCTGTTTTTCATAACGTGTTAATATTATCAGATTGAGCTGAAACTTTGCTAATCGTATTTTCTAGCCTATTAGCATGTTTTAGTTGCGTGCCCTGAAAGATGGGATAAAAATGTGTAGATTCCCAAGTATGATAATAGACAATCCCAATAGTTTCATTTCATACAATCATGTTTTAAGCTCATATTTTGTACTATTGAGATCATATTTTACGTTTTTAAAGTTTTTTTATTGGAATAAAATAGATTTTTAATTGGTATAAGCGCATATTTTGTAAGATAATTTTTACGTTTTTAGAGCATTTGTTATTGGTACAAAATGAATTTTTTAGAACATATTTCTGGTTCCCCTAATAATCTCTGGGAGCAAATAGCGATTTGCAGTGGGAAATATGAAAGACAATTTTTTGGCCATTATCACCAATTTCAGACAAACCACAGACGAAAATCCTCTTAGCTTTTTTTAGACATTGGCCGTGAGACATACCTTAAAGTAGAAATCGCTAAACCCAACCACAGACCTGGGGGTAATTCTCGCAGTCGTGATCGAAATAATTACGAATCGGAATTTATTTCGATAGTGATAAATTTTCTAATGATGTCACTCGTTACGAAACGAATCGATTTATTGTTTCAGTGTTGTAAAACATGTAAATGTGTATACTGCGCAACACTGTATAAAATGTAAACAAAAAAACATATGTTTATTCGAAAACAGAAAAAAAGAAGTGAAATCGTTCTATGAAAATTGAGACAATTTAAAAATAAAGAAAATATTAATATAAATCACGAAAATGAATCCGAGTTTGTTTTTTTATTCCTCTTCTTCTGATTCTGAAGAGAATATAAATATTATAAGGAAAAAAATACGAAATACTAGTGATCCCTTAAGTTTGCCAAACAACGAGTAAGTGTAAAAATTTTGACAAAAATAGTAATTTATAACGGTAATTATTTTTTTTTTCAAGATTCAAAAAACGTTTTAGGCTTACCAAGGAAGCTTTTAACTATATTCTTGGGGAATTAAAGTTTGAGGGGCAACTTTCTACCACTGTTCCACCCAAAATTCAATTAGCAGCAACCTTATCGCTTCTAGCATCTGGAGGGTTTCAACATTCTGTTGGAAATGACTTTCTCATTGGCATAAGTCAAAGTGCTATTTGCAAAATAACAAAACGGATTGTAAATGAAATTGAACATAAGCTATGTGGTCAATTTATAAAATTCAATCCAAGAAATAGTGATGATTGTAAGGAGTATTTCATGGCAAAATACAATATTCCAGGAGGTAAGAATATATAATACGAAAATTTCATTATTTATATATTATTTGCATTTAACCATCTATGCTTTCTTTTAACAGTTATTGGTTGTGTAGATGGAACACATTTTGGATTGCAGAAGCCACCCAACGAGCACATGTTCTTTAACAGGAAGGGGTTTCATAGCCTAAACTCCATGATAGTAAGTTAACATTATCGAAATAAGTTATTGTTTATGAAAATGGCATTTTTTAAGATATGCGACCACAAACATACAATTTTGGCCATTAATTCTAAATATGGAGGAGCCGCGCATGATTCATTTGTCTGGAAGGAGTCTGAAGAAAGAAATCTCCTTGAACAAGAATATGGAAATAATTTACGGAATTTTTGGCTCTTAGGTACGAAAATGTAAAAATTATTCTCGGTTGACACATATTTTATTTTTTGGAAAAATCTTAAGTTTATGAGAATTTTCATTTAAAGATATATTTTAATGTTTTTATTTATAGGCGATTCGGGCTATCCCTGTGAACCGTGGTTGTTAACGCCCTACCGAAATCCACAAGAAAATTCAATGGAATCACGTTTTAATGAGGTCCATTCAAAAGCTAGGTGTATTGTAGAAAGGACAATTGGTATATTAAAGGCTCGATGGAAAATTTTATGCCGATACAGTGCAGAAAAAGTGGCTCAATTTTCAAACGTATGTACTGCACTGCACAATATTTGTATACATTTTAAAGTTCCAAATTACGAAGACGTACCTCAGACGACTGATACACATACAATGCCTGAAATTGACAATGGCACAGAAACCCAAATAACCAAAATTGGAAAAAAAATTAGAGACAGTATTAAAATAAGCCTAAGTAGCAATCAAATTTAACTTAAAATGTATTTATTAGAAATTAAATAAAAAAAAACATATGTGATTAAAAAACAAAATTCAGTGTTAAACATAACTAGTAATAATATGAGATCTAATTGGTGGTAACAAAACAAAACGTAGAAGACTTAAAAGTTTTTTGGCTGATTTTGTAGACCCGCAGTTAACTTTTCCATCTCCTTTATTTTTATTTTTAGTTCCATTTCTTTTATTTGTAGGTTTATTTTGTGTTCATTTTCCTTCATATCGAGGATTTTTTGTTTAAATCGAACTAATTGATTTGTAAGGTCGACCTCCTTTTCTTTTAATTTAAGGTTTTTATTATTGATGTCGATAAGTTGGTCATATCTTTTTAACATTTCCGTTTGATATCGTTCAATTGACGAAATGTTTCTCTTTAACAAAGTGGTTTTTGTTTCTCTTTTGGTATCCTTATACATCACTTGGGATTTATTTGGCATACATTTATTTCCCACGCCATCATCTTCAGACTCTATAATATAGGAAAGTTCTTGCTGAACATGCATCTCTTCATTATCTGAGATAAAAGTCGGTGATGTAGCTGAAACATCATATTTTTTTTTCTTGTGATGTGGATGCGAAGGCATAGCTTTCATTATTTTTTTCTGAGAATGTACTTGCAGACAACTCTTCCACAGATTTGTTTTGCAATAATGATCCATAGCTCTTCACATTCTTCAGACCTTCAACGGCAACTTCTATACCTGCTGCTTCCAATATTTGTTCCTCTACTTGGGAAAGAACTTTTTCTTCATATGGGCCACCACCCGTTCTTTTTTTTGAAGACTTATTGAACGAAACCTTTTTTTTTACATTTTGTTTCTGGTCAGCGTAAACCTGCACAAAAAAAATATTACTCAAAAGAAGAGAAGTTTTTTTTTCATGTTACCTTGCGCCACATTTTGGCATCTTTTACTGGTGGTCCAGAAGCATTAAGTTTGCCTGCTAGGTGATCCCAAAGTTGATTAGCCCTTGCTTTTCCTTGTGCGGTATTCGGCAAAATACTTTTTGCTAAATCTGTATGTTTAGCCATAAAGTTACCGAGTATTTCCTTCTGGGTAAAGTTTATTTTTGACCTACAATTACTAAAATTATTTTTTATTTCTTAAATATTATAAATTTTGCTCTTACATTTTCTTTTTTTTCACTTTTTGCGGAAACACGTTATTTCGAATGCTATTTTGCTTGCGAGTAAAATTTCGCAAGGTTGCATTCGAATGATCGCTCGTTATCGAATGCCATCATTAGAAATTTCGATAGGTTTCAATCGATATCGAATTAGAGAATCCCAAAAGCAAAAGAATTCGCACGTTCGAATAAAAATTCGCTCGCTTACGAATGCGAGAATTACCCCCCTGTTCAATATAACAGTTACTGTGATTATGACTATTCCCACAATCAGAATTATGTCTTCCTGATGCACAATCGTAACGTCTCTGAGAAATATATCCAATTTCGGTTCGGAATCATGACTATATTAACATAGCCTCTATTTTTGGTTAGAGGTCATAATCACCGGCAAAAACACTCTTGCTACATCTTGTATGAAAGATTATAATTTATAAACTTAAATAATATACATTTCAAGAATAAACTATTTTGTGTCTCTGTAAGATGGTAGTAGTTGATGTTAATTCTTTTTATAAGTGCACTCGAGCATTATGCTTAACACGACAAACCAACAAGACCAAAAATAAAGAGTTTGTACAATTTTTTTGTTTTTTCTTCATGCTCGTGTTAAACACATTTCCAGAAGCCAACAGGTGCCAACGAGTTACGATCAATCATCAACTGAATCGATTTTTAATTAAGAACTCTTGTTAGCAACATAAATATGCCCCACCACATTGCACTACATTACTTGCAAATATAGTATCGTCGTTATCTATGCTTAACATCGACGCGTCAGTTGACATTGATTAGTGACAATGGTTGGGATACCATAGCATTTTTCATAAGTAGTACCCATACGTTGTTGTGAGTGAATTTGATGTTTCGTTTTTTTCTTCTTTTTGGCAAACAAATTGTAAACAATTCAAAGTATCCAATTTCAACGAAAAAGGTTGGGATACAACCAGCAGGAGGTTAGTGTGTCTAAAATATACAAGAAAAATTTGTTCTAATTAGTTGACAATAAACTATGATGATTCAGCTTATAATTTAGAATTGTTTTATAACTACGAGTTAGCGACATGTCTATTAAAAATTAAATTTTGTATTTGCTTTCACACTCATTAATGTTTGAACCAGAAGCCTACTGTTGGCAGTTAATCGCCTTATGCATTCACCTAAACCATAATAAGACAAAGTTACATGAGGAGTCGCAGAACAAAACGTGTTTTTTTTTTTGCAGTTTTTTTTAGAAGAAAAAATTTTATACACGATTTTTTTTAATTTTACTTTAAAAAACTTAAGTTTTTTTGAATAATGGTTTTTATTTAGAAAAATTTATTTTTCCAAAGGGCAAATTAAATATTTTTTGGGTTAGACCACATACGTGTACCACCCATTTTTCATCACAGATTTGTTTGTTTTATGTTACAAAAATCTGTTTTAATAGTTTAGCAATAAAAATAATACAAAAACTAATTGGAAACAGTGTATTTGTTAAACAAATTCGGTAGGATTTACAAACAAAAGAATTAAAATATTTAGTTATGTTGAGCGCCCCGGTATGCTAGTTGGTAGCGTGCTAGCTTATCAGTGCGGGGGTCGTGGGTTCAATTCCCACCAGAGGCTCTGGTCTGTTTTCGCTACAACGAGCCGAAGGCCTTTGTTGCTAGTGCTCGGTTAGGGTATTAACATATAATTTGTAATTATATGATTAATAAATAAAATAAATAAATATTTAGTTATGTTAAATATGTTTTCAATACTACCAACAAAATAATTGTTTTTTTTTGTTAAGATTATTATTTTTATAAATTTTTATTAATAAATATTATAATAATATTATAATTCAATCTGGAATTTGAGCAAGACATAGCTGTGTTACATCGCTCATCAGTGTATCCGAAGATATAAGGTACAATATTTATGATGGTTGTGTCACCTTCTTGGTGCTCTTGGATCACCCTAAAGCATTTGATTCTGTTAATCATGAAATACTTTGCACGAAGTTATCCAATAAATTAAACTTGTCTTCAACTGCCACTTCGCTACTAGCAACTTATCTTGAAGATTGTTACCAATCTGTATCTTTGCAGGTGTCTAAAGGAGTACCGCAGTGTTCTATTCTTGGACCACTTTTGTTTACATAATATATCAATGACCTACCTAGTCGTCCTCTGCACAGCAATATTTATATATATGCTGACGATGTTCAAATTTATTTAAGTTGTAATAAAACTCGATACACGAGTGTATTGACAAGCTGAATATAAAATAGAATATTTATTTGGGCGTCGTTGAATGGATTGTACTTAAATCCAAAGAAATCAAAGTGCCTGCTTATAATCCAAAGGAACCATAACATTGCTGTAGATATTCCGGTCTTACTTGGAAATCAAATCCCGGAAAAGGCAAACATTTAAAAAATATTTTTTTTTTATTAAAATAAAACATTCAAATGCTTAAATATATCAAAGAACATTTAAATTAGTTGTGGTGAAGTAAGCAAGAGTGTGAACTATGAATCTGATTGCCCAGGCTCGATACCGGAAAAATTTAAAAATATTTTTTTTTTAAATAAAACGTAATAATATTTCTGTGGAATATAAATATTAAATTGTACAACTGAATATTGGCTTTCACAAATAAAAATATAATTTAATATGACGACAGTTGTCGTAACCGAAAGAATTAGATTGGACAAATTCAGTGGACACATCTGATACTTTTTTCTTGGTGTTGTTAATGCCCAAGTTGTTATACATATTGCTTTTTGCGATTCCTATATAAGAGCAGATTGGTAGGAACGTATAATGCGATACTGTGACATTTCTTTCACAAATAAAAATATAATTTAATATGACGACAGTTGTCGTAACCGAAAGAATGTGGACACAACTGATACTTTTTTCTTGGTGTTGTTAATGCCCAAGTTGTTATACATATTGCTTTTTGCGATTCAAATATAAAAGCAGATTGGTAGGAACGTATAATGCGACACTGTGACATTTCTTTGGTATAAAAGGATGTGATGGAACTTCTCAGTATTCTAAATCTTTATACAGAGTTCATCTTGCAAATTTGCTTAAGATAAGGAACCAAATTACTTTTAATTTGCATTCAATTTGCACGATCGAGTAGAGGAAAACATATCATACAATTTAGTATCGAACTTTAATCTCTAAGTGGCAATTATTTACAAGGACTATAAGACTATGGAACTCACTACCCAACAATTTAATTTTTTTTTCATTATTCAATGTTATTTTTGGATTTTGTATTGCATATATGTAGTTGCATAATTTTGAATTTTTATATGTATTTATTTCTTTATTATAAAAGATTAAGTATTTTTTGTTCCCTTTAAATTTAAAAATCACAAATAGATTGTATCGTTATAAGATCACATACTGTAATTAAAAGATTGAGTTCTTGCAATCCACTATAATAATAAATAAATAAATAAAAAAAAAATTTTTTTGATTTCCTAAAGATGCTAACAAATTGTTAGCGAAATATTGAAAATAAAATAAGAATTTTTATAAAAAAAAAGAAAAGATCTTTAGCTGAATAAATAAAATATTAATAAATAAATAAATAAATAAATAAATAAATAAATAAATAAATTAATAAATAAATAAATAAATAAATAAATAAATAAATAAATAAATAAATAAATAAATAAACAAATTAATAAATAAATTAATAAATAAATAAATTAATAAATAAATAAATAAATAAATAAATAAATAAATAAATAAATAAATAAATTAATAAATAAATAAATAAATAAATAAATGAATAAATAAATAAATAAATAAAGAAATAAATAAATAAATAAATAAATAAATAAATAAATAAATAAATAAATTAATAAATAAATAAATAAATGTAAGGAGTTTAAGCCCTCCTTCATCAACATTTTGAAAGTTGTTTAAATAACTTCTTTCAAATGGTAAAATTTGCTAGGTAAGTCTACATGTTTATTATTTGTTTTGTCAAATCCATATTTCTGGAATTTAAAAAAATTTTTGTCTAGCCAAAAACAGGAATATATTTTGTTAAAATAACAAATTTCTCTGTTTAGCCAACAGTCATCTTATATAAAGTATAAAAAATAGTTACAAAATTTATTTATATTTTAACTTTTGTCTGGAATTTGGTGGAAAAAATTACCGGGAATTACCGTCGAACTTGTTTCGAGAACTCCCGATCAGCATTTTCCCTAAGACCTAATAGCAACCAAAATACACTTTAGAATTCGGTTCGCACTTTATTTTTTCTGCCTGTGCATTTGATTGGCAGAGTAACATTACATTCATTTTAAATTTATTAACTATAAATTAATAAGAAAAGACCAAATTGGTTCCAACTGAATGACACGGTTGCTGTCCTCGAGAATTCGGTTGTCACAAGCCTACTTCAGTTGTTTTAACCCTATTTTCGTTGCAGCAACCTTATTCCAGTTGGGACAGCAGGAATAGGGTTGCAACAACCGAATTTTCTGTTACAGCAACCTAGCGATTAGGTTGGCACAAAGTTCGGCCTTTAAAAAAAAATTAATGTCGTCTTCTCTAATCTTTAAAGAGATCAGATCTCGTCTGGATTTGTGTTTTTATTAAATTGAAAATGTGAGTTTTAAGAAGCAATAAGACAGAGAGAATAATATTTAATCTATCATGATGCCGATAAGGATTATCTCTCATTCAAGGAGAAAACAGATTCATTGTGACAACCGAATTTTCCGCAAACTGAATAGTTTGGTTGCAGTAACCGAATTATTTAGTTGTCGCAACCAAATGTATTCCTAGTACAATTTAAATATATGTTTTCAATCGAAATTCTGTTGTTTTAAGAGAATTTCGGTCGGCACAAACAAATATATCGATGGTTCCAACCAAATCATTCAGTTGGCAAAAAATTCGGTTGTCGCGATGAATCTGTTTTCTCTGTGTTGTTTTACATCAATATAAATTATTATAAGTGTTTGCCTTTGTTACAAGATTAATAGGAGGTTTTAACAAGACCTTTGTGGTAAGGTGCACGAATTGGGCTATATTTTGTTTTGTTTTTCAGGTATTTTGTCACTGTATATTCGTTCGTTTGTTGAGAAACGTCAAATAGAAACCGCACTTAAAATGGGCAATTTATAAGAACTATAAATTCAATGGGTATCCATTATCACACCAGTAGGTTAAAAATTAATAAGAAATAACTAATAATTACAAATTAGTTATAAAACTACTACAATTCAAATAAACTATACTTGCATATGTATTGGATCTAAAACAAAAACATTAAACAATACCAGAAAAAAGCACAAAAAACCTTAACTGCCAATATTATAAATGGCCTCCCATTAATTATAGGGTATAGAGTTTGAGTACAAGAAGAACAAGCAACATGAAACACTCCTTTTAAAAAGGGCTTAAGCCTATAAATATGCATCGTACTGAAGACTTTGATGGCCAGCAAAACAAAACTCAAACCAAATTGTAATAAATAACAACACTTTATGCTGTGAAGTGCATCAATTTGTTGATGAGCCTTGATTGATTTCTTGTAAGGCCACACTTAGAGTTTTTTATAGAGTACTATTGTTATGAGTCTGGGTATAGAAGATGCTAAATGCGAACTCGCCCCTTGTGTAATATATTTCAAGTTCATCATCATACAAAATACTACAAACAAATGATAGAACACCAATATTGTTTAAATTGTTGCCGTTTAACAATTTGCTTGCAACAACAACTTCAAAAATTGGTTTTAAATCGTTGCTAATGAAAATTAATATCTTCTAATTGTTTATTTTGACAGTTGTAGTTACAAACATTGATAGACGTCGAAAAGAAGAAAACAAACGTGAAAAGTGTTTATTGTTCATTAATTGACAGGTATAATAAAATATAATCGCAGCGTCAATACAGAAAACAAATTGGTTCTTGGTAAAGTCAATTGATTACAAACTCTCAAAAATTACTACATATGTATTTCAAAATTATTTATTTAAAATATTTGTTGTACATAATAAGCAAATGCCAATTTAAAATTTTTTACTTGCCAAAACAGTCTATAGTAATATTTGCATATCTTGATTTTTTGCACAGTAGTCGTATGCACATCGAATACGTTTAGTTACGGCATTCCTTTGTAAATGCAGTAAATTGTTAAGAAATATAAAAGGAAAAGGGTTACTAAAACCCAATGATTCATCCCGCCTCTTCTGCGACAAAAGACCATGAAACAAAAGTCAAATTTAAATACTACTTAGAAAACAATCAAAGCACCGCATTAGTTTTCTTTTAACTTCCTTTTAACTATGCGACACGAAAATTTAATCCTTTTTCTTTATTCATGCTGTTTAAAATCTTTCTGTGGGCGTAACATCTTGTAGTAGGCCGTGTACGCAGTCAGTGTGCTGACTGACCATTTTTTTCTTTTATTCCAAAATTAGCAACAGTAGACAACTTTAGTTGTTTAAATGCAAATGTCCTAGTCACAACACAGTTGCAGTTTTGGTAAGGCCGAGTATGCATTTTGTTTCAAGCAGTGTTGCCAGTGAATTTTTCAAAAAATACTTTCACTAAACAAAAAATACCTTTTCTTATACATTCTTTAAAAATCTCTTCTGGTTTTTATATGTCAACTTTTTATACATATGTACATATTTAAAAATTATGTCAATTAACTTTTTTACGATTTCCATACTCTGCATAAATCAAGAAACATTAAATCTTTCTAAAATTATTTTAAGATATAAATTTGACTGAAATTTCAACTATTGCATAAGAACTCTTATAAACATTTTACTAAATTTAAAAAAAAAATATTTTTAGATATAGGGAGAATGGAATAGGTAGATAGAACTGCCAGTATTTACAGTATTTGATTACAATATTTCAAAACAAAAATCATACCTCCTATCAAAATGTAGTATGTATTTCATACTAACAGTAACTTTTCGTCAACAAGTAATTTTTATACATTGGCTTTTATAGAATCGTCTATTAAAATATGTTTATTTTAGAGAAAAGGTAGAAACAACTGTTATTTAAGAAGATTTCCATTTAATTGGACAAAAATACCTACATTTTGACTTATTAAAAATATCTGTTCCTTTTCCCCTATTCTGCTATTTTTTAACCAAAAACCGAACTTCTGGCAACACTAGTTTCAAGTAAGTTTACGAAAATGTATAAAAACCTTTGCGAAAAAAGGGTTGTGCGTTGTAGCTGATTTTTCTGGATAATCCCGGATGAGAGTCTATGAGACAGGATTTAACTGTATTGTTTGTTGTTTAAAATAACAAATTTTTTTTTCTTAATTGTCGGTATATTTAAAAAGGGTTTAAGTCAAAGAAATCCTTAGACTACTATGTGACTATATGCTTGAAGGCAGAGTTTAAAAATAAATTAACTAGATATTTCTTTAAAAGTCAATTCTTTCGTAGCTGATTTGATTTACAATATTTTACCTATTCTCTTAATCGCTGTTGTTTTGTGTTTATAAGTAATCAACCTAGACAATTAATCCGATCGACTAATTGACGAAAATTGCGCCTAATCGTTTAACCCGAAACTTTTTGAGTAACCTAATTTGTGTTCACATATCTTCAGCAAAGCATATTATCGACTAAATAAAGTGTGAGCTAAAAACACAAATAAATTTTTCATTATCAAAGTAGTTTTAGTCGAAATTAATCCATTATGAGAACTAAACACTTTTCATACATACGAGTTTATCAAATTAAACACGACGTTTTTCATTTCACTAAGCCTACCAAAGGTGCGGTAAAAATTAGCAAAATTAACCCAAAAACTAAGAACCTTAGTAAAAAAAGTGTAGATATAATCATATGTGGCCTTATCTATTGTAAAACATATTGTCATGCAAAAATACATATGTCGGTATGCAATACCATACACTCTAAAAAATGTTTGTAAGTGTACTACAATAAAATGGGTAAAGTTTTACGTAATATTACGAAAATTCAGTAAATATAAACAAAAAATGCCTAAAAATGTTTTGTACACACTTTCATATACAATAATACACACAAGAAGTATTTTTAGACATAATGTGCTTAAAATTAAACACTTTGTGCCTAAAATTAGTATACTTTTGTTATATTAAAATTTGCACAAATTTTTTAAATAAACTAACTTAGAATGGTAATATATATTTTGACATTTGGAAATTGGAAAATATTAAAAAATTAAAAAAGCTAAAAACAAAAATTAATTTTTCAAAAATTTTTAAATATACTATTTGTGAATATTGTGAATTTAAATTCAAGATGACCATCATTACTGCACGTACCCATTCGAAATATATTGTGTATTATATTTATAATTCATTATTATTAAATAATACATACATAAAATAAATTTACTTTAAAAAAAAAATATTTTTCTGCAGTTTAATTTAAACCATGCGTTGGCATTTTTTATATAGTTACGCATATAGAAATGCATTTTAAGGTTTTGATTGCGTATATATACTCTTCAAATATGTTTTTTACGCACAATTTTAGTAAATTTTCAAATTACTTTTATAATTTCATTAATTTTTACGCACTTTTAATGTAAATTTACCCATTATGTTTGTACCAACTTACGCATAATGTGTGTTCTTTTTATTGTTTACGCACACAGAGTAAATTTACCCAATTTATAGTAGGAGTACAGTTTCCTACTATAAGTTGGGTAAATTTCAACAGAAATTTAATAGAATGTATATATTTTTTTAAATTACCTCTTATTTTGTCATATATAACCACATCTAATTATATATTGATCTTTATAAAATTATATATAACACTATTTATAATCATATATCGCTTACACGGGACCGTATTTATTTATATATGACTTATACAGCACCATATATACTTATATATGGCTTATAGAGAACCATAAATAATTATATATGCTATAAGATATAATTATATATTATTTAATATATTGGTTTATATTAAAGATTTTTATATATGATATAAGATATGGTAGAATATTTTCCAACAAATTTGATAAATATTTATATATGATTTCATCTATGTCAGGAGTATTTTAGATATTATATAATATGTTATTAGATACAATTGTATGTGGTTCCATGTCAATGGTATCCAATCCCAGCCAGGCAGACAAAAAAAAATGTTTTTGGTTTTTTTGATATATTTTTATTTTCTTAGTAATACGAGTATTTTTACAAAGTTTTAAAATTTTACCCATTTCGGAGAATCAATAGTTAGAAACTTTTTATATTATTCAAGATATAATTACTTTACAATTTACTTTAGCAATTTAGGTTCATATAATTAGATTTGCTCTTTGTTTTAAAGTCCCCGCAGGGACGGTTTTTCGTTTCACAAGTTACTATGAAGACATTTTGTAGAATAACGAAAAGTTTAAGGACAGTTCCCAAAGTAACAAAATGTCTTCATAGTAACTTGTGGAACGAAAAACCGTCCCCGCAACATGTGCTGTGCACATATATATATATATATATATATATATATATATATATATATATATATATTAGGGTGACCCTTAGCTATATGGCGGATTTTTTTTGCAGATTCTTTTCACTTTCACCCCCCAGTTTGGTGAATGTTGGTAAAAAACATCGTCGAAAAATTTCAGCTGAATCGCAAGCCCGTTCAAATTTGGGGAACACCAAAAAATTGAAAATTCTTGGCTCAAAACTTCAAAACTATTGATTTCACAAAAAAATTGTGTGAAAGAATATTGTTACTTATGAAGTTTTCAATATTTCGTACTATTACAAATTTTTTCTGAATCGAATAGTTTACAAAATAAACATACAAATGTACAAACATACATATATGTACGACGTAAATTCTAGCTCGTAGTGAACGTATCAAAATGTACTCTTGACAACTAATACCCCATTCATACTGAACTCCAAAATACGTATTTTCGTTATTTCCAAATTTTTGATTTAAAATTTGTGTGGAATTTGAAAGTAAAAAACTTGAAAAACGAAAATACGTATTTTGGGGATCAGTGGGACCGTTATAAAAGCAGCAGAATTTTTGTTTACTTTCCTGCAAAACCACTTGTTTTTTAATGTCGATCATTTGAAATTCTAACTAGTAGTGAACGTATTAAAATGTGCTCAAAATTTTTGCGGAAAACATACATACTTAGTCGATAATTTTTCTTTAGCTTTATGTGGGAGTAAATTGTAAGACGGCTGAAATGGAAGAAATAATTAAAAAATGTCATTAGCGATTATTTTTTTAAATAGAACGCAGTGCTCTCGAAAAATTTGCTATAGGTATGTGTACTAAGGATATTTTGTGAATATATTGCGATGTTAAAACAATTATGCACATTTAAATGAAAAGGCACAATTTGAATCATCAGCTTCAGATAGTAAATGGGGACTTCAAGACCTATAAATGGTATGGTTTTTGACACAACATTAATAAAAACTAGGCGTGTAAATACAACATGCGCTATAGTTGAAAACCTTTTGCAACAGACGTTCTTATGGCTACCATAAAGACACCATATACACGAGGTTATTTTGAGAAATGTGTTTGAAGTTAAATTCAACAAAAATGGCAGTCCAAATGATGCCATATTAAAAAGATTTAAAAAAGCTGAATTTAAAAATTTCGGTTTGGAAGAGATGACAAATTAGCAAAATGTTATGTTAAGGAATCAGCCAGTCATGTTATAGATTTTGCTCAGTCTATGCTGAAAGAAAAACTACCACGAGGTGATTATAAAGAATTATTAGAACTCACTTTGATATTTTTGGGACAACTGCCTGAGAAACGCCATTCTAACGCTATGTATTAATAGTTTCATTCCGAAAAGAATTTAAATTAACAAAACAAGAAGAAAATTTGCGACAAATATGAATTTTTATAATAAATATATATATTCAAGCTTGGTTTTCGTATACATCTGCAGTAATGACGCCTTACAATGACTTCCTCTTATTGCAACAAATATACAATTTTGAAAACATTTATAGGGATATACCACAGGTTGCACTTTAAAAAATGCTAAATCATTTATGGTACCTTAATTCCGAAAATGTCGCTCTGGTATTTTTTGATTCAAGAATACCACATTCCACAAAAATTCACCAAACTGGGGGGTGAGACTGGGAAAAATCAAACATTTTTGTTAAGGGCCACCCTAATATATATACATTTTTATTTTGTTATTTTTTTAATTATTATAATTTTTCTGCACATTTTTTCTAAGGCCGAATGATATGTTTTAAATATGAAGTCTTATAAAGCCATATATTATGTAAAGCGGTTGAGTACAACTCTGGGAGACCAGGTTCAAATCCTGTTGAGGGCATTGTTTCTTTCATTTTGTTATTTAAAATGTTTTAGATTTTTTTTAACTAGATTCTATGCAATATATTGTTACAATATATTGTTGATCTGCCTTTTTTTGGATCAATTAGATATTAGTAAATCCCAAAATATATTTTGTTTTTTGTTTAACTTACCTTAAACCTTTATTTAAATTTTTTGCTTCTTTGGTTCCAAATCGATAAAAAAAAATACCAAACAGCTGATTTTCAAATCATTTTCACATTTTTTTTTTAATTTTGGGAATAAATTTAGATCATACCTATAGTAGAAATTCTACAATTCTGATTTAAATTAAAAAACTATACATTTTCCTATGATTTTATATCAAAATGAAATTGTACGAGTTTTCTTAACAGTTGTTAGTAATATTTCGGTACACAATTGCAAAATAAGAATTCTTTCTGGGTTCACAATTTATTTTAAAATTAACTGTTTTGACATGGAATGAGAAAACGGGAGTTTTTAAAGCATTTGATAAAGATGAGAATCAGAAAAAATTTGGAAGTATTCTTAAAGATGGAAAGAAACAAAAAGTTACGGATGATGGGGAAAATGTGGATAAAAAAGAGCTCATTGTTTAAATATTTTTGGAATTTACGTTCATTGGAGTACAAAAAAAATCGTATTATGGGCTTGGTACAACCGAGTAAAAATCCAATTAGGAGAAGACCAACTTTGACCGAAAGAAAATATATATTACTTTGACTGTTATTTACCATCTGTAGGCGGAGGAGTTTTGTTGTGCAAAAAAATGTGGGGATTTTTGAACTCTGTTTTTAAATAAAACTTCTTATATTTCGAATTATTAATTAAAATATTTTTATTTATATTAATCATATAATTATAAATTATATTCTAATACCCTAACCAAGCACTAGCAACAAAGGCTTTCCGCTCGTTGCACAGTGGGGTGAAACATATGCAAAACGAGGATTAATTCAGGGAAGCATGCAATTTATTTTAATTTTATTTAAAAACTAAAAAAAAAACTATGTAATTAATTATTAAATTAATTAATAATAAAATTGCTTTCAATAAAAATCCAAACCATGTTATTGAATTTTGCACTTCGAAAGAAACCTTTAAATTGTTACTTTTTGAATTCTTTAATTTGTAATTTTTTTTTAACTATAATACATGTTGTTAAGTCAATGGAATATATAAAGTTTCCTACAGACTAAGGAAAGATTATATATTCCATTGACTTAATAACATGAAATAAATAAATAGAAATAAATAAAATTTTTCGAACAATTTCAAATATTACCACGCTATAAAGCCTTTAATTTATAATATAAGAATTTTGAACAAGTTTTAGGTTGTTTTGAGATTTATATTTTTAAAAAATATATTATGAAACTAAAATTCTACAAATATTTGTTGTTTTTTAATTAATTTTAAAAATTAAGTGTAATAAATATATTTTTTGGAAGCAAAGCACATTCATTGCTAAAATATGGAATTAAAAATCATCTTCATAATTATTGTCACCTTCAACATAATCATAAATCAAGTGATGTTTGTGGTAAATTTAAGTTATGTAATTTTTTACCATAATGTTTGTTTTTGCTTGAATTTTTTAAGCCTTTATTAGGAGCTTCTTGTACCAATTGGCAATAGATCATGGAATACTATTTCGGGTCCATGAATCAAGAATTTGTGTAAAGTGAGAGGCATATAAAACTATGGGTAAAACTATACGAAATGATTTGCGGTTTTATGTGTAAAGTCGCGAAATTTTTCGATGTGAATCTCGTGACCACAGAAAACAACAATTAGAATTATATGCAATCTTTCTATTAATTCTACATCAATTTTTGTAATTTCAGCAGAAACTTCTGCATTTCAGAAATACCGCCTGGCAGTGTTGTCATCATTTTCAAAACCTGGTATTGGTTGGTCAACGATAAGTCCAGTTTGCTCTCTCAGCAAATACTCAAAAAATCTAATGCATCCATAAACCAAACTTTAAATTATCCACTTTTACTTCTTTCGTGATCATTTTATCAACTGAGTTAAACTCTTTACTTGTTGCACTGTCTGTTACAAAAATCATACTACAACAGCAATAACTAAAAAAATCACTTAAACGAAAAAAAACAGAAAAACAAATTTAAGTTAATGTGTTCCACAAAATTTCAAATATTTTTAAATGGGACATAAAGGAGAAAGTTTTTTTTTTATTATGCAAGCTGAAATACCATATTTTAAGAATATATAAAAAGTTTTTCCCAAGTATTCTCACAAATATTTTGAAAATCAACATTTCTTCAAAAAAATCATTTTTTTACCAATTTTAGGAAAAAGTTTAAAAATATTTCCGCAATGTTTTTCTTTACAAAAATGTATTAATAAATTAGTCAAATACCTGAAGTTGATGTATCCATTTTAAAAAAATTGTTTTTCAAGAAACAATTCGCACAAATTGCAATCAAAATATCTTGATTTTCACTTTTTAACAAATATTGCCAAATTAGCAAATATTATTCAACTTTGAGAGCGTAAAGTAAACAATATAGATCCATAATTTTTTTTTAATTAATTCTCGTTGTTGGTACTGTTTACGCCAATTTGCGTTGTAGCGAAAACAGACCAGAGCCTCTGGTGGGAATTGAACCCACGACCCCTGCACTGATAGGATAGCTCGCTACCAACTAGCCTACCGGGGCACTCTTAATTAAAATATATTGCTAAATTTGTATACTCCACACTACTCTCTACAACACACTGCCGTACATCTTCAAATCTTAATTTTTTTTTTGTAAGACAGTTTCGAAAATTTTATTTACAGTCAGATCTTAAAGTGTGATATAACCATGTTTTTGTCTCAAGGACACCAATGTTTTTCTCTAAAAGCCATAACCCTAAGTATTCCGTTCTAGTATTTATCCACCACATCTCAGTTCCCATGTGCCTTATGTATACCCTAATATCAGAAAATTAAAGCTCGAAAAAATTATTAAACTTTTGCTAAGAAGGTACTTCATAATTTCAGCAGAGCTATTGGACGTTTTGGTTTCACTGTTTAATTGTTCTTCATATTTTTGGCCCTTAGAGCAAAATATTGATATCTTCGAGACAAAAACATCGATATATCATACTCAAAGATCCGACTGTAAATTGCCTTGCAAAAATACTTTATATTTGAATGTGTACGGCGCACTTTTTTACCTGGTATGTCCACTGCACACTCTTGAATTGAAATTCGAAAATCATAATCTAAATTTCATTAGGAATTTACTGAGTTTCAATTAGGAATTCTTAATCACATGTGGTTTCTAAATTATAATTGTGTTTTTCTGAATTTCAATTGGGAATTCTCAATTACAACTTCACAGTCGAATATATCAGGGGTAAGGAAAATCACGTGGCAGATGTGCTGTTGCGTATATAATTCTCAAATATTATGAATACTGAGGTGAATAATATATTGAAGGTAACAACGAGACTTCAATAAAAAAGGCAAACATTAACCCTAAAATTATGAGAGATTAAATTGTAGCCAATCCGAACGTCTACGAGATGTTGTTGAATATGAAAAAAGGGAAGATTATAATTGGATCAATGCTAATGAGAAAATCGATCTACACCCAGAGAAAGGATTGGTTACAATTTGATCAAAATCATTAAAATTTATTTTGTAAGTATTTTATTTTATTTGGAACAACACATAATCCATTAATTAAAAAGTTGGAAAAGAAACTAAAAATTAATCCTATTATCTAATTATTGGAATTTCCAATCAACTTTAAAAACAAAATTCGTTCAGTATTTGTGTGCAGTGGAAGCAGCAATTTATTTAGTGAATATATTAGAAAATTGGTACAATCTATCAAATTTATTAAACAATTTTCGATATTCAAAAGTGATAACTACAAATATGGTTATCCCCATCAAATATATCATTTAATTAGGCTTTCAGGAGAAGCAATCGAATTGTGGATTGTATTGATAATAGACGCCACTAATGATTGTTATTGATAAACAAAATTTTATACTATATTTGTTTTTTAAAAAAATTATTTAAATTCAAAATTAGCCATCATAATTTATAAGTGTTTGTGGTGTACTGGGTAGAGAGGAAGCTCAGTATTTCGAATATCGGAGTTCTAATCCCGGAAAAGGCAAACATTCAAAAAAAGTTTTTTTTTAATAAAAATATTCATTTTCAAATATTGTTTAAATGGCAAATATATCAAAGAAAATTAAAATTAGTTGTGGTGCAGTAAGCAAGGGTGTGAACTATAAATCTGTATGCCCAGGTTCGATACCGGAAAAATCAAAAAGAAAAAATTTCTTTATATAAAATTTTGTGGAACGTAAAAATATTTCTGTGGAATATAAATATCAAATTGGAAAACTGAATATTGGCTTTCACAACTAAAAATACAATTTAATATGAAGAGAGTTGTCGTAACCTCCAGAACTCGATTGGCAACAAATTCTGTAGCCACAACTGATAAATTCTACTCACAGCTTAAGAATAAAGCTGGTAATAAAGGGATAAAGTTATTCCAAATGTTAGTAGATGACAAACTATTTAATAAGAAACGTATCACGGACAATACGAGTTGGAGAAAGGAAAGTTACTGAGTAGATATCACGATGACAAGATAACAACAGTGGCTAACAAAATTAGAAAATATTTTTACTGAAAAAACATTTCTCTTATGTTTCACTCGTTATGTGAAATAATGTGCAAATTGCCAAAGGAGCAAGTCATTAACGAAAACAAGGGAGTCTATGAAAATATCTGACACGCCAATGCATGCGTTCGATACGATTATTATTAACACAATTGGTCCTTTGATGCGCTCAAATAGCGTAAATGAATACGCTGTAATGTTAATATGTGACTTAGCTAAATTTTTAGTCACTATGCCAATTCTCGACAAATCTGCTCGAGCAGTCGCCAAAAGTTTTGTATTGATTTATGGACCTATGCGGAAAATGATTTATTATATGGCGAACAAGTATAGAAATCAAATTATAAGGGAACTATGTAAATTGTTGAACATCGTCAACATCACTTCAACAGCCTTTTATCATCAGACTTTGGGCACATTTGAAAGGTCCCACAGAACATTCAATGAATATATGCGTTCGTACATATCTGTGGATATGAGTGGTTGGCTTACTTCACGTATTGTTTCAATACAACATCATCCACAGTGCATGGTCACTGTCCATATTAATTAGCGTTTGGCAAAGTTCCTCCATCGATAGATGCAATAAAATCGGATAAATTTGATCCACTTTATAATTTGGATTCATATGTGAATTAAGTGAAGTACAGGCTTCAAATCGCAATAGAACAACTAGGTCCATTGCCGTAAAGTCAGGTGACCTATTTCTTTTGGAAAACAATGCTGGTCATAAATTAGAACCACTCTATAAGGGAGCTTACAAAATTTTAGAAGTTGATGACCATACTGCGATGTTGACGATAAAAGGACTCTGAAAGTCCACAAGATTTATTTCAAATTACTTTAGTCATGCAAATAAAGGAATTATAAAAATAAATACTTTAAAAGGACAAAGTTTGAAAAATGGAATATCGATTTTTTTACTTTTATTAAAAATTAAATTACTTTTATTAATCATAAATTTATTAATATAAAAATTAAAATTTTAAATTAAAGTAAAAATTAAAAATAATAACATAATTTTAATACGATAAAATAATCAAAAACAACTACTTTGTCAGGAAAGACAAAAAAAAAGTTTTATAATAAACTTGTGGCATTTCTTAATAATTTTTTTTTTAATTTAAAAAGTGATGATAATTTTTAAATTTAAAAAAAAGATTAAAAAATGCCGCAAGTTTATTATAAAACATTTTTTCTCTCCTGAAAAGTAGTAGTTTTTGACTTCCAGAGTTGTATTTTTCTTTATATAAGCGTAATTTGGTCTGAAAGACATTACGAAAATGTAACCAAGTTTTTGGTATGAAAATATAACCCCGTTTTAGATTAAATGTTAAAAGTACTGTGTAGTATCAAATTCATACTTAAAAGTATTGAGCAGGTTCAAATATTCAAAAGTATGCACATTTACAAATTTGCACTGTTGCCACCAATTTTAAAATATTATCAGGTTTGAAAAAATAATACAAATTAAAAGATAAGAAAATATTGTTAAGTTTTTATCCCAATAAATACCGTTAAATTTTGTTGACATCTTCGGATCCCGAAACGGAAATTTTTATGCCCATTCAAGAAATAAAATACCCAATTTGGGGATAAATCCTCTAAACTGACAGCACTGACTTACCGTAGGATTATGTTTATTAAGCATATCTCACTCATACGTTGTAAGTACTTTTAAGCCAGATTAAGTAAAATTTGATAAATAAAGAATAATATAACATACATCCAGAAAACATCATCAGTTGTGGCTACTTAATTTATTGCCAATCGAATTATGGCTATCTTCATATTAAATTATATTTGAGTCGTGAAAGTCAAGATTCAATTGTCTTATTTAATATTTATATTCCACATAAATATTATTACGTTCCACAAAATTTTATTGAAAGAAAAATTTAATCAGGGAGATAAAAAAAAGTTGTTCAGCTCATTTTTGTATACATGTTTCAATATTCACAAACAAATTTTATAGTAATTTTATATAAATTTATAGTATTGTAGTTTAATTCTACACATTTGTGCCTAATTCTAAAATAGTTTGTGTACAACTTAAATTTGTCAAAAAATTATTTGATATTGAATACATATGCAAATGTAATTGGAATGGGTCATAAAATTAGCTGAATTTCACAATATTATTGTGTGTAATGACATTCTTTTATTCATCAGATTTAAACCTGAAAATTTTAAGTTGGTCGTGGTAAGTATGTTAAACAATATTTGTATAAGAAATTCATACTTTTTCTGGCAGATACCGAAGTGATTATAAAAGACGACCAAAACAAGAAAGTTCAAAAAATAACACAGTTTAAGATATTCACTCATGGGTAACTCTCAACACGTGAAACAGTCATTTGAAAATATGTAGCAAACATTTAAAGGTTTTTTTAGTTATAAATAAAATATGCAAATTTGTTGTGTTTTTAAACGCACTTTTTATCAAAATCGCGAATAAAAATATTATTAATCTCTTCTACACTCTAATTAATTTCTGTTGAAATTTATCCAACTTATAGTGGGAAACTGTACTCCTACTATAAGTTGGGTAAATTTACTCTGTGTGCGTAAACGAAAAAAAGTACACAAGTTGGTGCACACATAATGGGTAATTTTACAACGAAAATAAAATGAAATTTCAAAACTAATTCGCAAATTAACTAAAATTGTGCGTAAAAAATTTATTTGTAGTGTAAATATACGCATGAAATGCGTAAAAATACATTTTTAAATTCGTAATAATACAAAAAATGTGTAAGTTTATTATACCAACGCAATGCTTTAAATTATACTGCACAAAAACATTTGTTTTATAAGACAAAAAATTTATTTTTATTGCAAACAAATGTATATGATTTATTTTGATTTAAATGTAAAGTGAGTAGACCATTCTTTAATTGATTTTTCATTTATTTTAAACTACTACTACTAATTAAACCCCCTAAATTTAAAAATTGTCTAATATTGGGGCGAACGGCACACGTTTGGAACTACTGAAGTCTGATCTTCTTCTTCTTTCGTTGAAAGTTATGGATTTTTGGTAAAAGCTTACGGTCAACATGCACCAATTCAAAAAAATTGTGAAAGATGGTTTGCGCGATTCAAAAGTGTTGATTTCGACACAGAAGACAAGGAGAGGCCAGGTCAGCCGGAAAAGTTTGAAAAATTGGGAGCATCACTCTACCAAGATTGTTGTCAAACGCAAGAAGAACTTGCATTATTATTGGGAGTCACACAAGTCATTTCCCTTCGTTTAAAAGCATTGGGATTCATTTTAAAGCGAGGAAATTGGGTCACATATGAATTGAAGCCGAGAGACGTTGAAAGGCGATTTTGCATGTCGGAAATGCTTCTTGAACGCTACAAAAAGAAGTAATTTTGTTATCGTGTTGTTACTGGATATGTAACGCCCGGCCAACCAGCCAAATCAATGCCGAAGCCGAATATCCATGGCGCCAATGTAATGCTCTGCATTTGTTAGGATCAGAAGGGTGTTTTGTATTATTAGCTGTTGAAATCGGGTCGGACGATCAAATGTGTTCGGACCTGTACCGAACACAATTGTTCGGTACAGGTTCGGACCTGTACTGAACACAATTGCAAGATTGGACGTTGTTGACAACGTCCAATCTTGCAAGACCGGTCAAAAACTATTTGGAAAACAGTAGATGGGATGTTTTGGCTCACCCGCCTTATAGCCCATACCTTGTCCCTTCTGACTACCATTTGTTTCGATCGATGCAGAACGCCCGTACTGGAATACGCTTCACTTCAGACCGGGGTATCAGAAATCAGCTTGATTCATTCTTTACCTCAAAACCGGAGCAGTTGTTTTGGCGCGAAATCCATATGCTACAAGAAAGATGGGAAAAAGTGGTGGCTAAGACAATATTTTGAATAATGTATCAATTCATTTTGTTATTATAATAATCGACATTATTAACTTGTATACCCAATATACAGCTAAAACACAGTAAATTGTTTTCCCGTGGATAAATTTCACTCGAACAAATTTATATTTTTTTATTTTATAAGAAAGACACAAACATTGTAAACCGAAAATGTCACCTTTTTACTTGAAAAAACGGTCTTGGATATTAAATTTGTGTGACAACAAATTGTAAAAAATTTTCAAGCAAGTTTCAAATAGATTTCATCCTTCGTGAAGACTCTTAGTTTCAATGTCACTACAATATCATGATATCGTTGACATGCAATCTTACCATGATGTGTGCCATCAAAAGCCAATTTAAGTTTACATTTTAATTTAGCCATAAAAACTGAAAAATAATTTTTTAAAAAAATCTGATTTTTTCAAAGAAAAAACTATGACAGTTTCTCTGAAATTAAATCGGAAAGTGTTTTTCACATTTTACGGCCATTACAACCTATTGTGTATAAGATAGGTGTGTATTTTCTATACATGTGATAATAATACGATACGAATTTCTTAACTATATAGACGCAAAAACATTAAAAACGTTTCAAAAACTAAACAGAAAAATATTACAAATGGTAGAAATTATTTATATCATGAAGTGACATGGGCAAAAAAATGTATACTTTCCCCTAAATACGATGGTGGTGGTAGTAGTAACAAAAGTAATTGTAAAATGTTGAAAATTGTAATATACGGGAAATATCTGTCACGAGTGAGAATATAATCAGATACATACTTATCTTATAGATACTTATATTTATGTGATTTAAAAGTATCAAGAACAGATACATACTTATCTTATACATACTTATCTTTATGTGCTTTAAAAGTATCCAGAACAATGAAACAAAGTAATAAAAGAAATTTTAACACCCCATTGTGGCCCAAAATCGGAATCTTATTGAACAAAATTCTAGAAACTGTAAACTTTAGAATAACATATAAAAAGGGTTTAGAAAAAACATATATTTAGGTTTTTGATTTAAGTTATTAGATTACCGTAACGCGGCTAGAAAAACGGAATTTGCTTACGAAATTTTGATTTATGAATATTTTAAATCTTGCAAAAACCTTCATTGGTCGTCACTGGTTACAACTTTATAACCCAGTTTCAGACAATCTTTTCAAGAACGACATATACGACATTTTGTCAGCCATTGTCAGCTTTATTTTCTAAACGGGTTTTTTAGTTAACAAAGGCAAAAGATTAAACTGATGAAATGCCATATATTCAGAAATATTATTTTAATAAAAAAGAACACAAATTTTTTCACCAAAGCATTTTACCACTAGTACGTACGTAAGCGTCAAAAATATATTTTTATTTCTTATAATTTTGGAGGACAAAACTTAAATTCAATATAAAAGTACTTAAAATACTGTTGTAAAATATTTTAAAATTTATTTTAATTAGCAATAGAGTAAATAAATATATTATGTACAATTTAAAACTTTAAAAAGCAGATTTACATTATTTTTTTCAATTGAATGCCATTTTTTTAATTTTTAAATTTAAATAATTTTGTATTACAACTTTTTTGTATATATTTGCGTTTGTTGTTTTTAAAGCTTACTTAAGCTTATTTTAAGCATTTTCAATATATTTTAAAGAAATTACGAGAAAAAACTACGTTTTATGAAATAGATAAAATATGATCTAACGTTTTGCAAAATTTTAAGTAGATAAGTCAACTCTTCGTTACTTATCGTAGCAGATGGCAATTTTAAGGCGTATTTGAACTAATAAAGTGTTCCGCTCATTAGCTTTAACCATTCTTGGAGTCTCTGGTGTCTAATTGTTTAAGACACATGCAGATAAATTAAAAACCACATGTAATTAAAGACCATTGTCGTCATTATTGGTTTTGGCCAGAAAAATCATCAAAATTATCCATATGAATGAAATTATCCATATGATGAAATAATTTTTATTTTTTTTTAATTTTAAAACAAAGTTTTGGAATGCATGTATATTAGTAAGATATCTATTTATCATCGATGGTAATCGAAATGATATTTTAAGGATAACGATATTTTAGTTATTCAGCGGTAAGAGTTTCCAGTTATTTCGGAAACTATATCTTAAGGGTAACTTTAATTTATCTTTTTATGATAACCGATTTCTTTTGGCCCAAATTAATTGATATGGACGATATGTGGTCTCCGCAGGATGGCGCTACGTGCCACACAGCGGACGCCACGATGACATCTACCCGCCCTTTTTGAAAAATGTTGTACAAACAACTTAACGGTAATACTATCGACAAAACTAACAAAAAATTACTTTAATTATTTTGTGAGTGTTTAATCAGAAAACATAACATACCGCAAAAAAATAATAGTACAAACGTGGTTTTATCAACGAGGTTACAGACTTAATAGAAACCAATTCGCTCATCCTCTGGAATAGTGTCTCTTAAATTATATTAAGAAGTGGTAATGTTGTAAGATTTTTTATAGAATGGAAAATGTATTTATATTGATCAATTTGAATTTGATTTATAATTTTATTATTATATTGAAAAGATTAATAAATCATCGAATAAAACCGTATTTTTTTAAAGAAACACATTTTTTGTATATTTTTACTGTTTTTTTTTTATTTTAGGGCGTTTAACCATTTTTTTAGATTGTATAAAATTGTCTTAGAATAATATACTCGGTGTCAAAAATTATATGTAATATGTTAGTTTGTATACTATACTACTATTTCAATAAAGTAATTCATTCACTCGTCCACCTCTACTGCACAATATACCATATAGTAATCAAACTGCAATACAACTTGAGAACAAGCTTTTCTTAATTTCGTTTATTATAATGTTTATAAAATGTGAATTCACAAGCAGTATTTAACAATGCTTGAGAATTGAAATAGACGATTGAAATAGAAATATTTTTCAATACATTCTAGTCTTGTTGTCTTTGTTCTACGCTTATAATGCATACAACAAGTGCCGTTACTTTTTAAGCTAGTACAATATTATTTTTGTAAGCTTATTCTACAATTGCAAGAATAAGCTTATAGTAATCATACACACATAATATTTTCACGAGGGTTCCGTTTTGATTTTTCTACAATTGTTACGATAGCCTTTTTCAATGCATTCTCAAGTCTTTTTCAAGCTTAAGGCTTGTGTTTGAAAGCTTTTAATAATATTTTTCTCAATTAATTTGGTATGTTGGGTGATTACTTTTTCATGTACATATGTTCTTAAATAATAAAAAGTACCTTATTCGAGGATTTAAAATGTCTGTAAAAAAATAAATGTCTTAAAACATGTAAATATTGTTAGAACATGTAAAAAATTATAAAAAAACAATACTTAAGATGAAAAACAATAATTTAAGATTTCTCTTCCCCAGCATATTATTTATCTAACTTGTATGTATAGATACTTTTATACTCGTGTGAATATTATTTTGTGTTTTGTGTGCTTAATTCATTATACCACATGTCCATGTTAAAAGGTGTTAAAGATGGAATTTCATTTAATTTTCCATAAGTTGATGAGATACGAAAGGCGAGTATGTGTATCTAATGACTACTGCAGATGGGCTAAAAAAAATCGAATTATTGTATTTTTGTTTTTTGTATGTTTTTTTTTTTTATTTAGTAAATCGGCTGCTGTGCACCTTTATTAAGTCCCAAATAATCTACAGTGTAGAGTATACACTCTTACAGAGATACAAACATTTTTAGTAGAATGTATTACAATCTGTGTTGCCAGTGTCAAAATCGTCATTGCATTTTAAAAAGTCGTCAAAAAATTTTTAAAAACTATCAACATAAAAATCTATTTTTGTTATTAGAACCCTAAAACCCGTCAACTTATTTCAATTTATGCCCTGGTTAAGATCTACCCAGCAAAAAAAAATGGTAGTAATTCTGTGACTATAACTTTTTTCATTGCTTCCTAAACTTCTGTTGACATTCTTTTATGATTTTTTGGTGTTATTCTAAGGCACTTCCAAAAGAATTCATGTGTTCATATTTCAAATGCAGTGATCTGGATATAAACCTGATGCATATCTTAAAAAATCACTCTTCATTACTTCTAAAGCATAAGTTATAGTATATCGTATATTTTTGGAATCTAAAGCATTTATTCAAATTGAAAAAATAGTTCTGTTGAATTTTTAAAATTATTTTATATATTTTAGTTTAAAATTTCATGAGGGTTAGAATTTATGCAGTTTTGCAATTTTTATAAAAGTTTTGAAATATCAAGAAAAACACATTTTTTTTAACCTTTAATTGAAACTAGCTGGCCTGTCATTTGCATTTTTCCAGCCTTAAATATTTATGACGACGCAATCTGTGTATTTTTGCATTACACTACACCATAGCCAGTTTTAATTTAGAATTTATTAAAATAATTTAAAATTGTGTAAAAATTATTTCAAATTGCCCAAAAATGTTTTAAAATTGTGCAAAAATTATTTAAAATTGTTCAAAAATATTTTAAAATTGTCTAAAAATGTTTCCAAATTGTACAACCAATTATCCAAAAATATTTTAAAAAGTGTCTAAAAATTCATTAAAATTTTTGAAAAATGCTTTAAAAATGCTTTTTCACTAATTCAGAATTATTTATTTGTTTTAATAAAAAGTATTTGTAAATCAACGCATAAATTTCGCTTCTTTAAACTTATTCTTCTGCATTCTTATGAATTAAATTTTCATCAAAGTTTAAATACTACAAAGTATATGAACATTTTCCACTCATGCACCAGAATACCTAATCATTGTATTATCATTGCTTCCTTAGAGTAAAGTATGAGTAATGAGTAGTAGCTATATTTGAATACTTCCATCCTATGACACGCTAATGTTAAATTCATCGATGAAACCATTAGAAAAGAAGTGATGCCTTTGCCATAGTAGTGATGCTTTTATTGCTTCTTTAGCAGCTTCATTTTTGCTGGGTATATAAGCACTAACCACTGGTAAACATATTTTATAATAACTCTTCTAAATTTTTACCACATATTTCTTCTAATCAAGGTTTAAATTTAATCATATACATTTCTATGGTTAAGAGTATCAACTAAGGATATTTTAAAAAAGTTCAGTTTATTTCATAATGACAACCCGTATTTTGATGCACTGGACACATAAATTACTCTATTAATAAATTACTATCATAAAATTACAATAAATATACGATACGTACATAATTTTTAAATTGTAAACGTAAATAATTCCAGATACACAGAAGTTACTGCACAAAAAACTTTTACTTTTCACGTTTTCAAAAAAAAATTTTGTTTGTATATATTTTTGTATTGCCTTTTGTTTTTTATTTTGACACATACTAATATGTGTATACAGATTAAAAATATTGATAAGTTATTATTGTTACAGCGGTATTCATAAAAAAATCTTAATGCAAGTTTCAAATGCATTTTAGTTAAAAAACATTTTAAGCCTAAAAAAGGTTTATTAAAAATTCGTATTCATAATCAGTATTTTAACTAATAAACGATTTAATGATTTTTTAACTTGAAGATGGCAACACTGTATTTTTTTATTTGTCATATTAATCGTAATGATGCAAATCAATGACTACTAAACCATACGTTACTCGTTTCTATGTATTTTTTTCTTGTCGTTTTTCAGAAAAATATTGGTTTTATAAAACAAAAAATTTATGAAAACTTGTTTATTAACTAAAAAAAAGAAAAAGAGTCAAAACAAAATGCCCAATAAAAGTGTTACATAGATAATGTTTTTATTGTAGAAAAAAAAGTATTCAAATAACCGGTTTTATTTTCTTTGTTTTGATTAAACAACACACCACTATAAAACACAATGAATAATATCCAAAAATATTACTATTTTTGCTAAAATTTTTTACCCAAAATTGAAAACGGGTCGCTCCTCTTTTTGTAAATTTTCGTCTGACGATTGTTTAAAATTTGGGCAATAGTTTCTATTATAAACAAAATACAACTAAAAATATCACAATTTCCATATAAAAATGGTTCTTACTAATTATTTTCATCAAATATAGAGGGTCCATTATTTATTAAACAAAAACAAATAACTTCTTTTGTTTAAATGCCAATTTTTTGCAAAAATGTTTAAAATGAAAATAAACACAAAGCAATAATGTCATCTTAAAATAGGTTTAAAATAGGGTCGAACCAATTTTAAAATTCATTTATTTGAACAAGGTTTAAAAAAGGTATTTTAAGCTAAAATTCGTTTATGAATACAATTTTAGCTTAAAATTGGTTTGAAACACTGTTTAAAATTTTTATGAATACCGCTGTTAGTATTGAAAAGTTAAAAATTCAAGTGCTTTAAATATTGCTTGTATTGTGCTTTATTTTAAGTGTTTTTTACGGCTTTAACATAAGTATGATAAAAAGTTCCGTTCGTTAACTCAATAATTTGTACAAATTTGTACAATTTTTTACTGAATGGCATTCGCTTACACAAATTCCCGTAAACAGAAGAAGAAAAGAAGAGAGAATTAAGTGACAGTTCGATGCTGACAGGTTGCAAATTTTTACCAGCAATAATTTTTAAGCGGGAAAAACATATGATAAATTTTTGTAAATACAAATATAAATGATTTTCAACTTGGTTGTTGTAAGCAAAAGCAAAGCAGTAAATTTTGTAAATTGAATTATATAAAATATAAAAAACCTTCTTAAATGTTTCTGTTTAATATTTTAAAACAAGGATGCTATTTTTGCATATCGACCAGTTTTAATTTATTTTTGCATTTGGTTTTACTGTTTAACAAACTTGTAAATTGTGGAAAAATTTCCGTTCGCATACTTTTTTAGAAAATTTTAATTTTGAGATTAAATTTGTCATACTTCTGTAAGTTTGTTACTGAGTTATTCTTACTGGACTTGACTGAGAAAAGTAAACGATGTACCTATAATGTTATTTGAATTAAGTTCAAATTAAATTGTAATTCAAGGCTTAAAGTAAAGTGTATTCTAACTGTAATGTTCGACTTGCATTCCAGTGTCCGCTTTGCTGGAATATGCTTTTGAATTTTAAAGTGTAATCAAGGCTTCAAAATGGAAAACATGACTTGAATAACATTTGATTTTAGCTTTATTTCCAGGGTTGAAAATATTTTAAATTTTTACATTCGCTTAGATACAAGTTTTTATACAAAATTTAACATATTTTATGTTATTATTCCAACACACAAATATTTATATCTGTAGCTAAAATACCAGAAATATCAGTTAGTTTTAAATGTAATTGCAGTTAATTTTACCAATATAATTTTCTTAGTGTACAAGATTTCGAGATTTTAAATAATTTATCTTAAGAATAAAATTACTATTTTACATACAAAAATTTCCTTTTTTTAATTAGAATTTCAATCAATTTAAAAATTATGAAAAGTTTTTCAAAAATTTTATAAATTTGCCGAAAAAAGTACATGTTTTTGCAGTAGTTTCATAAATTTTCTGCGATTAATAATTTTAAAAACTGAAAACTTAAAAGATTTTAGATTTAAATAATGATAAAAATATCATATTTTTGTACTTTTCTTGATGTTTTTCGATATAGAAATCGTTATTTTGAAGCAAAAAATTGTCAGATCTTCACTTGGTTATTTTAAATAGTAAATAAACATCGTCAAAATGATGATTTATCTTCAAATCTGGCAACATTGATTACAAAACAGCAGGCGTTTAGAGAATCATCAAAATAAAACTCAAATAGAATTAAAATATACGGATACCAATACAAATACAGGGGAAAAATAAGGCAACAACAAAAATTGGAATGTCTGCAACAGCGTGCATTTTGATTAATGATAGAATGTCAATTATTAAGAGAAAGATACAATTGCAAGACTTAAATAAATATGTATATGGATCAGTGTTGCCACTTCTTGTGTAATTACAGAAATTGCGTGTAATTTTGATTTGCTTTGTCCATGTGTTATTAAGTATTCAACACAATTTGGATAAATTTCAGATTCTGATTTTTTTTTTATATAAAATATAAACTTAATAGTGAAGTTTATATTTAATTGTTGATCTTATTAATACTTATATGTATGAAAATGTATTTTTAGTCTGGTTCGAGATTTATTCTTCATGATTACTAAATAAAAATTAGAAAATTTTTCCTTGGAAAAAAAAACTTTCAGTTTTTTTTTTTTATAAAAATCTTTTGCATTCTTGGAACTCATGATTACAAAACTGTTCAGATTTTGAGGTATCAATTTAAATATTTGTCAGTTTGTGAAAATGTTTTCAAAAATAAACCCTTATGTTCTAAAGACTATTTTCTTTAGAATTTGCAAACTAAGTATGTATACTTTTATCTATAGAAATCTCTCACCTTTTAAAGACTTTAAAAGAAAACGCTTATTTTTTAGATTTTTAAAAGCTCTTAAATTCTGAAAATTTTTTTGTAAAGCAAAAATTAAAAAATCCAGATACTTTTAGATGCGAACTTATCTTTAAAAAAATCAGATATTGATAATCTTTAATTAACAATAATAATTTTTTGGCATAGAAATCACTAAGATCTCTATGAGGACTTAAAAATTTAAAAATTTTTAATGAATCAAAAATTGCAAGTGTAATTTGGAAATTTTTGGGTAATTTTGACAACCACGATGTGTTTTTTTTGAATTTGTCTTGTGGCAGCACTTATATAGATCAAAATATAGAGAGGCTTTACTGTAGTATTCCATATATTTCCTATGTGTGCGCGTATAATTTTTGATTTTAGCTTGATTTTTCATTCCACATACGAGTATAATAGTTTTAATAATAGTTTAGAGAATATTTTTAATAATCGAAATAATGTTTCTTCTATTTCCGATAAATATGTATAAATTTAAAACATCATCGGAGCTACACTTAAAGGAATACGTAGGTAAAAAATATGTCAAACATGTTTCAAATCCATTTGACAAAATATTTTTTGAAACACAGATACAAACAAAGATTTTTTTATGTTCGTTTAACACAATACATAAAATATATTTTCATCAGCCATTACCCAGTAGTTGTCGCTACCAGTGTATTCAAAGTTTTAAAGGTGGCGCTATCGTATTTTGTCCCCTCCTGAATTTATAAAATGTCTCGAAAGCTAAGAGAGTTAGAGCAAAATGAGGAAACATTTCGAATTCGGCCCCCTGATTATTTTTAATTTTCGTCTTGACTAATATTACAAAATAATTTAAAATAATAATTATTAGTGACTTATATTAAAATATTTAATAAAATAAAATTAATTAATTTATTCAAAGATGTAAATTTTATACTATTATATTATTATATGTGAATTGTAATTTGAGTCATGTTAATCTTTTTTGTTTTATTTTTAAATTTTTTTCAGTTCGATATACTTTTCTATTATTCATGTTAAAAAAAAGTTTAAACTTCGAGTTTTCGGCCCTCTTTTCCTATTATTATGAAATTTGCATACGCGAAAAAAAATATTATCGAGTTCTCTTAAGTTTTAGAAATCAGGTCATCATACACTGAAGCCCGAAAGTCTGCTTCTTCTACGCTCTCGTGAATGTTCAAATTTTACTGCGAATCGGACCACTACTTTTCCTGAAATACTGGTTATTTTTCCCGGTACTGCGACCGGCTGACTTCATTCAAGACAAGATTTCCGAAGAAAATCTTTGGACTACAAGCAAGTCTCAAACCAGACAGGATTATCTCGTATATCTAGGGGCCCACAGTTCATCCAAGTTTTATTTTTGTATTGGCAATTTATCCAAAGTAACACTGCCTGGTACTTTTTTCTAGTTTAATTGTTGTTTTAAAGGCATACATTTTTGAAGACTTTATATGTATATGTCTACTATGCTGACTGTGAAAGTCCTGACTAAATTTCACAAGAGCATAGATTTTTTTGTTTGGATATGTGTGCTAATTCAGATTTTACGAATTTTTTCCAAAGCATTTGGCAATCATTTGCAAAAATTATAAAAATTTTATCAAAATTCGGGAGCTTAGCTTGTAATATTTTTTTGTAAGTCCACATAAGAAGAATTAAAATATTGCTTAAAAGTTTTTTAAATGAATAGATAAAATTAATTACAGTTCAATGAAACCAAATTTCAGATGATATTTATTATTAAACTTGCTACAGAACTTAAAATTCGATTTAGTATTCTAAAAATATTCCCACAAAAACATATTCACATAAACGCACGCACACCTTAATTAAAAGGACACTTTGACAAAGTGTTGAGTGCTTTCAGTAATTAAAAGGATTCTAACTAATTTTGTGCCCATGTTAAAGTTTGACCATTAAACCATTCATTATATGCATTTAAGTAACTGATGAGAATAGATGAACATAAAAATAAAATACATACGAATTCCTCATATTAATTCTTGGGATAACGTAAGTAGTTAAGAGCTTATTTTGGTCTTTTGTTTCATTTGTTTTTGGCAAAAGCCCATCATTAACTTGCCACCCTCATATAAATGTTTCATGTGTTCACACTCTTTCAATACTACATTTTTGGTGTAAAGGTGGTGAATGACATGTGATTCTCAACAAATGGTCATTCCACTAAAAATCACACAAAAAGAATGTTGAAATTTTTCAAAATACCAGATGAGTTTTTTTATCGTCATCATTATGAAAAGGAACAACCATTTTTTTGTTTAAATTCTCCATGTTTTTGACTTAAGTTTATTCTATTTGCTATTGAGGGTGTCTCCTTTAAAATGGTGAAAGGTCTCTCTTTTGCTTTATGGCTGTTGGTATAAACTTAAAAAGTAACCTTAAAATAACGTTTGTTCTTCAAACATTTCACTTTAAAATTATAACATACTGTCAATCGTGTGTAAAAAAATTTTGTACCTAGGGGATATTTTAAGTAAATTTTTACTTAAGACAAAAACACCGAACCTTTATCAATTTGAATGACAGGTTTTCAAGAAGTTCTCACAAACTGGCAAAAAGTTATGAACATATTCTCAAATTCTTAAAACTCATAATTTATATCGATTATTCAAAACATGTATATTTGTTTATAAAACATGCATATTTGTTTCTTAAAAATATTTTACTGTTCGTGAGGATCGCCCTTCTCACTTACCGCTTGTTTTTTTAAAACGGAATAAGGGAATAATTCTGAAGGAACTGTATATTTTTCGTTACCGACTTTAGTTTATTTAAAAAGTAATACGTAAAGTTTGTTTTAAAATGATGAATCAATTGAACTTCATAGAAATTTATTTTTTAACTATTTGAATCAGTCATTCAAAAAACAAACTATAGAAATTTACAGACATTCAGTAGGAGTTGATATTTTCTGTTAAATATAAAATGTTATGTTTTCTGTTTCTAAGAATTTAAATTCATATAATTCATTTTTGTTTTTTACCAAAATAGTTTGTATATATACAAAATTATTTAAATAAAAATTACAAGAAATTATTCAAATATACATACACACAAAGCCAATAATAATATACACATCTGTATGTTGTGTTGTGTTTTGTAATTACATACAAATAAAAAAACTTTCAATTTTAAAAACAAATCACAAAAGTAGTTATTTCTAACATTTTGTCAGTAAAAAATTGATGGATAATTTAAACGACTTTCTATTCTTTTTACTACTTTTGTCGATTATTAAACAATGATTGAAAATAAACAACAAAATGGGTTAAAAGTGTTTAAAAATCAGTAGTCCTCTTTTTGATTGTATTTTCGATTAATTTAATATGTATTTTAAGTTGTTTTTAACTAAATATTATTGTGAGTGTATATATATTGTTATTGTAACAAATACAAAGCACATACAATTGCTCCGGCGGAATTTTATTTATAAAAACAGTTGGTTGATCCACAAACCGGATTCTGATTTGAAAAAATGTTTCGCTCCAAAATTTTTGTTATATGTGATTTAGTTTAAAATTACCATTGAAATTTCATTACCATTAGTTGACACTAATGCAAATGAAAAAAAATTTCATTACCATTTAATGGTAATGAAATGTTTTCCATTAAAAATTTCATTACTAATGGTAATGAAATAGCACAAATGCATAAAATAACTAATTATAATTGATTGAAAAATCATTTGTTTACATAAAATGTATACGATTTGATCATTGCCATTAATTCAAACAATGGTAATGAAATTTATTTCATTACAATTGTTATTAATGTATTGGTAATCAAATAATCAATTCATTAGCCCAATCAATGCATTTGTCACATGTATGGTTGGAGCAATTAAATGAGGGGACGTGGGGGACCAGTTAAAATCACCGAATATTTAAAAAATAAAATTCTACGTTTTTCTATTGTGTAATGTTCCACATTAAATTACCCAAGTGTTCTTTACAAAATACAGAAAACAGAAAAAATAATGTAATTCTATTTTTATCAGTTTCAATGCCTAAAACAACCAATTACAATTTGTTTATAAAAAATTGTTTTAATAAAAATGTAAAATTTTCGTTTTTCTTCTTTTATAAGTGGGGGAAAACATCTCAATTGTACGACATTTTAAAACTGATGTCTTGCACAAAATTGTGTCCTATCGGGTAGTAGTTATGACACAATATTACAGTGTTATCGGTCTAGGACTCTCTGAATTGGAGGGTGTTAAATTTTAAAATTTTTGTCAAACAGCCCTGTTTTTTAATAAATATAACAGTTATCTATTCTAGTTAGAAAATTTTATCCAAAATAAAAAAAAAAAAATTTAAAAATTACTTATTTTTGACTGTTTTTCCAAAATGGGTCCTTTTTATTTTTTCAATTTTATTAAATGTCAACATGTTATAATAATTTTTATATAATTTTTATTTAACAACATTTTGCCACTTTATATCTATTTTAATAAACTTATTCTTTAAAATTATAAATTAAAGTATTGTTTTATTTTCAAACAAAATACATATTGTGCAGTAATATCCCCTGTACTATTAGATAACAATAGTTCTTGTTGTGCTGTATTGATTAAATAAATAAAATAAAATAAATAAATAAATTAATAAATTAATAAATAAATAAATACATAAATAAATACATAAATAAATAAATACATAAATAAATAAATAAATAAATAAATAAATAAATAAATAAATAAATAAATAAATAAATAAATAAATAAATAAATAAATAAATAAATAAATAAACAAACAAATAAATAAATAAATATATAAATAAATAAATAAATAAATAAATAAATAAATAAATAAATAAATAAATAAATAAATAAATAAATAAATAAATAAATACATAAATAAATAAATAAATAAATAAATAAATAAATAAATAAATAAATAAATAAATAAATAAATAAATAAATAAATAAATAAATAAATAAATAAATAAATAAATACATAAATAAATAAATAAATAAATAAATAAATAAATAAATAAATAAATAAATAAATAAATAAATAAATAAATAAATATATTTTATTAAGAGTGCTTAGTTTTTTTCCTTAAAGAGCTTTATGGTCGCTTAGTGGGATGAGACTTGTTTATCACGAAACAACGATTTTTTTAAATTTTGATATATGTGCCATTTTAGCTGAAGTACACTTTATCGGGCGTTGCTCAAACAAACAAAATTTACCCCTCTGGAATAAAAAAAATGTTTTTCTATCTTCCGTTTTTTGGGGTAGGGGCCTTTCGATATGAAGTAAATACATGATCTCTTGCCCTAGCTATTATCTTTGGTATTAATGTGCATTTTCCCCACCTTTCTTTCATGCTTTAAAAAATAATTAACAAATAGACACAAAATAGTTTATATATCAGATGGTATCATAACTGTTACTGTTAAGGGTTAAATAAGTTAATGCTGCCATCTAGCGGGGAGTAGTAGGACTACATATATTTTGGTTGTTAGCCGTACTAACATTACTACATTCACAATAGACTGTATTGGGACTAAACACTTATTCAGCGTTGTCAGAGCTCTTTTTGCACTTATCCACATTTGGTATGGTAAAATACCCAAAAATCGCCAAACAAAATTTCCAAATCCTCTAACATATTTTAAATATATTTTTTAGCGCAAGTTTTCAATAAAAAACCATTTTGAAAGAGTATTAAATTTTATTAGTTAGTATGATTCTTCTCATAAATAAAACGATGTAACTTATTCAAAAAAATTATCTCATTATATACCAAAAATAAATAAAAAATCTCTTTGAAGATTCCGTTTTTCTTTCATCATCATCATATTCAGTAACCGACAAAAGTTTTGGCACAGTTAGTTTTCTGTATCTAATTCGTATTTCTATAAGACAAAAGCACAACAACTAAAATATATTTTATAATTTACTTTACAAGTGGTTTAAATATCATCTGAATTATTAAACGAAAAACATCAGTTATTGCAAAGCTAATAATAATAACAAATAATAAATTTGGAGTGTTTTTTCCAATTCCTTCTTTAAATTTAGGATATAATTTTATTGGTAGCGATCGAGTCACAGAATATGTGGGAACTATTAAAATTTTATAAAATTTCATAAACTGTTCTGTCTATTAAATCATATCACAATCAGTTCCAGAGGAACAGTAGACGATGTTGAACGAAACTGAAGAATTAATTTTACATGTTTTACTACACAGATAGGCATGTACATTATTTTTTTAATTCAGATTTGAATTTTCATCTAGCTGTGTGGAGTTTATTAAAGCAGAAAATTTTGTATTTTCTTTTATCCAGAAAAAATACTAAGTCGGGGCGACCCGACTACAGTTTCTTTTTTTATGTTCTGCTGTTCTAAGGCTATTAACGATATTCCAAATTTTAGTCCGGCTTTAATCAAGTATGTGTCAACATTTTGCGAATGTTTTTTTAGTGAATACAAATGCCTTACGATAAAATGTCTATTATTTATTTGTTTTATCTGTACAAAGACTTCTGCTTTTCGAAAAGTTTACACTTTGAATCACCAGCAAAAACTAAAAAAAATCACATTTGCCAAAATTTATGTTTATCAATAACACTACAGGAAAAATGTTAACTTTTTAAAATTAATAGAGTTAAAACAAGTAAAAAGGCTAAATTCGGCTGTGCCGAATCTTTGAATACGCTCCTAAAAAGATGTTCTCTACTATTTTTGATACAAATAATATAAGAAAACTTTTGAAGTAAAATTATGTAGGTGAAAAAATTTTTTGAGGTGAAAAAGTTTTTAAGATGTGAAAATAATTTTTTGGTGAAAAAAAATTAAAAGGTAAAAAAAAAAAATTTTGAGGTGAAAAAATTTTTTGTGGTGAAAAAAAATGTAATGGTGAAAATAGAACATAGTTTGGCGGCAACAAAGGTGAGATTTGGTCGGCAACTTTTAGTAGTGTTTAGCGGTGCAGCCATATAACCAATTTTAACTATTTTTTGCCGTTTTTTGGGATGCTAGAGATTTTTCAGATTATTTCATAAAAAAATATGTTTTTTATTTTATTCATGTATTTTTTCAGATTTTTCATATAAAAATATAATATTTGTTCAATATACTATTTATTTTTAATAAAATTAGACATGTCTAATAAAGTAAAAAAATACACAAACATTTGCAATTGTGTTAAAAAATAGTTACGAATTCAAACATAACATTGTGACATGTAAAGTATTAAAGTGTGTACACACACATTGACCAACTATGTCTATTCATATTCATTATTTCAAATTTCTATGGTAAAAGTATACAATAAAGAGAATAAATATGCTATTAATTTATTTATTTATTTTATTTATTAATCATATAATTACAAATTATATGTTAATACCCTAACCGAGCACTAGCAACAAAGGCCTTCGGCTTGTTGTAGCGAGAACAGACCAGAGCCTCTGGTCGACCCCCGCACTGATAAGCTAGCACGCTAAAAACTAGCCTACCGGGGCGCTCATATGCTATTAATTGTTGCAACATATAACTAAAAAACCTGTAAAAAATGCAATTATTTGAAAAAAATTGTTTTCATGAAAAAACTGGTAAACTGGTAAAAAAATTACACTGTTTATGTGGCAGCACTGCATACACTAAATTTAATGTTTTTCAACACTTCAGCAACTTTGAAAATGTTGCCCTCTAATTAAAAAATGTTGCCGCTGAACTCTGTACCATGTTGAATTTCTGGTAGAGCGGGATAATAATCTATAGTAAATTATATACTTTTTAATGGACTGCACAAAAAACACATTTTAAAGCATAGTTTTTGTCAAATACTCAATTTTGTTCCGGCTAATGGGGACTGGCTCTGTTGATGAATATAATGAATATGGAGAGAATGCACGTTCTGATGCGCCACGTATTGATAAATAGTTGCAATGAATGTTCTTTCTTTAAAAAAAGAAAGAACATGAGTTGTAACTGTCAATAGATGGCCCATCAGAAGGTGCATTCTCTCCATTAGGCATATTTTGCTGCAGAACTAGTCTTCATTAGCCATATTGTGCTACAATATGTAATAGAGTATTATTGATTTTCTATTTTTTTCGTAACATAAATGAATATTTGACAAAAACTATGAAAAATATATGTTTGATGTGCATATTATACCTTAATTTTTAAAATCAATATTTATTTAGATGTTTAAGAGCACAATATTGCACTTTATTCATGTGTATTTTTTTATAAAAGTAAAATTAACATAAATATACACTTGCCAATCCCAATCCAATTGTTTTAATGTGATTCTGCGCCACCTATTCAAAAGTAGCGGCACTAAAGCAATTATGCATTTTGCTCTTTCTTTACATATAAAATTTCTTTGGACCTAGGTATTGTTTTAGTTAATTAAGCGCCACATATTTAAAAGTAGTGGCACTAAAGCAATTATAGTAGTAGTTATTCTTTATTTTCATTTTAAAGTTTAGCAATATATGTACATTTTTAATTTCAATATAGAAGTTTTTAAGAATAGTTGTAAATCCAACTTTGGCTCTATGTCGTCAGTCGGTATGCTTTTTAATAATAACTTTATACATAAATAAATTTCCTTTTATACATTAAATTCAGCTATTAAATAATTTCGATATATTACACATGTTTTCATATAATTTGCCAATTACTTCCAAGAATGTGTTTTACCATTTAATAGATTTATTATTTCCTCTTCACTTAATACAGTTTTTCCAAAATTTGAAGCCATAAATTCCCTTAAAGTGTAACAACGTCCTATAAAATGTTCTATGTCTTCTTTTTCTTTTAAATTGCAAAGTTAGCATAAAATTGATGTATTCTCATTAAAATTATTACCATTTAGCTTAATCATATCACTTCTTGCCTTAAATATCCATGTTATATCTTCAATCTTTGTGTCATCGATCATATATTTAACTCCTGCAAGTGGATCTAGTTTTCTAAAAATTCTACTTGTTTGATATACTTGTGCCAGTTTATTTTGTTTGTATTTAATTCTTAACGCATTCAGTAAATTTTCACGATTTGTATTCCATTGTGTTTTGTTAATGTTTAGTTGTTGTGTCCATAACATTCCACAATCTGCACTTATTATGTTCAGATCTTTAACCCAAAACAGTTACTTCTGTACTAAGAGTTTAGTGAGCTGATTTGGAAGTCTTTGTTGGCCGTACTCAAACATAGTCTTATAGATATACCTTAAGTGTAGGTCCAGTGTGTACAAATGCCCGTTTTCCATTCCAGTTTCTAACATAAGTATATAGGTTGGTGTAAAACTGGGAAGTTTTAAAATTTTCTTTATAAAAAACAGCTGCAGTTTATCCACCTCTTCAAAAAGTGAGAAACCCCATACCTGGGCCCCATAACTTTGAACAGCTCTACTGACTGCCAAAAAGAGTTTCCATTTGGATCTTAGCGATATATTAGATTTATTAAGAAAATTATTCCAAGTTATATTTATGCTATTTTTCGCAATTGTGTTTCTATTTTCCACATGTTTTCTAAAAATCATTGTGGGAGACAATACCACTCCTAGATAACAATACTCGGAAACTATTTGTGTTTCTTCTCCATTAAAATACCATTTTTCGTTTCGTGACAGTTTTCCACCTTTTCTAAATGCCATAATTTTTGACTTGCTTAGATTTACTTCTACATCCCACATTTTGCAGTATGTTTCTAATTTATAAATCATTTTCTGTAGGATACAAACTTCGTCTGGGAGAATAACGATGTCATCAGCATATAGCAATAGACGAATATTTAGGCCTTCAATATTTATCCCTCCTTCTAAGTGGTTATGTAAGTCGTTCAAATATAACGCAAACAGTAACGGGGACAAAAGACATCCTTGCTTCACACCTGATACCGTTGAAAATGGGTCAGATAGCTCTTGGCCTGTCCAAACAGCTGATTTTGTGCTTTTATACATATTTTCTATAAATTTTACTGTTTTGGTCGAGATGCACATTGTGTGTAACTTATATATAAGAGCATTTCGTGAGACTTTGTCAAATGCGGCTTTAAAATCCACAAAGAAGGCATACGTTTTCTTCTTCCGTTGGCGATTTAAATGCACTAGTGCTGTAAGGTTATAAATATTATCAACCGTTGAGTAATTTTTTCGAAAGCCAGCTTGATATTCATTCAGACATTTGTGGCGTTCAACAAAATCAGACAGTCTGTTAGTTATTAATCCCACCATTATTTTTGGCAAAGAGTTCATGAAAGAGATTCCTCGATAGTTGCTTGGTATTGAAGAGTCGCATTTTTTATGTATCGGATAAATTATGCTTAAAGTAAACGCATCATCTATTTTACCACTATCAAACATAACGTTACATGTTGTTGCAATTTCTCCAATTAATTCATCCGGAGCTTTTTTAAAAAATTCATATGGAATACGATCTTCCCCTGTCGCGTTAATATTTTTAGCTTTTACCAACACTTCTTTTATTTCGGCTGTTGTTATTACTCTATCTAAGTGACTATCTACTCTATGCAAGTAAGCATATTTTATGTCTATTGGGTTTTGTACAGGATTCAAAAGCTGCTGAAAATACGCCTTGAGATTTTCGGTCGGTGCCAATATACTTTGTAAATTATCACCGTTACTGATTTCCTTTGCGATTTTCCACAAATCTCTACTATCACTCACTTTTTCTAACTTTTTATATAGATTCATTGAGTATTTTGCTCTTTCTTCTTGACACACTATTTTAAATTTTTTATTGGCTTTTAAATATTTTTCTTTATTTTCATTGCTCTCATAATCTTTATATTTGCGTAACCATTTGAAAGATGTTTTCCTAGCATTGTAACATTTAACATTGAACCATTTTTGTTTTTGTTTAAAGTGTTGGTCTTCTTTAAATACTTTCTTATATGTTTCATTTACTACTTGAGCAATATCTCGAAAATCAAGCATCTCCTTATATTGTTTTACTCTTTCTGGGACTTGTCGTATCTTAGCCTTATATTGAAATAAACAGTCGTTTTTCCATTTTAACTTTGGTAGTAAATTGGGATTGGTGCTACATTTATTGCCAACTTTAATATGTAAATATAAGACTATTGGAAGATGGTCCGACCAAATCTGATTTTCTACTGTAAAATTTGTAACTTGACTAAGAAACTCTTGCGATACTGCACACACATCATTTACAGAAGATCCAACTATACTTATAAAGGTGAAATCTCCGTTTTCATCACCAATCGTCATACGAAAAAGCAATTATGTATTTTGCTCTTTCTTTATATATAAATGTCTTTGGTTACAAAAACAAAAAATATATTTTATGGAATGAAACGAAAAACCAACAAAGCTTAACAGAAAAATCCAATCTGGTTTACTATTTCTCTGGACCTTACCTCAATCTATATGAGCCCAGCCTCCGGCAATCATAGGGGCTAAAGATGATATACGTATATACTAAATTTTGCATGAACTGTAATATGAATATGTTTTGTCAATTTATGTAACAGAACTTTTGTTATTTAGTTTTGGTAATGTTATTTATTGTGTTTTTGTAATGTTATTTAAAGACGTCTGCATTGTTAGCGACTTTAAAGGCCTAAAGCAAGCCTTGTCAAACTTTTAATTTTGTCCTTTTTTTACATATTCTATCTCACTTTAGCAATGTTGCGTTTTACGTTAACTTTGTCAACTATTTTGGTGACATAGGCACCAAAGCATATACACTTTTTATATTCCCTTTTTTGGTGACAATGTCAACAAAGGAATGTATTCTTTGCAGCTGCAAAGCTGTGCTTCTTTTAAATTTTTTTTTGTTTCATTTTGTTGAAAATACATGTACAAAGCTACGTTCAAAATTAAAGTTTTTAATAAATACCCTGTAGGAAGCTCGGGGTCAAGTGTCTCCAAGTCCCCACTTTTGTCGACTGTTGTGGGTGACTTTTTGTTGACATAGTCAACAAAGCGTCAACACTTTTAATTTTTAATTTTTTTATTGCTTCATTTTGTTGAAAATACATGTGCAATATTAGTTTTGAATAAAAATATAAAGAAAAGTGAATTTCAGGGGTAAATATATATATAATTTGAACAAAATATATAATGAGCAAACGCAATTACAAAATACTTGTGAAAAAACAATCAATTTTGTATAAAAATAACGAGAAAGAGGCAACAATTTCTATTGATGAAGATTTTACGGAGCCTATGGAATAATCAAAAAACTTATTCACTTTTATGAAATTAATAAAAAAAATGATTAATAAAATATCTTATTTTCCAAAAAAATGCACTTGAATAAACTTATTTTCCTTCCTAATGTGGAAATCCAGTAAAAAGTTCCAAAAGCTTAGACTCAAATTACTAAAATGTACTAGTGAATCTCTTGTTGCAATATCTACACCTAGTCAATAGTTGTGTAGATTCGCAATGACAAGCACATGTTAAATGTCTACAGCAGGAAGCGTTGGGGCATAATTAGCCAGAAGTACTGGTGACAAAGTCAATAGTGAATCAGTACAGTTTCAATATCGATATTTCCTTCAGGGATATTATAAGGGGTTAGCTTTAAATGTAAATATACAAGTTCTTACCCACTTCACTCCCCCTTTTCTAACAAAGAAGAAGAAAGCATTTTTTTAGCATAATTAAGCTTAATTTTAAAAAAGAAAAGCTATTTATAAAAAATAAAGAAAATAGAAAAAGTAAAAATGTAGTTCCATTAACTAGCGATTAAACTTTCAACAATAGAAAACAAATGTTTTTTAATTTTTATTGTTGTAATATGCCTTCAAAATACAGAAATCGAACACCATTTTTCTTAAAAACAAAAAATCTGAAAAAAATAATTTGACTTCAGATTCGTGTTTTTTAACCCCAAATTACCTATACTACCAAGTTTTATAAAGTTATAAAAAAGAAAAAAATCTTTGGGACGATATGAATTTATTTTGATGCAAATAAATGTGTCAAAACTTTTACCGAGAACATATTTAAAAATTAATCCATTTAGGCTGGCTAACTTATCTAAATGTGAGCTCAATTTGACACTAACCTCAGTTATTTTAATACAAATTCAGGTCTTGCTTAAGTAAAAATTGCATAAAAATATCTCTAGATAATAGTTAATTGAGCATACTTTTAGAAAAGTTAGTTGAAGCTTGAATTAACGGGTAGTTAAACAGCATTTATATTTTACTGAAACACTAGTTTATGACGATTTTTATATGTTATTTTAAATATATTGTTACGGGAATTCAATTCATCAATTTCCATTTACTCGTAAAAACATAAATTCCCATATGCCAGCCTGAAATGTAGTGTTTTTCTTCTGGCAATTCGTGATAACAAAATACAAATTCGACGTTTCCGATATACAACTTTCTGACAATGCTGCCACCTTCTAGCTATTCTCGCCACACACATAAGTACGCGTCCAATGTGGAATGTCAGTCAATTGGTAACAAAACGTTGAATAAATAACTTTGGTGTTTAATTAAATAAATTGAGTAGTCTCTTAAACTGTAACTTAATAGAGTTTTAATAAAGTCTCTTGTGTAATTGTTTTTAAGTTTTTCTGTAAATAAAGAGTTGCTATAGAAAGCTTCTGTCTTTATTATTTGAAGGAAACAAATAAATGATTTCAAAAAGGTAGAAGTGTAAAAATATTTTGAAATTCTTTAACTGAGCAACTGAGGAATTTTTTCAGTATACTAGACCAAATTTGGTGAATTATATCTCTGTCACTTTTTATCGCATCTTGGCTAACAAATGTCCATTTTATTCGTACATGGATTTACTCCCCGTATATAAAATCATTGCAAAAAAAAAAATTAAATTATCAAGCAAAAAATTAAAACAGAAAAGTTTTTTATATGAAAAATTCTACAATATCTTAAGTTTTTTGTAAGAAAAAAATCGTTGTAATCCAGAGGTTTTTTAAAAGTGAAAACGTCCTTATTATATGGGAATTTTTCAATTGGAAAAAGTCTTTTGAATTTAAAAGTTTTTAAAACAAAGTTGTTCTTAGAATATGAGTGTTTTCCAAAGGAAAAAGTCCTGGCATGTTTAATGTGTATTGTACATTCAGGATACCCAAACAAAAATGTAAGGCCTTATATTGCAGAATATTTATCAATGGGAAAAACCTTCGATTAATTGCTAAAAAATATACTTAAAAAGCTTGAATTGAAATTCGATACAAGCAAATCTCCAGCACGCTGATATTGGCCTTATCCAAGAGCCCTCCGTTAGGTAAAATACGTTGGCTTAATATAAAAAAAAAAAATTATGAAAAGTGGGAGCGGCCTAGGGCCACCATCATATTAAGAGGAGACATTAATCATCCTATTTATTAATTTATTAATTTTGTGGTCTATAGAATAAATTCTTACAGACCATATAAAAGCGTCAATAGTACAATATTTAAAAAAATTAGTATTAAAAATTAAGTTTTTAATGACACTACGTTTTATAAAATTTAAATTTAAAGAAAATCTACTAAATTGTACAATTCATTAAAAGCTTAGTTTTGACCGTTTTCTACAAGTGTGCAGTGATGCAAAATTAGAATCTCAATATTGTACTAAAGTAATTATGAAGTTGTTCTTTTTCGAACCCGATCGTGCATTATGGTCCAACCATAATGCACGATGTTAATTGTAAGCCACACCTTAACATCAAGTTTTTTGCCCAACTTAATTTGACATTTCTTTGTTTTAGTGTTTGACAAATTCAACCATGGAGAGGTACACAATTAAAAGGTAAGGTACACAAAATGCATTTCGTGATTTTATTGGTCAGCATAATCGACCAAATGTGTCACAATCGGAAGAATTGTGCGAAAACTTCAACAAATCGGGTCCTTCTATGATAATAAAAAATATTAATATAATTTTCTGAAAAATTTTTGTTTTATGTACAATTAACATTGTGCATTATGGTTGGACCACCCTTTATTTAATTTTTGTGTTATTACAAAAAGTTTGTATATTATACCAAATAAGTCAATCGTCCAAATGATCCAAACAAACTTTGATATTTGCGATACACGCAAACATAAAAAATAAGTATTAACTTTAAAGTCTTTGACACTCTTGTCTCAAATCAGGTACTATATTATAATATCTAAGATATAGGCGTGTAATAGTTTAATTTATTTTGTACCGTAAAATCACTATTGAAATAATTAACTTGTATGAAACATACTTTTCTTTAAGTGTTGTATGTGGTACGAGTTGGATACCGTCGCTAGCGTGTACATTGTGCATTTCCCGTTCCAATGCCATTTTGTGTTCAAATGATTTGGAGAGATCCTATACTTCATGTGTTATGCGTATATAAATCATACAGCCGGTATGAACAGAAGAAAAAGTGGTTCTATATCTTTCACTGCAACAACAATTTCAATTTCCGCTGCCACATTATACCGAAATATTTCAATCTGTTCAAACCTGTGGAGCAGCTGTATCAATGTATCAACCGTCAAACACCACGATTCCATGCACTGACAATGAAATCACGCAAAATCGTCTGAAAGACATAGCACTCTTGGTAAAAGATTAAAATCAGAATCGTCGTTTACGATGCTTTTTATTTATATTGAGAATTAATCTATTGCGTATTGTACGTCCAAAAGTATCTTAATAGCAGTTTCGCTACATGTCAATAAATTTAAAAAGTTCAATACCTATACTGCTTTATAAAATTAAATTTATATTTTATACCATAATGTTTTTATTTGGAATACTTAATGGGCAGGACATTCGTCGTCTAATGGCATGGAATTGTGCGAAATCAGTAATTGAAAATGTTTTAAGAAATCATCGTTCTAAATATTGGCAAATTTTAATTGAAAATATGCTAACCGCATTTCAAAAAATTAACGGTATATTATCATTGAAAGTAGATTTTCTGCATTGTCATACAGAACAGTTTAATGAACAATCACTAACCGAGTGTCACAGCCAGACTCGAACACTGGTATAGTGTCAAAAAACTTGATTCGCTTTTAAGCGATATTTGTTGGAACTTGCAGGAGGAAGAAGAATAAATTTCTAAATTAAAACTTTAACAACAAAGATACATGTTTTTAATTTGTGAATAACAAATAAAAAAATTTATTTTTTCTTAAATTTTACTTTTAAATACATGTTTTTAATTTTTCTTAACCCACCAGCTTGTAGATTTTTTTAACTAGCACTGTGTAATTAATTAGTTCATAACAAGTAATTTAATTAGAAAATTTATTTAAAAAAACAGCATTTCACATTTGAAATTAAAAAAAAATTATTTCAAATTAAAAAAAAAACAATTTGAAATTAAATGAATATCAGTTAAAATTTAAAAATATTAAATGCTATTAAAAAAACAGAGTCGTTCTATGGATATCATGTATAAACTGATCTAACTTTTGTTTCGAAAAAAATGGTATCTTTACAGAATACTGCAAAAATACAAAACGTTATTTATTCGCGAATATTTAAAAAACACGCCTTCGATTTTAAAAATAGGTGACCAACTTTGAGCCGCGATAAGCCGTAAACTATTTTGAATTTTAAGAAACAAAAACAGCTCAGATATCATGGGAACGTGGAATAGCCGCGAGCAAATACACAACCATTTCAAAAACCATTAGATTGTTTCAAAAACTTTTGGAATGACTCTAAATAAAATTTATAAAACATCAATTTAAAACAAAAACACCAAATGTAATTAATTAAATTTTTGTTATATTTTAATAATTTTTTTAATTCCACTTGGTATTTTTTTAATTTAAATTTATCTTTAATTTTATCTAATTTGTGTTCTTTTATTTCGGATTATTTGACATTTTTTGCCAATATTTGTTTACATATATGGTTAATTTTAAATTTTTATCATCATAAAAAAAACAGACTTAAATATTTTTTTTTTATAAAAAATGCTTTGTTTTTTGGAAAGGTGTTTTCGTGTATAAATAAATTCTAAACTAAATCCAAAAAAATTCTAACAAAATACAAATTGGCAATAGGTTTTGAAATTTCTTTGAGAAGTTTTTCAAATTTCATAGAAATTTGAAAACCTGAATCTAGTTTAGATTTTATTTAGCCAGCTCCCACCCATACTAAATACAATATTTAAAAACAATAAACCACATTTATTTTCTTCTAACATTTTTTTATTTTGTTGGTTTGCCAATTTTTGCTCCCAATACAGAGTAAATCAAATTTTAATTACTCATTTTTTAGAACACATTAAAAAAAAAAGATAAAAAGTGTTAAATTAAAGAAAAATCCAATTGACCGGGATTTAACTACTTTAAAATTTTATTTTTGGTTGTTTTTACCCAAATAATACTATGAGTCCGAAATAATTATTTAGGTGTCGTCATAGATGATGGATAAGTATAGATATTTCATCATAAGCAGTGGCTGAATAAAATATTGTACAGATTACAAAGGTTCGGTAACTAAAAGAAAATTGAGTAAATTTTCTTGACTTCAAAGCGAATTTTTCCCCTTTCTGCACAAATTTGAACAGATTTCCTGAAATCTTCTAAAACCCAATTGGCAAAAAAATTAATTGGTATTGCAAAGAAAACTTGAATTGAAAATTTTAAATTGTAAATAGCAAAGAGATTTGCTAAATAATAATTCTTTTACTACATATAAATCACTACAATAATAGTAAATTGGGATTGCAAATCGTTTACAAATTTTTCTACTAACTTATTTTCAAATTGGACCTAATTATACACGGAGCCACAAATCTGTCCAGACTTGATTAGACATACTTAGATCTCAACGTTGTCCCCAATTTTGAGATCTATTTTGATCTGGTACAATTGGATCGAATAAGATCTGTTCAGGTCTGATCTTTTTACACGGGCAGCCAAATAAACATTTAATAATAATAAAGGTGTTTTTTAATTTCTTATGAAATCTGATGAACATATTATTATATACCAGCAAAAACATGTTATGTACTTATCATTACTCTAAACAACAAAATAATGACCTACTGATAATGGGGAAAATTAGTATTTATATTTACACGCAAAATAAGGATTTATTGTTAGTTGTTTTTTAAGCATTATATTTATTAATTTGTTTTGAAAAACTAAAACAAAATAGACAATTATCTGCTGTAAAATTGATTTTTTAAGCATTTTAATATTTTAAAGCCTTTGTATGAAAAATAGCATGCAGTAGATATTTTAATGATTTTTTATAATTTAAATACAAATTATTCTTGTAGATTTCTTTAAGTAAGAAAATTTTAGTTGATTAAGGTACACTATTATGTATTAGGAATAACTTATTACTTTATTATTGTAGCTAACCACTTATTTCTTCACTATAAATAACCATACTGGTAATTTATTATTCTCACTTTTTTGTAAGCGAGAGGGTAATGACGACACATAAATTTTGGGACATCGCGAACAAAAGTAATTAAGCGAGTAAATAGCCTGGTAACTAGTGAAACCCTTTGTGTGCCTACTCTCTTAATTACTTGGTAATGTCTGTTTTTGCTGGGATATATATTAAATTTGCCGTGATTATATATGGTACGTCAGATGTGTACTCAATTTTGAATTCTGAGTAGATTAGATCATGTACAAGTAGATATAATAAAATCTGTTCAGATCTGATCTGGTTTACACGGGTTTTTATAACACGTTTTTTTTTTGCAATTCCAATTAATTTTGTTGATAAGACCGACCAATTGATTTTTTGCAAGTCCAATTGTAATTTAGAAAATTTCAGGGAAATATGCTCAAATTTGTGCAGAAAGGAGAAAAGCTTGTTTTTAAATCAGTTACTGAACCTTTGTAATCTGTACAAAATTTTATTTGGCTGCTGCTTACGATGATATCTCTATACTTATCCATCCTCTTTATTAGAGTATATTTATCACCTAAAAGTATATAACATTCAATTTTGTTTACAATAAATACAATTTTAAATGATAATAAAAAGCGCGCTACTAACTGTAGTCGTAAGTGACAACTATGATGATAAAATTGGAGATCTAATCCTAAAAGCCTTACGACTGACTTGGGAATGGGGTGAAAATAGACGGTTCTTAAACATTCCTACTCTCTATGTAAAAAATACACAAGATACACTTCAATTGAATATGCCCAGATTAAGGCTCCTGTGTGAAGCACTACAGGGCATTACACATGTAACTAACAATTACATAGAATTAAAATTGTTGACGATAAATTATGCAGGTGTTACTTGGAGGATGATGAATCAGTAGAGCATATCTTGGCAAATGACTTTTCCCAGTCTGAGAATAAAAATAATTGGCAGATCCGATTTATGGGAGGGTTAATACTGAAAATTGGAAGTGGCGAAGAAAATAATGCTCCTAAAAGCTGTATAAAACTGAGTTTAAACAAAAAAACATACAACTCAACCCAGTTCATCGTAAATAGTACTTCTATTATAACTTTGAGCAGCCATATCATAAGCATTATTAAAAGGCATTTTATAGCTTAGGAAATACTTGAAACTTTTGCAAGATTAAATATTAATATTGAAATATATAAATGCAATATATTTGTATATTTCATGAACGGCACATTGAGTGCTTTAGATTCAGCAGGTAGTCGATTTCGGACTTTAGGTTTGGAGGTAGTTGTCCTTTGACTCCTTATCTTCGGGTTGGCGACCTCCCGGTGCACAGTGAAATATTTTGGCCATTATCTCTTCAAAACTCTGTAACTTGTTTGTTCTTAGTGATAAAACTCTATAATTTTGCACAGAAAATCTTAAATATATTTTTTATTATTAAGTGGAAAATAAACAAATTTAAACCAGAGATTTTTTCAGAAAATAGGCATATCATAGAGTGATGACCTGTACATGTATTTGGTACTAAATAGTTTAATATTTTTTATATATATTTCTATTGAAAAATAAAATTAATGTACCCGGTTAAATAAGGAAATAGTGTAATTTAATAAAATGATATGTACCTAGCAAAAACAGGTTTTCAACTACTTACCAGCCTATTTACTCGCTTACTTACTTTTGTTCGCGATGTCCCAAAAGAATTGAGTGGTCATTATCTTCTTATTACAAAAAAAAACAAAGTAATGGGTGGTCATTACCCTCTAGCTTACTTTTTGGACATCGTGAGTAAATAGGCTGGTAAGTAGTTAATACCATGTTTTGCTGGGTAGTTAATGTGACATCACATACTGGTAAATGTGTACCTTTACATGCACTTTTATCAATAAAGGTACAATTATATAACATACATCTAATAACATTATTGTCAATTTCCCTATAAAATTATATAAAATTCTTAACAATATTTATTTTTATATAATTTATTAGGGGACATTGACCTAATATTATTAGATTTACAGGTTGGTTGATAAAGATCCTGCGCTCACCAAGAGATGGCACTGCTAGCTCCAAACTTTTTTTTTCTCAAGTTGGTATAACTGTCCTGAGAACACATGCAAAGTTGCAAGTCATTCTGTCAATTCTTTCTTTGTTTACAAGCCATTTGAAGTTGACGTGTCATTGATTTTTTTTAATATGGAAAAAATTGAATATCGTGCAGTCATTAGATTCTTTGTTTTGAAGGGTTTAAAATCAAAGGAAATTTATGAACAATTGTTAGAAGTGTATAAGGAGTCCCCACCTTCAAAACGCACCGTTGAATTTTGGGCTGGTGAATTTAAACGTGGTCGTACCAGCCTTGAAGACGATCCACGCGAAGGACGACCAGAAACTGCAACCACAGCAGAAATCATTGATCAGGTATATAATATGGTTAGTGAAGATCCAAGTTTGACTAAGCGTAAAATTGCTAATGCTATAGGCATCTCAGACGAACGAGTACTACATATTTTACACTCACCAAAAAAAGTCTGTAATAGCAACTGAAATTTTTGCTGTTATTACGGAAATTCTGCTAATTTGAGCTCAGCGGTGTTTTTTGCTAATCTTAGCAACACATGTCTGCTGACGTGTAGTACAATTAAATTAGTAGAAAAATTAGTAGCCGCTACTAAATTTTAGTAGACATTTTGTAAAGTGGAATTTAAAATCTGTTTGCTAAAATCAGCAAAAAAAAATTACTATATACTATTAATATTAGTACAAAGTTTTAGATTTATTTTTTTTATCGAGCATCAAAAATTTTGATTATATTTTTTAAAAGATGTTTTATACAAAATGAAAAAAAAATCAAAGGCTTAAAAATCTTAAGAATTGTTAAAACTTAAACGAATTTATCATTTTGTTTTAATTTGGTAATTTCTGTTTTGAAAATATTTTAGTCAATTTTTTTTTACTTTTAAGATAAAATTTAATTGTTTTAGGGCTGATTTTTAGAATAAAAAAATCCTTTTTAGTGCTATTTTAAGTGGATGTCCTCTTTTTAGACATGAGTCGGTATCTTCACTTCCGATCCTTTTTTTAATCCTATGTAGCATTTTAGGGCAATTTAAGTTGTATGTATAAGTTTAAATTATTAGAAATAGCATTTCCTTCAATATCGACTTTTTTAAATTAGTAATTTTTTTGCTAATTTTAGCAAATCGGTTCTTGAAAATTTGTAAAATGATTTCTGAAATTAGCAACGAAAATTTGTAGATATTCTGTAAACATTCTGTAATTTGTAAAATGTAAATAGCAAAAAGATTTGCTAAATAATATTTTTTTTACTAAAAATCAGTACAAAAATAGTAAAGTGGAATTGAAAACCGTTTACAAGTTTTTCTACTAACTTTTTTTTCTCAGTGTACATGAAGAATTACGTATGAAAAAACTGTTTGGAAAGTTAGTGCCGCACACATTAACAATTCAACAAAAACTGGATCGAAAACAAATTTCTCAGCGTAATTTGGAGCGTTTTAAGCCGAATAAAACCGACTTCTTGCGTCGTTTTATAATTATGGATGAGACTTGGATCTACCACCATGATCCTAAATTAAAACAAGAACGTTTACAGTGGACAGAAGCTGGTTGTTTAGCTCCAAAGCAGGTGAAGTCACAACGATCAGCAAAGAATGTTATGGCATCAATTTTTTGGGATGCAAAAGGAATTTTGTTGATTGATTATCTTTAGAAAGGTAAAACAATCAACTCTGAATATTATTGCAGCCTTTTGGATCAGCTGGATGAAAAAATTCGTGAGAAAAGACATAGTTTAAAGAAGAAAAAAATCATTTTTCATCAAGACAATGCACCTGCTCACAAAAGTGTTTTGACGATGGCTAAATTCAAAGAATTAAAGTACGAATTGCTTGAACATCCACCGTATTCACCAGATTTGGCTCCCAGTGACTACTATCTCTTCAGAAATCTCAAACAATTCCTTCATGGAAAGCATTTTTCGTCGAATGAAGAGGTCATAGCAGCCGTAGACGGTTATTTTGCAGAGCTCCCGGAAAACCATTATAAAGATGGGATAAAATAATTTGAAGATCATTGGAACAAGTGTATTTATTTTGAATAAAAAAATATATTTCGTAACAAAAACAGTATTCTTTCATTTCGAGCGCAGGATCTTTTCAACCAACCTGTAAGTACTATACGTTATTTTTGTTGATAAAATTGCATGTAAATCTACAAATTTACTATATGTGAAGTCACATTAACCCACACCTAACTATATATTATAATTATTGTTATTAATTATATTATTTCCATTTTTACTAGGATATTCTTTGTAGATTTAACATTAAAAATAAATAGTTGTGTAATACTGCACGATTAACCTTAATAACAAATTAATATAAATTATTTGAATGTCAAATAAAAAAAAGATTCTAAATTCCATTGTACATGAATATGGTATAAAATAGTTTGATAACTTTAATTTTCAATATTTTTATTATTATTATTTATTTGTTTTTATTAACAAAATATAAAGTTAAGCTTACAAATTCTATCTGGACAAGAAATTCAAAAATAATGAATGTATTGTTTACAATAACGGACTAATTAAAAATAATAAACTTAAAAAAGTAAACTTAATCCTAAATTAATTTGTAATTTATTATTTTATTATATTCGAATTAAAAAATCTTTCGGAGAATGGGGTTTTAAATAGTGATAAGCTTGTTTATAATTTAAAAACTATAAAAAATGTTTTATTTTATATTTGTTAGGTATATATTATTTACAACACCGAAATAAATACAATAAAGATAAACTTCAAAAAACATTCTGTTAAATACAGTGTAACTATGTTATAAATATTTGAATGCTACATATAACACAACAGTGACATTTTTACTTTTAAGAATTATTATGTTATGGTAACTTCATCAGTTTAAGCATATCTTCATCCAAGTCTTTTGCAAGTTGGGCGGTATTTTAATACTTGTTACACAGGGATCAGAAGTAAATATAAGTCTGTTGAAAACATCTTGATTAGTGGCTGATAGCGAACATTTTCGAGAGTGATATAAACGATAGTATTTGAAATCTTTATTGCGCGACTTCTATGCGTCTTCGGACAGCTGACCAATAGGCAATACTGCAAAGTGTTTTATAATGCTTTGTCTATGTACGAGGGATGATAAATAAGTCCGTGACTTTACAAACTTCCCTCGGGAAATGCAATACTGCTCCCATCAAGTACCACCTGTACTACTGCCAAATTTTGAGCAAGTTCTTACTTTGCGTTTAACAGCTGTTCAAAACATACAACCCCGTGGCTTTTTTTTTAAAATGGAAAAAAGTGAATTTAGAGTCAATCAAACCAAGAGAAAGCTTAATAAATACTATGGGGACTCTGCACCATCGATTTCAATGATAAAAAGTTGGTTTATTGACTGTCGTTGTGGCCTTACAAGCACGGAAGATGGCGAACGTTCTGGACGCCCAGTTAAGGCCTCTACACCCAAAACAATTGAAAAAATTCACGATATGGTGTTGGCCAATCGGAGATTGAATGTGCGATATATTGTGGAAGACATAAGCATCTCACATGGTTCAGTGGTTTCAATTTTGAACGATCACTTGGGTTTGAGAAAGCTTTCCGCAAGATGGCTGCCGCGTTTGCTCACAATCGACCTCCAACGGAATCGTGTGACAGCTTAGTTTCCATTGAAAAAATACATGAAGTAGACTACGAATCGTCCCCTCATTCGCCTTATTCTCCGGATTTAGCCCCCAGTGACTGTTTCCTATTTCCAAACTTGAAGAAATGGCTTGGTGAAAAGAGATTTAGCTCCCCCGACGATATTATTGATCAAACAAATACCTATTTTATGGACCTCGAAAAATCCTATTTTTTTGAAAGGGATACAAAAATTGGAGAACCGTTGGACTAAGTGTATTGAGCTAAAAGGAGATTATGTTGAAAAATATTTTTTTTTTTTGCAAAAAGAACTGTGTTTCATTAAAAAAGTCACGGACTTATTGACCACCTTCGTATTGTAAAGTTTCTTCAGAAAATTTATAATTTGTTTGTATATATTGGTTAATACTTTGTATATTCTTACTTCTTCCAATATAGGTATCAATAAACTGACGCACTGAACACTTAAAATGATTAATTTTTTAATTAATGTAACGAACGATTGATTTTGAATCTTGATTCCTTGAAATATTTATTCTCGGAAATTTTAAATAATAAAAAAAAGTATTAGTTTTTTTGTCCAATAACAAAATGGGGTTTTTATTATTATTTTCAATTTTTCAGCACGAACGTATCGTTCTTATCGGGTTCACAAGAGTAAGTAAATTTAAAGAGTAAACAAATAAAGGGAATATGCAACTGACAAAAACATTGAAACAGCCCACTAAACAGTAATTGTAGGCACGTGTAGTGCGCATAAACATCCCGCCCCCTTCCAAAACTGCAACAAGGGAGACTAGGAAGGACTGTGCGAACTAAATTTAAGGGCTGAAAACAACATTTCAGAAGGGGTTTCTTTCTATTAATGGTACAATTCTTTACAGATATGAATTACCGTACGAATCAGATTTTTCAATTTCGGAATCCAAAACTCACTAGACGGAGCATTAAGGAATTTCCTCCATGAGCTGAGCACTTGTGAACATGTTCCACAAATAAACGGGTAAAACAGGCCGAATAAGAAAGAATCTTCGGGAAATGCTCATGGTATGTTAGGCCTGCTTATCGTGCTAAGCGACCATTTATTTTGACAAAGCCATTCGAATCAATAAGAGGGTTTAGGGTTAATAAAGTACTTTTCGTACTTAAGGGGGTACCCTTTGATAATTGCGCACATTCAAGTATAAAATTTCGCTGACACACAAGAATCAAGCGATCATGGGTAAACTTCATTTCCGATTGGGATAAATCTAAAGTGATATACAAACATTTCCGGGTTTTTAAATATTGCAAAGCATGGGGTAAATCTGAAAAACGCAGGAATCGACATGAAACCAATTTTCATACCCAACATTCTTTACAATCAACGCCACTCTACATATTTTTGACAAAGATCGGCCAATGGCACGGAGGTTTTTGAGCCAAGATAATAATTTTTGGAGAGAGTCAACCGGTGGGGTCAAATAGCTTAGCTTTTTCCGACAATACAGCACGCCTAGTCACAATATCCTTCCCTGGCTGTGAAACTACTTTAAAATAAAAACTATCTTTGTCAGCGTTCCATCGCAGCCCTAGAGTTTTAGTCGTACTGACATCTGAAAATTTCAAGAAGTCTGCATCAAGCAGATTCTCACGGGGTAAATCTTTTAAGAGCCGACTGTAGTTGGCCGTCCACTTTGGCAGAACGAAACCAGCTGAATTAAGAACTGGAGTGAGTTCATTACGTCTGTTTAAAGCGTCTTCTAGCTCATGCGAGCCAGCTAGTACGTCATCAATATACATTTAGGTTCTCAATATTTTAGATGCCACAGGATCTTGGGGTTCACAATCGTTTTTCAATTGAATAAGGGTTCGAATCGCTAAATACGGTGCACAGTTTACTCCGAAAATGACCGTATTAAGCTCATAATCCTTTAAATCTACTTCGGGATTTTCTCGGAACAATATCCGTTGAAATGGGGTTATGGTTATTTTAATATTTTCCGATACATTTCGCCATTGCAGAATTAAGATCGTAAGATCTGCCTGTAAAATAGGTCCGGGGTACAAAATGTTGTTTGAACTTACGCGGTTGGAGGAAGGGTTTGAAGCATTAAATACTACTCTGAGTTTAGTAGTGACAATATCGAGTTTAAATACGGCGTGATGGGGTAGGTAATATGTACTCGCATTTGATTGAGGGAGGGCCAACGGTTCTAATATATCCCATTTCAAAATACTCATTAATCACACTATCATAGTGTGATCTCAATTCGGGGTTCTTCAAAAGTCGAGTTTCATTTCGCATGAATTGGGACAATATCATAGTGTGATTTCAATTCGGGGTTCTTCAAAAGTCGAGTTTCATTTCGCATGAATTGGGACAGAGCACTGCTACGAGAATTTCCTAAGGACAATTCATTTAGAAATTCCCGGCGAAAAGGGAGTGATACTACATAGCGACCATCGGGGTTTCGATATGTTGTAGTCTGGTAAAGTTATTCACAGAAATGCTCGGCTCCTGATAGTCGTGTCGCTTGAGGGATTTATTCGAGTTTCCCAAAAACGAGAGAGTTTAGCGCTTAAATCAACCTGGTTGCGGAAAGATGCAACCGAATGCAAGGCCTCTGATTGTAAAACTTCACCAGTCACTATCCAGCCGAACACAGTTCTTTGGGCGATCAGGTTGTAATCTGGATGAATTTTTACATCCGAGGTAAGAATTTTTGGATAAACATTTCCTCCAAAAAGAATATCCATACGGATACATTTGACATCGGTCATTGTCAACATACGCCAATATCTCAATTTAAAAATCGGGGTCGATCGCCGATTAGATCGTAAGTTTACACATGCTTGAGGATTTACCAGCTAAACAATCCATCATGCCAGTAACGCTAGTTGACGACACGGAAAAAGTTGGAATAGCAAGCTTTCTTTGTAACCTCCTTGAGATAAAAGTACCCTGTGAGGCAGGGTCTACAAGTGCTCGAGTCGCACACTTGAGATCGTTGACACGTACAATACAATTAGCCGATCCTAAAAATACTTTCGAAGAAGGGTTCGAATTCAGATGTGCGGCTGGGGTGGAGCAACAGCAGAACTATGACCTGGTTATCCAAGTTCTCTATGGAGCAGAGAGTGATGCTTCTGTTTGCACATGGAACAAAGATAAACGCTTCTACAATTTTTTAGTTCATGAGACATAGCTAGACAGTTTAAACAGCACTTAAGTCTCTTCACTGTCGACATTCTCTCAACTACACTCTTGCTCAAAAAAGGCGGACATAGACTTAAAGGGTGGAAACCTTGGCAAAGGTAACAACGACAAGCCGATGAAGTTGTACCGGTTTTTGTCGCGAAAATTTGAATTTTTCCCGAACCGTGAGATTTCTTTGCGCTATTAAAACTCAAATTCTTTCGCGGGCTAATAAAACCTGTAATTTTATTCGAGTTAGAAACAGAGTTCGAGTGAGATCCTCTAATATTAGAAATCGATTCAAGAGTTTTGAAATGAGCTGTCGAAAAAGTGTCCATATCCTCCCACCTCGGAGATTTCAGACAATTTTTTTGACTGTTCCCAGAGACTCAGAGTGTTTTCGGGTAACTTTGTAACGCAAATGTACACCAACATAACATGATAAAATACTTCTGGGGTAACTTCGAGTAATGAAAGATTCGTTACACAATCGTTTACCTTTCACGCGCTCCACCTGAATCGATAAGGAATCTTATTCCGCCCGAACAGCCTCCCATAAACGGGTAAGTTCCTTTTCGTGACTACCTAAGGATCCAATAGTTTGATCCGCTACGGGTATAATGGATATAAAAGCCTCGAATTCAGAAAAGCGATCGGCATGTCGAATCAAAGCTGCCAAATCTATTTTTCGATCTAATGTTGTAAGAGTAAATCACGAAAAGAAATGTCGAACAAATTCAAAAAAAAGTTCGAAAAAAGATTTTCTTTCACTAGAGTAGAAACTTTAAAAAAATGTATTGTTAAATTTTACTGACAAATCGATTTGATTTCAAAAAAAGATTTAAGTTTTGAAAAATTTCAGGGTAATTTTCCAAAATAATAGAATAAAAAATCGATTTACTTTTTAAAAAAAACTAGTAAAATTTAAAAAAAAATATAGTAATTTTTCAAAAATTACTAATAAAATCTATTTAGTTCACAAAAAAGGGGTTCAAATTATAAAAAAATTATTTTAGTTTTCTAAAATAACAAAATAAAATTGACCCTCCCTCACCAAAACTAGCAAAATTTAAAAAAGTATAGTAATTTTATCAAAATATACTAATAAAATCAATTTTATTTTACAAAAATAACCGTATTTTGAAAATTTTAGAGTAAATATGATTAAACCAAAATGATTTTACACAATGTTTGTTAAATTTCGATAAAATATTCAAAAGATCCGGGTAAAATTTGCAATCCTGTATTAAAAAACACAGTTTTAGAAAAATCTAACAACTTTTCCAATTGTGTAAAAGCACCTTTGCATGTAATTTCACTAGTGTTGCTAAAAAATAACACGCGTATTAGGAAACAGGTAAACGAATAAAAATTTATTTTTAAAATATTAATTAATATTTAAAAAATAAAAATAAGGGTAAATAAAATATAATATGCACAAATTTCACGGGTTCGGATAGAAAAAATGGGTAAAAAAAGCATTTTTAATACTGAAATTATACAATAACCGGCTTATTCGAATAATTAAAAAAAGCAGCACTAGTGTCTTGTGTGTGACAATCGTGTTGCCGTTTTTTCCAATGTGGAGATGTGAAATTTTTTTTCTTTTTGGTAACTTTTTTGGCAATCAAAAATATAAATTGTTTTTTTCAGTGTTTTTACATTTTATTTAACAGTATAGATTTTTATATACGCGTTTTTATTACGTTGATTTGAAAACGCCGATTCTACTGATGAGAACAAGGATTCTGAATTTAACAATTGCTAAGTAAACTTAAGTGTTGGTGGTAAAAATGCAAAAAACATTAAATAAATGCACAATGGATAAGTATTTTAATTTTACATGTTTGAATGTGTGAATTCAAAAAAATTGTTTAACTTCACAACAATATGTTTACGAACTCTCCAACATATACGGAATCATGAATCCAGATTTTGCTAGTCGATTACGTTCGTAAAACACGTATCCGTTAAAGCTTGTACGTAAACGGAATATAACACTACATTTTTACTCCGTTTGTTGTAACCGTTTCCGTGCCGTTAAAACGGACTTCACCGTTTTTCATCAGTCTTGATTTCGTAACAAACGGTGTTGTTTATTGCTTTTATAACAATATAAATATGCAGCCAACAGAATAGAACATATATCTAAAATCGCGCAACCTCTCTGTATATTTAAAAATGCATGAATGCAAACTATGTAAGGTGTGAGGTGAAAAGTACTTTTTACATTGTAAATATTATCAGCTGAACATAAACTTATTTGTTTTTTTATTTCTATCAGGTATTAAACTTTATAAAAGGCCAAAATTTAAACGTGGTAATAGATGGTAATTGCTTTTTTCAAATGTTTTCTTTGTATTGTTTATTATTTTTTTTTGTTTTAAGAAATCTAAAAAAAAAATAATAGGTTTTTACACGACACAACTGTCCGTAACTGGTCCGGTTTTTACGCCACACAAAGACACAAATTCGAAGATTTATCATTTGAATGCGACAATGAAAGCAGGTAATTTAATTTATATAAATTTTTGCTATAAAATAATATTCACAGTACAAATTTAATGGTTTAATATACGAGTATTTAAATAAAAACATAAAACTTTAAGTTTTGGTTATATTTTTCTTATGTGGTAACTTTTTTTTAAAATTTTGGTAACAAAAAATTTTTGTTCTTGGCAACACTGGTGAAAATATAAAAAAAGAAAAAAAAAACAACCACCAAATTAAATGAGTAACAACTAGCGGTATTCTCTAATTTAAAAATAATATCCCACTCACTGGGTATAGGAAATAATACAAAATTTTTTGTTTATATTATTATTAATAATATTAAAAAACACTGGCACTGAATATTCAATAAATATACTTAAAGCGTGTCGGTCTGTTTTGATTGACAATAAAGAGTTAAAATTGTTTTCTGTATATTCTCTTAGGGGTAAAGAGAATATTTAAGCCTGGATGAAAATCAACAAAACAGGATCCAATATGAAAATTAATGGAACACACGCGAATAAAATGCACTGATTAAAAATATTTATTAAAATATGAAAAAAAAAATCTAGTGAACTTCTTTTTTTTTGTGTTTTGCGGACTGGATTTTCTATATTTTTTGTAAAATTTTTTTTAAGGATTTTACACGGGCAATTTTTGGTGTATTCCGTCACTTGTGGTTATGTTTTTTTTTGTTTAACACACTTTTTATTGTCACACAATTTTTGTTTTTGTTTTTAATTTTTATTCACTTTAAAAACTTTAAAAAACACGTACCATAAATTTATTAGGGTTTATTAAAAAAAAGAAAGAGGGTTGGTTTTAGCAAATTTAAATACAAAATCCAAAGGGGTCCAAAAAACAAAATGGGGGTTGATTTACGCAATTGGGTTCTGAAAATAAATATTTCCGTTAAAATATGTGAAGGACTCGGGGGTTGAATATCCAGTTCAAAGGACCAAAAAAAATGATCCCTTGAAATATTTATCCTCAGGAATTTTAAAATATAATAAAAAACAAAAAGAATTAGTTTTTTTTGTCCAATAACAAATTGAGGTTTTTATTATTATTTTCAATTTTTCAGCACAAGAGTAAGTAAAAAACGTTCTCTTAGTTTTGTATGTGCAGATTTCAAAGGTTCAGCATCTTTTTAAATTGGATTTTTTGCGATTCCAATTGAATTTCTTTGCAAATCCAATTAGTTTTTAGCAGCTTTCCCAATTGGATTTGGAAAAAAGGTTTAAAAACAGGGAAATTTACTCAAATTTTTGCAGAAATCAGGGGAATTTGCTCAATTTTCCCCTGTTTTCTCAAAGTTTCCGAACCTTTGTATTCTGTATAAAATTTTATTTGGCTGCTGACGGCGTTGCATCCTCTATACTATTCTTCCTCTATGATTTAAAGAGTAAACAAATAAAGGGAATAGGCAACTGACAAAAACATCGAAACAGCCCACTGAAGAGAAATGCATTAACCACATAGACGACAGCTGCTACACGACTACAGCCTGTCAAAAATAAAATACTCACGTTTATACCCTTGAGGAAATGTCGATAGTGAAACTGTACTGATTTACTATTGACTTGGTCACCATTACTACTGACTTATATGCCCCAACCAACGCTTTCTGCTGTAGACATTTAACATGTGCGTGTCATTGCGAATCTACACAACTATTGACTAGGTGTTGACATTGGAATCAGAGATTCCATTAAAGTAAAAAAATGTTCCTGCAAATTTAATTTTGGAGTAGATAAATCTTTAAAAGACTGCACAAAATCATTCGCAGGCTCCGTAAAATCTTCATCAGGCTCCACAAAATCTCTAGAGTTGCAATTTTCACTAAAAATTGTTGCCTCTTTCTTGTTATTTTTTACAAAATTTATGGTTTTTTCACAAGTTGTTTGTAATTTCTTTTGCTCATTATATATTTTGTTCAAATTTGCATATCATTTTTCTTTATATTTTTATTAAAAACTTTAATTTTGCATGCAGCTATGCACATGTATTTTAAACAAAATAAAACAATAAAAAAATTAAAAACAAGCACAGCTTTGCAGCTGCAAAAAAGGAATGTTAAAAGTATAGACGCTTTGTGGACATGTCACCAAAAAGTCACCCAAAATAGTCCACATAAGTGTTGACTTGTAGACACTTGACCCCAGGCTTCCTACAGGGTATGAAAATTATTATTTTGACCCCAACACAGCTACACGGCTACACGACGACTTTTGCCGCCGTAGTCAACTTAGGATAATTTCTATTTTTGTTGGCTACAAAACAAAAAGTGTTGACAATGGAACAATATATGTAAAATAAATTAGCGCTATGAAATATTTTTTGTTAAACAAAAAAAAAAAAAAGAAAACATCAAAAAATTAATGCTATAATTGCATTAATGTTCAAGAAGAGTTAGATACATTTATTTATTATAGTGTATTATAAATAAGTAATTGTATTTTTAATTTAAGTTTTTATACGAGTTTACAATCATGCATGTTGTTCTATTTTAATAAAGTAAAAAACAGTGTAAGTGGCACCACTGAAAAAAAATTGCATTTGTATAAGAAAGAGCTGTTCATATTTTACATTTCTTTGGTGGTTTCTTTACAATTGCAGCCAGAAGCATGTGTAGTCGCACGTGTAAACAGCCTACAATTATCAACAAAGTCTATTAATAACCTATTAGTCAAGTTTATTTTCTTTGCTTTTACATAATGATATGCATATTTTTTGCTCACCTTTTTAGATTGTTTATGTTTAAATTTTGGGAAAAAAGATAATAATGGTAGGCAACTTTAAAAAATTTCGTTCTATCAACTATCTAAATTACTGATTTTTTAACATATTGGTGTGTAACTTCTGTTTAGGCACGAATAAGCAGCTAATTTTTATACAGTATTTTATTAATACATTAAGCTTTAAAATGGTGTACATATGAGCGCGTAGGTAAGCATAGCTAATAATTTAAATCCTAACCGAAATATTTACTTGCAGCAAAAAAAAACATTACATCATTCATATGCATAAAATAAAAATATTTTTACAAATAACTGGACAGATGAAGACATGTGATTACGGTTAATATTTTCGACTATTGCTATTGACCACACATCTAATATTTTTGGCAAATTATTACGTTTGACATTTTAACTTTTCGATAATAATAATTTTATGGCGAAATTCGAACATTTTTAAAAACCAAGGTGGTCTTACATTACGATTTTCCACTGTTCGGCAGCGGGGTCGCATATAATCCGTATCACGTACGCAGGGGTGATTGTTAAACACACCACCAATGCTGTAGAATTAGATTAGAACAGCCGCGAAGGCTATTAAATTAGAACAGCCTCGAAGGCTGTAAAATTAGAACAGCCGCGAAGGCTGTAAAATTAGAACAGTCCGCGATGGCTGTAAAGATTAATTATGGGACAACCACTCGAAGTCCATCCTCACTCCAAAAATTGTAACTCGGTACTGCTCAGTGTCGGGGTATGGCAGTTCGTACTGATATATGCGAGGAATACCCATGTTTTACTCAGAGTTGGTAAAAATAAATGTTCTTAATTGACTGCGTTCACACTGCATTAAATTTAAATAAGAATAAGAGCTGTCGAATGAAATTGTAATCATGTAATAGCCAAGTTGGAGTGGTAATTTGTGACGTTCCATGCCCCTTTATTTCAGAGAGTGATACTCTGTAATTAAAACTATCCAGTAACCAGGGTTCGTTACTTTTGTACATGGGCAAGGTTTTGGCCCTTTGAATTAAAAACTCAACTCTGATTTAATAGCAAAACGAGGTTATTTAGCCTAAGGTTATGCTTCAGCTAAAATAATAAAAGTTAAACAAATTTGTAAAGTAATTTGCCAGTAATTATAATCGTGTTCTACCGGTGTCGATAGGCATATACTGAAATATTATGAGTAGGCGTAGGGCAACAATTTGCGATCTGTATGCGCATTGTGATAACGATTTAATTATGTTGCAGGAAACTGGAACGGATGAAAACAGCGTGTTTTGCGTATTGTCGGAAGTGGTATTTTCGTGATAGAGCTGAATCAGCAGCTGCTACTGATATGGATGACGCAGTTAGGGTTGTCAAAGTTGAATGCGATGGAGTTTTGGTTCTGGTAGCCGGGAAAGGAAAGTTCTCATCTGTTCAGACTCAGGACATTTATTAGATACACGGGTAGTTTTGCTGGGGCTTTTGCAAGGCTTTAGATATAGATCGCATCTGTTTGTTTTCGTGACGAATACCTTTGATTCTTTCGCTTCTATTCGTATTTCGACGCCTACGCGATTGATAAAATCAATGTCCAGTACCATTCAGGTAGCTAGCGTCGGAACCACTGCGAGCAGTATGTAAATATTGGTTCTCTTTTATTATATGTCAATTGGATACACCATTCAATTTTAAAGATATTGGTTAGCCATTTCAACTAGACAGTGACTTCTACTTGGTTTTATATTCCTCTCAACTATATATACTTTTGTACGGAAGTATCAATACAAGTTCTTGAACCACCGGTATCTAGAAACGCATGTACTTGGCGGCTGTATATCTCGACGAATAAAGTCGAGATCGGAGCTAAATTGTGTGACAGATATTGTAGGAGATCGACACATGCAGTTTCGGGAAAACATGACATCCTTCCAGCAATACGAACATAAAGACTTTCGAGGGTTCGAACATTTCCATCGTCTATGAACTTTACTTTTTTGATTTTGGCTTTTTTACAATAATTGAGGCATTTTATTCTTTAATTTGAAATATTTTTTCCACAATTTTTATGTTTTTCTGATATTGGAGTTTTTTTTTAATTTGAAAAAAATTTTCAATCTGGCGATTTATTATTGCAAATTATTGATGTTTAACTATAAACCCAGTTATTACTTTCTGTTGTTTTCTTTTTGTATTTGTAAGAAATCGTTAAATTTACTCTACTTATGTCCGTAATTTCAAGCAATTGATATCTACCAGTTTTAAGATACCTACCGTGTAGACGAACAAAAATCAATAGATATCTAAGCACTGATAGGTATCTATTCCTTAAAATTACGGGCATTAATAAGATATCGTATTTGTTAATTTTAATTTTTTTTATTAAATCGAATGTCATTAATCAATCACATGAAACAAAATCGAACAAACAATAAATCCCAAATTTGTAAATCGATTAAATTCTTAACGAATGATTGATTGAATTCTCAAATTGGAAATTGTAATGATTGAATTCAATTATTGGTAAAATCGAATGAGATAATTTCATTAAATTCCTATAATATGAATTCGATCAAATGAATTCCAAAGAACGAATTCTCAACAATGTTTAAAAAGAAATGCATTTGATTACAAAGTCATTTGAAATAAAATTTTAACTTCGAAGCTCTGGTTACACAGCATTATAAAAAACATTAGAGAGAGTTTTAGGAAGTGTAGCTCTTATATTAAAAAGTACTCCATGATATTCGTGATTTACGTGAGTGATTGTTTTTTTTTTCTCTTGTGAGTGAGTCAAAGTTAGCCGAAGTTAGGTTTCAGTTATCCGTATGTCTGAAAATAAAAACAATAGAAGTCAAATTATCGTGGTAGTGGGCATTAAAATCAAACTTAATATTTATAAAATTTATTACCCATGAGCCTACATTGAAATTATATGCTCGTTCCGAATCAGACATTATCTTCTACGTGCATAAATACAAATATATCTTTAAAATCCTAGTTCTACATTTAGAGATTTTATTGATATAATTATTTTAAGAATATATTATTTAACATTTGTTGATTACTTCTACCCTGTGAGATACCTGTAGAGACGAGCTTCTGATAAGCGCAAAATGCATCACATAAATGCTATTCAAACAAAAGCCCGGAACTACAGGGTAGGTCACGGGAGTGTTTTTTAATGTTTAATTTAAGTATATCAAGTAGTTACCTAAAAAAAAATAAATATAGATCTTAAAAATTAGCGCATCTTAGCGGTCAACATAACAGTTATTTTTCTTTTCTGCCTAGGGTTAGTATTCCATTCTACCTAGGGTTGAAAGCCGCCACGTTTTGTGTTCTTGCTAAAACGAAAAAAATAAAATTATAGTATTGTATAGTTTGGCAATAATGTAGTTTAGCCTGTCAATAATAGGCAATAATGTATTAATTTCCCAAAAAGCATTTGTTGTTGTTTTTGTACTTTCATCACTGCCTCTAATTAACGGATTAAGATTTTATCACAATTTTAGTGTTTGTTTATTACTTATTCTGGATGACACAAAAATATACACCCGATGTTGTTTTGCTAAATCTTTAAAATGAAACGAAAATGTTCATTTGGACCTTTAGGCTTTTTTCCATTCATTTTTAGAATACTATATCGCTCAAGTGTCTTCACCATTGTTGATGATCATTTGGGTTCTGTTTACCACATTTTCTATCGCTGTGGAGATAACTTCCGGCCTCAATGGAAAAAAACCTTAGCGTTATTTAACGACATGTATGTTATTATCGTATTTTCGGTTCATTAATTCAATAAGTAACTCGCACTAACTGCCCTAAAAGCAAATACACATGCCCCACTTTTTAAGTAATAATATAAAATAAAAATGTAGATAAAATTAAATTTTTTTTTAACTTCTTATTAGATCTGATGGACATATTATAAATTTGACCTAATTATATATATGTTTAGACTTGATCAGATCTAATCAATTCCAATTGATTTTCTTTGCAAGGTTAATAGATTTTTTGTGCAAGAGCAATTGAGTTTTGAGCAGATTTCAGGGAAATTTTTTCAAATTGGAAAAATTTGCTTTGAAATCAGGAAAATTTTCTCAATTTTCTTTCAGTTACCAAACCTTTGTAATCTGTATAAAATTTTATTTGGCTGCTTCTTACGATGAAATCTCTATACTTATCCTTCCTCTATGTTAGAGCATATTCAACACCTTAAAGTATATACTATTTTATTTACATTAAATAAATTTTTAAACGTACAAAAAACAAGTAAGAGCGGCTAAATTCGGCTATGCCGAATCTTATATACCCTTCACCATGGTTGGGAAAAAACTGAAGCTTATATATGGACATATATGGAATGGACAGATTTATATACGGACGCCTTTAAGAGGAAATTAACCATTAAGTTTGGTGATAAAACTTGGACTCGGGAAGATTTATGGTTCCAGAAAATAGGTATTTAAAAAAAATTGATGTTTTGGGCATAACTTTTTTGTATCTGAACCGATATTTCCGAGATTTTTCAGCAAATATGTTATACTAAAGATTTTCGATCTTTTGCTATATAACACGTATCCATAGGTCATATTACAGCTCTAGATTAGTGTTTGTTGTTTGTGTATAAAAGGTGAAGAGGTGAAAGAAAAGAATTTCAACAAATCATTAAAAGAAATCATTAGAACTGCATGTGTTTTATTTCTACAAAAACGTTTGATTTAGTTGGCAAATTTGCATTTGGGATTTTATTTCGCTTTTTATTAAAAAATATTTTTAATTTCTTTAGCTTAATTTTAAAAATTTGAAGGAAAATTGTTTATAAAATTTTTTTTTTATAAATTATTATAAGTTATGACCTTAAATAGTTGCACTCAAAGGGAAATTATGTATAAAATTTTCTTAATATATGAGAAATAAAATGGCTTAAAAATCTTTTTATAAATTCTTTTAAATCGGAGCAAAAAATAGAAATAAAACCGTTTGTATTTTGTTTGTATCAGAGGGTTTTTATAAAAATTTTGATGTTTTTAGCCTATTTATGGATTATTTGATTATTATTATAAAAATTGTATTTTAATTAATTATTAAATGTTAAAAAAACAAAAAATAAACAAAAAAAAAGTCTTAAGAAAATAAAAAAAAGATTGTACAAAAAAAAAGTTGAATTGAGCGGGTGTAGGATTCGAACCCGCGGCCTTAGAGAAAAAAAGCATTTGTGACATAGCGTTTAGACAACTGAGCTATTAAGGTCATGCGGAATCATCGTTAATAGAATTAAATAAACAGTTTTCGTTCATTAGAGATTTGTTTTTATTTAAATGACAAATCTTTGTATGTGTTTGTTTTTTGTGTATAAAAGGTGAAGAGGTGAAAGAAAAGAATTTCAACAAATCGTTAAAAGAAATCACTAGCACTGCATGTGTTTTTTTTTACAAAAACGTTTGATTTAGCTGGCAAATTTGCATTTGAGATTTTATTTCGCTTTTTTCTTAAAAAATATTTTTAATTTCTTAAGCTTAATTTTAAAAATTTGAAGGAAAACAGTTTATAAATTTTTTTTTATAAATTATTATAAGTTATTACCTAAAATAGTTGCACTCAAAGGGAATATAAAATAAAATTTTCTTAATATATAAGAAATAAAATGGTTTAAAAATCTGTTTATAAGTTCGTTTAAATCGGAGCAAAAAATAGAAATCAAAACGTTTGTATTTTGTTTGTATCAGAGGGTTTTTATAAAAATTTTGATGCTTTTAGCCTATTTATGGATTATTTATTAATTAATAAAAAATGTTATATAAATTAGTTCTTAAATGTTTTGAAAAAAAACAAAAAATTAACAAAAAAAAAAAAGTCTTAAGAAAATAAAAAAAAAAATGTACAAAAAAAAGTGAATTCACCGGGATTCGAACCCTCGGCCTTAGAGAAAAAAAAGTATTTGTGACATAGCGTCTAGACAACTGAGCTATTGAAGCTCACACAAAATCATCGTTAATAGATTTACATATATAAAAAGTCTTCGTTCATTAGAGATTTGTTTGGTTTTTATTTAAATGACAAATCTTTGTATGTGTTTGTTGTTTGTGTATAAAAGGTGAAATTGAAAGAAAAGAATTTCAACAAATGGATGTGTTTGTTAAGCGTAATATGTATGTATTAAACAAAGGGATTTTACGGAAAAAATTAGAGGTAGTCCTGGTTTTTTGGTAATATCTCAGCCATTTATTAACAGATCGGTCTGATTTTCAATAGCAAACAGAAATGGATCACATGTAACAGAAATAAATAACAATCAAGTCCTCATCATGTCTGGGTTCTTCGGAAAAACCATTTCAACACACAGACGGACAGACGGACATCGTCAAATCAACTTCTCTTTTCATAAGGACCCAGAATATATATACTTTATAGGGTCTAAGATCAATATTATAGAAATTACAAACGGAATGACAAACTTATATATACCCTTCCACCTGTGGTGAAGGGTATAAATATAAGATATATTCTATATATACTAAATGTGTATTTTTGAAATCATTTCGGGTCCCCTGGGCACGTCACGGAGGTCCCTCCTCCGGTTTTGACATCAGCTAGGACGGAATTATTTGAAAATGGTACATTAAGGGAAATCTAGAAATAAGGTACATTTTAGAATTTTCGCCAGCGCTGTGGTAAAAATAGGAATTCAAAGAGCGAAGAGCCTCCCTCTTAACGGCCTGCCCAAAACTCTTGAGCTAGGAAGTTGAAATTTGGTGCTAAATTTACACCTCCAATGAAGAGTTGAAATTTGGTATCGTGTAGACATCAGCATAGACAGGATTTTTTGAAAACCCTATGGTCAGGGGCAAAAAGGTGAAATGTTTCCCCCTTGACTGCCTGGTCAAACCTCTTTGAATAGAAACCTTAAATTTGAAAGAAATGGTCACTACAGTTAGCCCATACACTAAGTAGTAAGAAAAATGTTTGGACATCCATAAGGGAGTGACAAAAAGGGGGCAAGGTGGAGAATCTTGGCAGCATGGACAAATCCCTATTAAGCAGTCTGCCCTTTTTGTGGCTAGAAACATGAGCTAATTCTCTAATAAGGTATATTTTGCCCGCTAATTTTGATCAAATTAACTTTACTCCGCTTTTGTGGGACTAAGAAATTTAATTTTGTTATTTTATTAACAAAAAATTGTGAAAATGACAATTGCTTCGTAAAGTATTTGTGCCTACGATAACTAGACGTATTTAAACAAAATTTTTTGATTTTAGAAAAAAAACATTAGTGTCTAAAAATAATTATTATTTTAAAAATCCGTTAACGAAATATTTATGTTAATTTCAATTACAACTTTTGTTTCAGTGCTGGAGTATCCTTTGCTAGGTTCTTCAACGTCAGTCATGTAACATGTCACAAAGCACAATTTACCCCTTTCTATGAGAAGCCCATGTTAAAGTGACCGATGCCTTTCATATAAAAGAACTGGTTCGAGGACCGGTCAATGTTCATTTCCGATAGATAATATTTAGCAGTATTTCTATAATTTTTATTTAAAAAGCTGGTAATTTGCAAACCTAAATTTTTCGATCTATTTGAAGTAAAACAAAATTTTCAGCTTTTAAATTCATTTAAAACTTATTTATTATTTAACTTATTATTTATTTAAAACTTATTTATTAAAACTTATTTATTTATTTAAAACTTATTTATCACATTAATTGAGGTGTAATGTATACATTTAATTTTGAACTCAAAAATTAATCCGACGATTTTTGGACATAAAACTATCAACAATTTTATATGGGTCTGAATTCGACCTTTGATTTTCTATAGTACGTTTTAATTCTTTTTGTGTTGTAAATTTTTTTTCCGCTTTTAAATCATTGACAAAATTCTTTTGACGAAACGTCAACGACTCGGCTTGGTACAACATTGTATTACCTCTACCACATTTTGATGATCGGAAAATCTATCTGTCATACTTAAGATTGTTTCACCTAATTTCGTCTAATTCATCTTGTATATGGGATATTTAATATTCCGTTGGATTGCTATTTTATAAATTTAATCTGTATTTTTGTGTTCTTACTTGTCTTGGTAACTCTGGCTCTATAGCATACAATTTTACAATTTCAATAGTCTCCTTATAAATAATAACAAACTCCTCCTCAGCATTTCTCCGCATCGAATTCAACATATAAATTATTAAATTGATACGTTCATATGCCTTTATTCTATTAAGATTTACTGGCTAATTAATTATTATTAGTTAACAATAATTAATTTTTATTAGAAAATTTCTTTAAAAAAAAGGTAATTTTCATACAAAAAAGTAGCAATTGTAAATCATAAACTCAGATTTTAAGTTTTAAAAACATTATTTCAAATTAAAAAACATCATTTAATATTAAAAAAATATCAATTAAAATTAAGATATATGAAATGATATTAAACAAACCAAAGTTATTCTATGGATATCACTGTATAATCCACGTTCCTGTGATATATGTGCTGTATTGGTTTTAAAAAATTCAAGGCGTATCGATGATAAAGGTCGGATACTCTAAGCGGCCCAAAGTTGGATAAATACCTCATGTTTAAAATGATCTAACTTTTAACAAAGCGTATCTCATATGAAAACTAAGATCTTCCACTTTTAGATAACACTGTGCTAGAATTGAGAACTTTTTTTAACCGACAAGCAGAGCATCCGGTGGGTTAAACTAAATCGACTGCACTGAATCCAATGGCACTAACTGTTTTTCGAGATTAGCTCTTAAAAAAAGTTAAGTTAAAGTTAAGTTTTAGCTTTTATAATAACAAGACTTAATTTGGTATATAAGCTTGCAATATTTTACATTTTTTGTAATCCTTTTTTTACATTCCAAGTTTGAATTAGCTTGTTTAATTTTTGGCCCTACAAAACATTCCATTAATTACTCTTAAAAGTCTAAAAAATCGTAAAAAATCAGTTTCAAATTTGGTTTATTTCTTTAGTATTTGAAAAAAAAACACAATTTTTTACAAATTTTTTTCAAATATTTGATAATTTTTATTTTATGTAATGTAAACAAAAAACTAATGTAAACAGGGGTCAATTCTCGATTTGTGAAACGGTGAAATGAAAAGTTTTTTCACGTTTTCATAGTTCTTTTGATTCGCGTTCTGTGAAAAAAATGAAAAAGAATATCAAAACGTTTTCATATGAAAAAAAAGTGGAACGAAACAAGATTTTTTCACAATTGCACAGCACTGGCGACTCTTGTATTGTGTAACAGTGCAACCAACTTTCAAATTATTTTCATATGAAAAAATTGTTTACACAGATGATTTGTGAGTGAAATAAACATGGAGAAGGTTGTAAGACAATAGCGTGCCAGCGAAAGCCGAAAGGAGTATTTAATTAATTATTTAGAAAAGCATGTCGACATTGCAAACGATAAGTTAGTAGTTTAATCACCATAATCACACTTTCATTAATCCCATATGTACATATTTGTAACTGAAGATGGTGCCAAATTTAGAGACGAATAGTGGAACGAATTAGCGGCGATCCTTCACAGCCTTAGTGGGACGCAAAAGGACGGTGCAAAATGGAAAAAGTATTGGAGCGACTTAAGGTATATTTATGTACTTATAGTTTATTTATATTTTTTATGAAATGGTTTTTTTTTTATTTAAGTAATATTAGACTTCATAAGCGCACCAAATAAAGTTCACTTAAGCAAGCCGATGTAAATCCATGATGTGCTCGTCGGTTGTCATCTCGAATGGATTTTGGCCATCACGAATAATGCGTCTCAGCACTCTCAAAAAATTCCTACATAATATTAAATTATTTAATGCAATGAAACGCTTGTAACATCATTTTCTTTCCTTTGTTCATCCCGAATTCTTTAAGTAATATCTAATAATACAATTAATCCGGACATGTTTATATAATTATTTAAAATAAATTTTACGAATTTAATTCAATTTTGTTTACGTTTTTCTCTGTTTTGGCATTTGCTTTAAATTTTGGATAACACAGTTATAAAAGTTTAATGGGTACAGTGCAAATGAAACATTTTTTCATAATACATACGAGAATCGCAAATTATGTATTTGTGAAAAGTTCGAGTGAAAAGTGCTTATATTATTATCACATAACAAGAATTGACCCCCAGGTGTAACATTGTACTTTTGCATCCGTGATCGAAAAAAACTTTGACATTTGCGATAGACTCAAACAATAAGTATGAACTTTAAAGTCTTTGAAACTCTTGCCTAAAGTCAGTTATATAAAAATATATAAGATGAAGGCGTGTAATAAGTTTAATAACTTTTGTTATGTGTATGGGATATATACAACTATGCGTGTATGAAACATATATTTCTTTTAGTGTTACATATGGTAAGAGTTGGACACCGTCGATAGTGTGTATAACGTAAATTTGCCGTTTAAATAAATGGAAAAAATAGAGACGCCATGCTAGTTGGTGTTCCAATGATTTGGAGAGATCCTTTACTCCATATAAGATCCTTTACTCCATTAAGTTTAACCCACCGGGTGCACCGCTTGTCGATTTTTGCAACTAACACATTGTAATTGTTTCGAAAATAAACGGCTTTTTTACAGAAATATTAATGCAAAACGTTACTTATTCGCGAATACTAAAAAAATGTGTCTGATTTAAAGTTAAAAATTTTACACCGCGAACTATAACGAATATTGAAAAACAAAAAAACAGAACAGATATCATGGGAAAGACATTTATTTCCAAAACGATTAGATTGTTTGAAAAACTTTAGGAATGGCTTCGACAGTAATTTATAAAACAGCAATTTAATAGTAACATTTAATTATGATCTCGAACCTGATAAATTCTAAAATATATAATTAAAACATAGAGATCGAAATAACATATACAAAATTTACAATTTTATTTACATTAAAAAAATTTTAAATGAACAACATAATAAAAATAAATTGTATTTTTGAAATCTTTTCGCCACTGGATGTGGTTTAAGGAGATATTTGTCATGTTAAACATTAAGCAATTAACAGAAAAATGATAACCCTAGAGTGGGAAAATATCAAAATACAAAAATGTATTAGATAGAAAAAATAAATATAGTTTGCTACAGCGTGGAGTATTCCACAATTGTGAACGTAACTTTAAAGTCATTTGTATGCAATTTTACCTAATAAACTTTGATATTTTATTTAACAACTTTAATCTAATAGTTTATGTTGTGCAAAATATATAAATTTTGATATAAATTTTTAAATCTATGCACACACAAAAAAATTGTTTGACCCATGTGAACGATGTCGGCTAAGGTTTGTGTATGTACATTCGTATATACTTACTGGAAAACATGCATAGATGTAAAATATGTAAATGTTCAGGGTATAGATGCATTTTTTTATCTGATACATAAATGTAAATATGTAGTCAAATATTACAATTGCATCTGAAAATGTTAATTTTGAAAATTTAATTACTCGTATCCTTCAAATTTATGCATATTTACTCTAAAAACTTAACCACATTTATGCAAAACTTTGGTTAAGAGTTGTTTGCATTTTATATACATCAATGCATATTTCGCAAATGAGACCAAAACCAATTTTACTTTTGTAGTGTATGTATTTCACATCATATACAAACACATGTGGCACATATATAATTGCACAAACCAATTTATAATTGTAAACATGTGGGAGTGAATATGTTTGAATATGTGTATTGGATTTAAGATATATTGTTTTAAGTTTCCTATTTAAATGTTTCACTGGTTAGAATTCAACTATACACTCTTTAATACATTTGTGTAATTTTACTATTACTGTTGCTTATGCCTAAATTAATGAAATGTTATAATTCGACATAAATAAATATTTAATTATAATTATATATTTAGGCCCTGTGCAAAGTGACTACATAAATTCCAAACTAAATACAAATTGACAAAAGGGTTTAAAATTTCTTTGAAAAATAGTTTATAATATTTTTAAATTTAATACAAAATTGGAAACCTGATTTAATTTAGATTTTATTTAGCCAGTTTGCACCCACCCTTACCTTTAAATTATATACATTTTTTAATTACCAGAGTAAAAAAAGTTGATCTGGCGTAATATTTAATTGCACCCATTTTGATATTCTGTAATATATTTTCTAATATCTAGCTGATCTTATTTAATCCGAAAAATGGCATATCAAATTAGATCCAGCAATATATTTGGAGATTTAGGAAGAATTGGAGATTTAGATTGATTTAAATTGATCCGAAAAACAGCAGATATAATAATATATAATCATATCTTCGATACTTATATATAATTATAAGTATGAAAGTATACCATTAGAAGAACAAAATCCCCAAGGGGTTTGGTAAAGTTAGTTCGAAAAACAAAGTTATGGCTACTTGAAGTTTGTAATTTTTTACCATTTTTTCTATGAGTTATTTAAAATGAGTATATTAAAAATTTAATTTTTTCTTTATTGATCTCTTTTTTAATTTGTTTTTTGTGTGTTTCTTTTAAAAAAGAGCACTATTAATATATATTTTTTTTAATTTTACACTCAAAAAAAATTTAGTAAAAAACTTAAAATTTTTACTTTCTTTGTTTTTATGTAATTTTTACCAAAAATTTATTTTGAGTGTAAATTTGTGTTTACTTAAGTGATTATTTGTATGTAGGTATATTTTAGAGACATTTTTAAGGTTCTTAAGCAAATTCTTATAAAGGAATCATTCATAGACCATCTGAATATTTTATTTTTTATAAAATTAATGCCAACCTTTTGTTTCTTTTAAAAAAATTAATGCATGTTCATTAATTTTAGTAAAATTTCAGGGTTAATAGGCAAATTTTTTTACTTAATCCAGAGTACCGTTGCTGGTTTTTTAAATAAAATTTATTATCATTATTTTGTCACAAATACTCTTTGGTTTTATTATAAAAAAGCAATAACATTATTTATGAATTTCACTACCTGCAATTGTGAAAGCATTGTTAGTTAAAGCACTAAAATGTTTGTATAAATCAAACCAATAAGTAAATTCCATAGTCTTTCAATTAGGCAATGTTAAAGCTTAACTTTTGTTTTGCCTTTAAGAGGAAGACTGAATTGACTGCCTTAAAGTTACAATATTCTTTTAGTGTGTTTCCTTGTTTCGGTTTTATAGTTAACTAAGTTAGGTATATTTTATATATATTTTTCTTAAATTCGGTGGAAAAATCTATATATTTTTAAAATTTAGAAAAATTTGTTATTGTATCTAAGTAATCAAGTGCTATTTTATTTGTATCTTCGACGTTTAAAAAAGTCTAAAAAAATATGTATTTCAATTTTAATTTTTTTTTATTTTAGTTTTTTTTAACAATATGTCAACAATAAAAGTTCAGCTCAATTGAATCCAAATCTTTAAAACTTAAGAAGTGCTTAAACTTTAATATATTACAAAGTTAATCTAATTTAAAATCGTCTCTAAACCTTTAAGTATTTATTTTAATTTAACTTTTAACTTCAAACTTTTTTTTCATAAGATTTCTTGTTTTTCATCTAAAACGTGTTTTTGTATAACAACGAAAAAAATAAAAATTAATGGAATTTTATGAATTGTTGATCTGTTATTTTGTAAGTGAATAGTATAGTAGGATTTTAAGATCATATCATATTCTTTTTAATTATTTTTATTGTAAAGAAACATGAACATTTTTATTAGTAAGTTATAGAGAATAAAAATTGAGAAATTCCACTGAGCCAGCAGGATAGAATACTTAGTATTTTCGGTTTCGCTACCCAACCTTGTCAATATCCATGCTCTTCTTCTCCCTTTGCGGTCATTGCTTGTTGATGAGGATAAACATAAATTGTTAAATTTCGTTGATGTTAGTCTAATTGTGTTGTTGTTTACAAGTTTGTTAATTTGTTTCCTTACACTCAATATAAAATAATAGACAATCATCAACTGCTGTTATTACGGGAAATTTTGCTAATTTGAGCCCAGCGGTATTTTTTTGCCAATCTTAGCAACACATGTTTGCTGAGGTGTAGTACAATGAAATTAGTAGAAAAATTAGTAGCCACTACTAAATTTTAGTATACTTTTTGTAAAGTGTAATTTAAAATCTGTTTGCTAAAATCAGCAAAAAAAATTACTAAATATTAGTACAAAATTTTAATTTTTTTTTTTATCGAGCATCAAATTTTTTTTTATTTTTTTTTTTAATTTTTCAAAAAATATTTTATACAAAATTAAAAACAAAATCAAAGGCTTAAAAATTATTAAAACATAAACGAATTAATCATTTTGTTTTTATTTGGTAATTTTTGTTTTGAAAAATATTTTAGTTATTTTTTTTTTACTTTTAAAGTGAAATTTTAATTGTTTTTAGTGCTGATTTTTAGAACTAAAATAACTTTTTAGTGCTATTTTAAGTGGATTTTCTATTTTCAGACATGAGTCGGTATATTCACTTCGGATCCCTTTTTTAATCTATGTAACATTTTAAGGCACCCAGCAAAATCACACATTACCAAATAATGGGTAAAGTAATGTAAAGCCATAGGGGCCGATGGATTACTTTACACCTTACTTCATTGATGAATTTTACAGGCGATGAGCCTCAAAGTAATGTATATACCCAGAGGTGATAATGTAAGGGGTTACTTATATGGTTACGAGAATGGAAAAAGTAATGTGTCTAAAAATAGATTTTTAAAACAGAGGAATTTTTGTTAAAAAAAATTATTACAAATATTTTATTTAAAATTTAAAATATTTGTAATACAAAATAATGTGGTCAAGATGGGAATCGAACCAGGGAAATCTGGTTGCCAGCCAAGAAATCTAACCACTAAGCTATCTACGCATATAGTATTTGATGGCTTTAAACTCAAATGAATTGTTGCGCTTCGTTTTTTCGCTAGTGTTATCAAAACAATTATACTTTACCCTTTTGCTTACAAAAAAACACATAGTAATGTATCTAAAAATATGTTTTCAAAAATATTTCAATTATTACTTTACACTCACCAAAAAAAGTCTGTAATGGCAACTGAAAATTATGCTGTTATTACGGGAAATTCTGCTAATTTGAGCCCAGCGGTATTTTTTGCTAATCTTAGCAACACATGTCTGCTGACGTGTAGTACAATGAAATTAGTAGAAAAATTAGTAGCCGCTACTAAATTTTAGTAGACTTTTAAAGAAAAATTACTAAATTTTAATAATATTAGTAAAAAGCTTTGAATTTATTTTTCTTATCGAGCATCAAAAATTTTTAATATATTTTTTAAAAAAACGAATTAATCATTTTGTTTTAATTTGGTAATCTCTGTTTTGAAAAATATTTTGGTAATTTTTTTTTTTACTTTTAAGGTTAAATTTTAATTGTTTTTAGGGCGGATTTTTAGAACTATTTTAAGTGGATGTCCTCTTTTTAGACATCAGTCGGTATCTTCGCTTCCGATCCCTTTTTTTAATATATGTAACATTTTAAGGAAATTTAGGTTTGTAGGTGTAAGTTTTAATTAGAAATAACATTTCTTTCAAAACAACTTTTTTAAAATTAGTAATATTTTTTGCTAATTTTTTCAAATCGGTTTTCAAACATTTTTAAAATGATTTCTGAAATTAGCAACAAAAATTTGTAAATATTCTGTAAAATTTCTGTAATTTGTAAAATGTAAATAGCAAAAAGATTTGCTAAATAATAATATTTTACTAAAAATAAGTACAAAAATAGTAGAGTGAAAACCGTTTACAAATTTCTTACTAACTTTTTAATGTTAAAAATAAAACCTCATCCGTGCTGCCAGTACTAAAAGGCGTTCCGCAAGGACGCCAATGTCAGCATTGACATTGGAAATTTAAATGATTGTTTTAAAAAATTAAATATTGATCTGGAACACATTTATACTTGGGCAAATGCTAACGGTCTATGTTTTACTCCTTCAAAATCAAAGTACTTGATAATAAAAAAGAAACCAATTAAAAAACTACTATTTGAACCAACCTTAATGCTTAATAACCAAGAAATTGAAATTGTACAAACTGCCAAAAATCTGGGTATAATTTGTAATAACACTTTAACATGGTCTAACCACATAAATGCAGCAGCTGGCGAAACCTATGCAATGCTAAGGTCTCTTTGGAACACTCAATATATTAGTCCACTTAATATACGAATTTTACTTGCGAAAACATATCTTATGCCAAGCTTGAGTCTACTTTTAAGGCCATCCTGAGATATGTGTTTAATCTTCGGTGATTCGAGTCAGTTTCTTCATATTCGAAAAAACTTTATGGAGTTACATTTGAGAATCTGTTAAAGATAAAAACTTTGTTACTCTTACATAAGATAATATACACTCGACAACTAACATATCTGTATAACAGACTTGTTTTTTCACAAAATGAAAGAAAACATGACATGAGGTACATTTGGTATGATTATTTAGTATCCAAATGTCATTTTCACGTTGAATCTATACGTCTTTGAAATTCACTACCTACCACCATTCAATCCATAAGCAACGCAATACAGTTCAAGAAGAAAATCCTTGAAGTTTATAGTTAAAATTTTTTTTGTTACTCTTTCGCATGTCATGAATATACAATTTTATATGAATATTTTATTATTATAATTTATATTTTTTTGTTTTATTTTAAATTTTTTTCATTATGTTACTTTATTATTAAATTTGTTAATTTGTGCATCTTACTAAATTGTGTCTATTCATTATAAAAATCCAATACTTTAATTATAAGATTTTATATCTTGTTGTATTGGAAATCAATATATAAATAAAATAAAAAATAAAAATAAAAATTTATGAGACTACATTGCTCCATTACTTATGTGATTATATATAATTATAAAACATTTAAAAACATAATTCCTTAAATCAATTTTTAAATCTGATTTAAATTTTGACGAATTAATTCGCGAATTAATTTTTCTGATTAAATTATTTACTTCCATGATTTAATCTTTATCTTATTATAAATTAAACGAAACAGTTCAATTTTAAATTAAAGAATCAAATCAATTTTGATTTGATTCGCAAAAAAAAAATATTTTGATTATTTCGAATATGATTTGATTTGCGAATTAAAAAAAAAATAAATCACGATTAATTTAATTTTAATCTCGAAGGGTTTCATGAAATTTTTATAAAACAGCCTCATTGGGATGTGTTCCGGACCTGACCCATTTTTATTGTAAAGTATATTAATACTCTACCAGAGCAAAGATTTTGTCCGTTTTACACTCGCTTAGTTTTCGAGATTCCGGATATTTTAAAAAACTACCATTTTTCAGAATAACGAATATTTATAAAATTAAGCGAGATTTGCAAGTAAAATGTTTTTTATTTTGTTGTAATTCGCAAATCAATACAATCTTTTTTTAATTCGAGAATCTTTGAATACCCTCTACCAATATCCTAAAAATATGTTCTCTACTGTTTTTGATACAAATAATATAAAAAAAAACTTCTGAAGTAAAATTATGTAGGTGAAAAAAAATTTTGAGGTGAAAACTTTTGTAGCGGTGAAAAGAACTTTTTTGGTGGAAATAAAATTTAGAGATGAAAAAAATTTTTTGAGGTAAAAAAAATTTTGTGGTGAACAAAATTTTAGTGGTAAAAAAATGTTTAAGGTGAATACAAAATATTTACTGCTAAGCGACTGGTCAAAAAAATATGAGAAAATATGTTATGTAACAGTCGCTACTATGAAATTGTGCTAAATTTGTTTGGACAATTTAGAGGCACCTTTACATTTTCACTAGTTTTTTAACCATGGACTGCACAAAAAACACATTTTAAATCATAGTTTTTGGCAAATATTCAATTTTATTAGTGGCTAATGGGGACTAGCTCTGCAGCAGAATATTCCTAATAGAGAGAATGCACTTTCTGATGCCCCACGTATTGAAAAATAAAGGGTGTCCCAAGAAGAACGCAATTTTTAAATTTTAAATAAAACACAGATATTTAAAAAAAAATCGTGAAACTTTATTATATCGTAAAGTAGACAGAATGAGGTTATGTGTGGAACAATATATCGTGCAGATGGCCGCCGCGGCTTTGCTGGCATGCACGCGATCTTTTAATGAAATTTTCAATGACCGTTTTGCATGAATGCTGCGGTATTTCATTAATGCAGCGTCCAATTTCCTCTTTTAAGGCTTGAGTCGTCGTCGGCTTATTCCGTAAACCATCGACTTCAAAAAACTCCAAAGAAAAAAATCTAATGGTGTTAAATCGCAAGATCTAGGCGGCCAATTCTAATCTCCAAAACGCGAAATAACACGACCGGGAAATGACTGATGCAGCAATTGAATTGTTTCTCTGGCTGTATGATATGTGGCGCCGTCTTGTTGGAACCACATGCCCTCCGCATTCATTTCTTCAATTCTAGGCAAGAAAAAACTGGTTATCATTTCACGATACCGAACACCATTGACTGTTTGCGCTTGACCTGCCTCACTTTCATAAAAAAAAAGGTCGAATGATTCCTCCAGCCCAAAAACCACACCACACAGTGACACGTTGAGGATGCATTTGCTTCTCGTGAATCACTCGAGGATTTTCCTCACCCCAAATGCGACAATTCTGCCTATTGACGAAGCCATCAAGATGAAAATGGGCCTCGTCACTGAAGATGATTTTATCGGCAAAATCAGCATTTTCATGTTGTCTCTCCAATACCCAATTAACGAACTCCCTTCGCTGTCCATGGTCAGCTGGCTTCAGTTCCTGAGTCAATTGAACTTTGTATGCATGAAGATGCAAATCTTTCGTCAAAATTCGCTGCAAAGTGGATTTGGAGACACCAATTTGCTGAGCTCGGTGTCGAATTGAGGTGGATGGAGTTTGAGCGACATCATCACGTACAGCTGCGACATTTTCGGTCGATCGACCTGGTCGATGGCGCGTTGTTGTCTTTACATCACTAACAGACCCAGTTTCGGCAAATTTATCCATTAATCTCTTTACAGTTGACTCTTTTGGAGCATTATTGTGACCCCAAATTGATCGCAATTTGCGAACTGTAGCCGCAAAACTTTCACCATTTTGGTAAAACAATTTCACAATGAGAATGCGTTGTTCATTCGTGTAGCGCTCCATTTTTACTAACCTCGTACCTTCTACTAGCAAACAATAACAATTGTTCAAATGTCAAACAATGACACCCTTTAGTTGCAACGAATGTTCTTTTTTAAAAAAATTAAAGTGTGTTTGTCAATAGATGGCCCATCAGAAGTTGCATTCTCTCCATTAGGCATATTTTGCTGCAGATCCAGTCTCCATTAGTCATATTGTGCTACAATATCCAGTAGAGTATTATTGATTTTCTATTTTCTTCGTAACATAAATGAATATTTGCCAAAAACTATGAAAAATTTATGTTTCATGTGCATATTATACCTTAATTTCTTAAATAAATATTTATTTAGATGTTTAAGAGCACAATATTGCACTTTAATCATGTGTATTTTTTTATGAAAGAAAAAATTGACATAAATATACATTTGTCAATCCCTCAATTCTCAAAAATACAAATACAAATGGAGTAAAAAAATACTATTTTCCTCTATGAAAACTTTTTTTGACATAAAAATGTGAAACAAATGCTTTTATTACGTCAAACATTTGAAAAATTGACTTTAAAATTATGTAATAAGTCTACTAGTAACATGTGAATGCATTAGAATTTGAACTATGTAGCTAATTTAATATTTTTGGTAAATAAATTAATTGAAAGCCTAATCCAAGGCTATATTCAAAAGTAGCGGCAATAAAGCAATTTTGCATTTTGCACTTTCTTTATATATAAATGTCTTTGGTTACAAAAACAAAAATAGATTTTATGGAATGAAACGAAAAACTAAGCTAAGCTAGCTTTGTAAGCAGAAAAAAAAAATAAATACAGAAAAATTGTGCCAATTTGTATGGACAATTTAGAGGAACCTTCACATTTTCATTCATAACTTTTGAACCGCTGGACCGATTTTGGTCATTTTCAATAAAAAACTGCTCGGGAGGATGTTCAATAATCTGGGTAAAAATAGGCACCCTTGCTTGCGTCTTCGCATCGTGATCGCCATTTCAACAGGCGGACATCGCTAAATCGACTTGAAAATGCATAAGGATCACGAATATATATACTTTATGGGGTCTTAAACCTATATTTCGACATGTTACAAACGGAATGACAAACTGATATATACCCTCACCATATATGGTGGAGGGTATAACAATCAGTGATTCTGATTCCGGTGTTGTGAAAATTTGGATCGGAACCAATTATTTTTACATAGGGGTGTCATAGGTTGGAAGTTTTCTTTTATGATTCTTTTTCATTGCATCTAAAGCCCTTCTTATGGCTTAGTAAAAAATGAGATCTTTTGATGCTCCCAAATAAAATTTTAAATTTGTAATTTAGATTTCAACAGGACATCAGTAATCGGGCCTTAGCCACATTTTCACAATCTACTGTTAGCTTTTACCTGAGAATTTGCATGACACATTTGTTGTTGTTTCCCCCTCATTTATTAAATTACTTTTTTCAAAATTCTTGCAATTTTTACAACAATATTTTTTTTTCTTTTTGTATCAATAATAACTACGATTTTAATAATTTAAAATCTGGTAAATTGTAGTTATAAATGTCAAATTTATATAGAAATATCTATGATTAGTGATAAACTTTGGTTGTTTTTAAAATAAGTTACCAGTTATAGATTTGATAAGTGATAAATTACATTAAAAATCACATTCTTGGAAATTGTGAAAAACAACTGCCTTAGAAGAAGAAAATCAGAAATAAGCGATTCTTTGGAATCAATGAAAAATTAATTCCTTAAGAATCACTTCCATTTATTTTTACTGGGAAATGTCTACGGAAAAACTCGATTTTTCGACTTTTTTATTAAATCAAACCCAACTTTCAAAAGGCCGAAAAATTCTACAAAATGTCTTTTATTCGATAGGAGATTTATGGAACGATATTTCACAATGACTTACTTCATTGTCTCTACAGGGATAACAAATGACCTCCCAAATCATGTATTGCTTAAGCAATTTTTTACATTTTAGGATAAGTATATAGGAGACTCCTCCTCCACACCAGAAAAATAGAATAGAATATTGATGCATTTGCAAGTAATTTTGTTCATATACTTTACATATGCATATTACATACAGTGCGAATTTCTCAACGCAATCAATAGAATTCAAGGATGTTGCGGAAATCGCTATATCGTAGTTGCCAAAAATCAATCAAAAATATCCTTAAGAAAACATAAAAATGTTAGGACAATTTTACATAGAGAAAACAGATTCATTGTGGCGACCAACTTTGTTCTTTATCAATTAATTTGGTTGGAGCCACCGATATATTTGTTTGTTATTACCACAGATCGGTTAACACAGCAAAATTTCTGTTGAATCCATATATTTCAATTGCATCAGAATACATTTGGATGTAACAACCAAGTAATTCGGTTGCTACAACCAAATTATTCAGTTATCGAGAAATTCAGAAGTTAATATCATTTTAACCAAAAATTTAAAATTTCAATTAATAAAATATGCATTCATAGTGTTCTTTATCAAAGTTTAATTAAATTACTAAAATAATTTATTGAACTGAATTCTGTGTAACAAATCTTTAACAAAAAAAAAAAAAAAACATTTATGTCCTTGTACGCGAATTTCAGTTTTGGGTATTTCCTTTTCTTTACACACTAAAATTTTGTACACTTTCACATAATATGAGCATAAATTATCAACCCGAAAAAACATAAAATACTTACATTCTCTCACAATAAACGGAAACAAAATATTTGTAGTGTTTTTCATTGAAAATAGTTAAACATTTACTGTGCCTAGAAAAAATAATTTAGTAGAGGCAGCAAATCACTATACATATATGTACAGTGCGATCTCGCTTATCGCAATCACGATTTCAAATGAATATTTTATGAAGAAATTTTTTGTTATTCCGTACACCACATATTCATACATGTGGTGGAAATAGAAATAGAAAACGAAAAGCGTTTCAATCTAGAATAATTTTAATTTTAAATACTTAAGTTTTATCATTAGAATAGTTAAAATGTAATATGAACAGAAAATTATTAAAAATAACCAAAAACTGTCACATTATCCAAAATAATGCCTTTTCTAACCAATATAAAATAAATAGTATTGTCTACATTACTCTTAATACTAATAACCAACCAACATTTTATCGAAGATTTTGTAATTGAAATAAAATATTAGTTGTAAAAATCGAAAATTAGTCTTGGTTCAATAAAAAAAATTATCAGTCAATCTAAAATATTATTACAATATTTATAATGCCATATTCTTTATCATTCCCAGCAAAAACATGGTAATGACAGATCGTTACTGTAATCGTCATGTAATGATAGGTCGTTACTTTTTACATTACTTTAAAAAACAGAGTAATGACCTACTGATAATGTGTGAAAGAAGTACTTATATGTACATGCAAAATAATGCTTTACTGTTAGTTTTTTTACTATTTTTCAAAAACTTTACAACAACATAGAAAAATCTGCTGTAAAATGTAATTTTTTTCAAAAATTTAATATTTAAAAAACTTTCTAATGTACAATAGCATTGAATTATGACCTTGAATTTTTTAATGCAAAAAAGTGGGTTAAGATAAATTTAAATATAAATTATTCTTATATATTTCCTTAAGTAATAAAATTTTACTAAAATTACGATAGGGCTGACTATTGTTTTATTAAGAATAATTACTTATTGTAGGTAACCACTTATTTCTTCACTATAAGAAACCATCCAGGTAATTCATTATTCTTACTTTTTTTTGGAACGTCGCGCTTACTCCCTCAATTACTTGGTAATGTGTGTTTTTGCTGGGTTATTAGTGCAATCAACCATTAATTTCCACAATTTAGGAAAATATAATCAAATGTTAGGATAAATAATATAAAATGCCTTATAGTTTCGCTTTTTATACGTGCATATATTTAAATTCTTAATTAAACAGCAAGAAAATATAAGTTTCTGTGGTGCAGTGGGTATACACAGCCTAACAGTCTTAAGCCTGGATCAGCCCGAAGTAATGACAAACGTATCTCTATATAGCAAAGTTAATGAGTTAAATAATATAAGACGCTATAGTGTTATATTTTTCGTTTCATTCCTATACATTGGACACATGCAAAACGTAAACCATAGAACGAAAATCTATTCAAAACAAAATTTTGTTGTGTTTTTACGTTTTCTATGCAAAATAATGTAGCAGAAAAATCAACGTAACATTTTCTATTCTTATTTGACTCATAAAATATGCTATGCGTTTAGTCTGGCTGATCCAGGCTTTAGGGTTCTGAATAGAGCACCAATTACCCGGTTTTGGGTCGATTGGTCTACCCGTTCAGACCGGTTCTACCCGGTCTGGACCGGTATATCCGGTTAACCGGGTTGTAGCACTTTTCCCAAATGTACGTTTTTGATACTATTTTCTTCTAAGAAATTGTTACAATATAAATAAATTTTATATATGTAAATGTGATGTCAGAATTATGCAGAAAATTTTTGCAAAAAGACATCGGCATTTGCATATTAATGTATGAAAGGTACAGGATTTTCTTAACTTAAGAGCCAGTATCGGATTATCTTTTGTCCTACAACTCAAAAAAAGTTTACAGCTGCAAGTCCGAATTACAGCTAGATTATTTCTGCAAAGTTTTAGTCCATTCTGAGCCAAGTCATAAAAGCAGCGGACATGGGACCGAAACATAACCGTATACATGGAAACAGTAAATTATATATTTGTAATTTTATCAGGCTCGAGATCATAATTTAATGTTACTACTAACGAATAGTAAACACTAATTTGTTTTTATTAAATGAAAAAAATTATAAGGATCAGCGCTGGAGGGAGTGCACACTTTCGACCCGAGCGACCAGGTCATCTTTAGCCTCCTTATGAACCACCCAACCCATAAATAACTCATGGTCTTGAACAAGCTTTTATATCACACACTCTAAGGAAAATGACTATGCGAAATAACATTTTTCAGTTAGTTAATGATTACCCGTACAAATGAGCTTTTTCCATCTATTTATAGAAATACCCTTTGGCTACCATCTCCGGTTTTTGAAGCACTAATTGACAGGGTTGCCATTCCAAATGTTAATGTTTCCAATTCTGGGAACGAATTGGGAATCTGGCATACTAATATTTTTTTCTTTCACAAAATATTTGAATGTTGTTTATTATATTAGATTATAAATTACATCGTGTCCTATGTTTTTGTATATAAATTTTGTGTATTATTTGATCTATCTGTTTTATATACATATATACTTTTTATTTTATCAGGCTCGAGATCATAATTTAATGTTACTAACGAATAGTAAACACTAATTTTTTTATTAAATAGAAAAAATTGTAAGGATCAGGCCTCCATGGTCGCCTGGTTTGACTGCTCCAGTTAATGCAAACGAACCAGAAACGCTTGAGCAACTAAAACAAAATATTCGTGATGAAATTAATGAAATACCGCGTGAAATGTGTGAGAATGTAATGAAAAATGTGCTCCAAAGGGATCGCATTTGTGAGGCTAACAGAGGCGGACATTTATCTGATATTGTATTCCATACATAATTGCCGACATTAAATAAAAGATTTATCAATATAAGAATCATTCTCTTTCATTTAATCAAACATTATAAACAAAGTAGTATACCTTCCCGGCGGACATCATGTATTTAAGAACACAAAAATATTCATTATTTCCCATGTCAGGTATTAAAAAGTTTTGAAATTTTCCAACAAAAAAAAAAAAAAATCCCACAAACGTGAGCGTAGGTCTGATATAATTATTGATATGAACAAATTTCATAAGTGAATAATTGCAAAAACTTCGGACATGGAGCGAAAAAGACCGTGGTATGTCCCTAAAAATGTATGTAAAGTGAAGGACTATCTGAATTTAAGAGACAGTATCGGAATATTTTTGTTCCACAAGTTAAAAAAAGTTTGCAGTTCGTAGACGGAATTACCTCTGGAATATTTTTGCAAAGTTTTAGTCCATTGTTAGCCAAGCCATAAAAACGACGTATATGGGATCGGAAGAGACCGCAGCACTTTCATATAAATGTATGAAAATCACAGAACTTTCTAAATTTAACAGCCAGTTTCGGAACATTTTTGCTCTAAAATTTACATAGATTTATTCAATCTTAAGTCTAAATTATGTCTATATTGTTTCTACAAAATATTAACCCATTGCGAGCAACGGTATAAAAAGGCCATATATAGGACCGGGAAAGACCGTTGTATATGAAATACAATACATAAATGTGTAGTATACAAAATGTGTACACTCACAATTTTATTTCGTTAAAAACAACTTTAAATACATATTAAATTAATTGAAAATACAGTCATAAAGAGGACTACTGATTTTTCATTATATTCAGCCCATTTTGTTGTTTATTTTCAATAATTTTCAACAATAGAAATACGTTTAAAATAACCATACATTTTTAACTGCCAAAAGTTAGAAAAAACTACTTTTGTGGTTTGTTTTTCAAATTAAAAGTTTTTTTATTTGGATGTAATTACAAAACACAACACACAAGATGTATGTATACATTTTTATTGGCTTTGGGTGTATGTATATTTCAATAATTTCTTTCTAACCGGTCGACCGGTTCTGACCGAAGCCTCTAGTTCTGAGTTCAAATCATATATAAGACATAAACATTTTTTAATTCTTTTTTCCTAAAAAGTTTTTTTTATTGATTTACATAGAAGACATTATTTACTTTTTGTTGTAGCTGCAATGTTATTTTTATACGAAAATATTCAAATTTCAAATCTGAAAAATATTAAATTTGAAGTTTGACTAAAAACGCGTGCGTGTATATTAGAATAATATCTAATTGTACACATAGAACACAGATTTGTAGTTGCAATCGAATTTGTTTGCCAATTGAATTTTTGTAGTTCCATCTACTATCACTTTTATAAATTTTTATACTGTTGTAATTACCGAATTTTATTTACAAACACAAATATTTTATGCCGCGAACTGGGCTGGAACCGACGACCTTCTGATATTTCTTCTGTTTCAATAAAACCTATTGCTCTAACTAAAAAATTAGTTTTTCCAATCAATTTTAATAAAATGTTATACTGCTTACCAATATTATTGACTGTAGTTCAGTGGGTAGAAAAACAGCCTGCAAGTTTAAGGGTTTCGAGTTCAAACACTAAGAAATATTTTAAATTTTTTTTAAATATTTTTTTTTTATTAAATACTATATTCAAATACTATATTCAAATTTTAAACCTAAAATATATTTAAGTTTGAAATTTGACTAGAAAAAATGTAATACCGCTTAGCCTAAAAGAAAGGCAATCCTGACAGCCTTTACAAAAATATTGCACAGAAAATTATCAAAGGTGCAATAATGCCATAATGGCTTTATTTCACTTCTTCGATGGAATTAAAGCCATATGACATTATTTCTCAATGCTGTGTGAAATAGGCCATAAGGCTTTATTGTCAATGGCTTTATTACACGCCACCCAAAGTTAAAGTAAAAAAAAATTAAAATTCAAAGTAACCAATTATTGTTAACCTTTTCGTAATCATTTAAGCAACCAATTTGTTTTACCCCCATCTGCAAAAAGGTAAACCATTGCTTTTATCTTTTTAATAAGCATAATTGTAAGAAAGAACCCATTACTTTGAGACTCATCGCCTGTAAAATTCATCAATGAAGTAAGGTGTAAAGTAATCCATCGATCCGGCCCTTAGTGCTATGCATTAATTTACCCATTATTTGATAATTTGTGGTTTTGCTGGGTACCTCGCACCGGTTCTTAATGGAATTATTTAAATTGCATTTTTTTATTTTATAATATTATAAAATTTTCTGATTCTAATTATATTACTGAGACTCCAAGTCTTAACTGGATACCCCAAAATTTCAGAATTATGAGTTTATTTTTATATTAATCCATATGTATTTAAAATTCAAAATGTTTAATTAACAAATTAAATATTGTTATATGTATTACATATTAACATACTTTCACGTTTTATTTTTGAGTGTTCTGGATTTTTTTTAGTAAAATATGCCAGTAGTTTTTTACCTCATTTGTTTCAACTTTTGTGATTAATGTGTTGTATTTTATACAAAATATGGAAAATCAATTTGTGAAAAAACAAAAATCTCGAGTTGGGTAAGAAAACTAATATGTGAATATTTGTTAATTTTAGTGTGCTGTTATTTGTAAATAAGTGTAATGATTTTATTGATGTAAAAAAATTATGTCTATCTTATGTCACGTGCATATAGTGACATTGAATGCAACGTCCCCCAAAAGGGACAGTGTACCTACTGCGCAGTGTCTGTTATAAGGGACGGTCCATAACTCCAAAACTACAAGTTTTTTTGCATAAAATGTTTTTAAAACGAATTAAGCATATCATTCTTTATAATAATTGGTGAAAATTATTTAAGGAAAGTGGTCAGGGAACTTCGTCCACTAATGGGTTAATGCAATTTTTATTCAAAACAAAATTATCTCATCTGCTTTCAAATTTTACAAGGAAACTTTAAAAACACAATATAAAGAATTCGACATATGCTTTTTCTATATTAAGCCCTACTTCGTTGTTTCCATACCATTTACCCCTCTGAAGTAAAATAACAGGTCTATGAACTTAAAAGCTTAACAGGTCTATGAACTTAAAGCTTTAACAATTTTGCCAACTCTCCATCATCTATTCTCTATCCCCTTTCCAAAGAAAGCGACACATTAATTCGTAGGAAGAATGACAATTGAAACTAAAAAAAAATTCGAAATAAAAGAATCCAATTTTAATATAAAAAATTACAAATAAAATTCAAAAATTCGCATTTTATACTTAAAAAAGATTAATTTAAATTAAAAAAGCAAACGTAATTAAAAAAATTATTGAATTTCAACAAACATTTATTTAATTTGGTGTTTTTGAATTTCAATTGATTTTTTATAAACTACATTTGGAGTCATTCTAAAAGTTTTTCAAACAATCTAATCGTTTTTGAAATGGTTGTCCTTGGATTTAAAAAAAAAATTTGCACGTAGCTTTCTCACGTTCCCTTGATATCTGTGCTTTTTTCAAAATTCGATGTAGTTCACGCTGTATCGCGTCTCAAAGTTGGTATTTTTTGTTTAATCGAAGGCTTTTTTTTAAATATTCACGAAAAAATGTTTTGTATTTTTGCAATATTTTTGTTAAGCAACAAACTGCTTATATTCTAAACAATCATCTAAAAGTAAGTAAGTAAGCTTTCACATGAGATAGGATTTGTAAAAATAATTGCTTAAAAAGTTTGATCAGTTTAAACATGAGGTAAAACAGCACAGATATCACAGGAATGTTGAATATCAATGTTCAAATTTTCAGATATATACATAGAATAACCCCTTGGTTAATAAATGCAAGGTGCAATGGCTCTACGAGTATTGTCCGCATATCGTGAAGAGGTAGACACAGACAAAATGCTGAATGCTGAATGTTTTATGTCGAAAATTCTTCGCATTGATTTTTAAATTTAATATTAAATGTATAGAAATCAGTCAATGTGATAAATAAGTTTTAAATAAATTTTATATGAAATTTGAAGCTGTAAATTGTGTTTAAATGCTTCAAAAAGGTCGTAAAATTCCTCCCCCCCCCCCCCCCCCCGCCGGAACCAAAATACTGGGCCACTGATCATATATATTTACAGATGTACGTATGCGCTACCATATCTAATAATATATTATATTATTTTTCTTAAAATCACTTTATATTGCGCCAAATGTAGCCACATCTAGTTATACATTAACCTTTAAAAAATTAGATATGGTTTATATGATAAGATATAGTATATAGTTTATCATATAAAATTATATATGACACTATATATAATTTCATACGGCTTACACGGGGCGATATACATATATATAACTTATACATATATATAATTTATAAAGGGTGTCCCAAGAAGAACGCAATTTTTAAATTTTAAATAAAACACAGATATTTAAAAAAAAATCGTGAAACTTTATTATATCGTAAAGTAGACAGAATGAGGTTATGTATGGAACAATATATCGTGCAGATGGCCGCCGCGGCTTTGCTGGCATGCACGCGATCTTTTAATGAAATTTTCAATGACCGTTTTGCATGAATGCTGCGGTATTTCATTAATGCAGCGTCCAATTTCCTCTTTTAAGGCTTGAGTCGTCGTCGGCTTATTCGCGTAAACCATCGACTTCAAAAAACCCCAAAGAAAAAAATCTAATGGTGTTAAATCGCACGATCTAGGCGGCCAATTCTGATCTCCAAAATGCGAAATAACACGACCGGGAAATGACTGATGCAGCAATTGAATTGTTTCTCTGGCTGTATGACATGTGGCGCCGTCTTGTTGGAACCACATGCCCTCCACATTCATTTCTTCAATTCTAGACAAGAAAAAACTGGTTATCATTTCACGATACCGAACACCATTGACTGTTTGCGCTTGACCTGCCTCATTTTCATAAAAAAAGGTCCAATGATTCCTCCAGCCCAAAAACCACACCACACAGTGACTCAAGGATTTTCCTCACCCCAAATGCGACAATTCTGCCTATTGACGAAGCCATCAAGATGAAAATGGGCCTCGTCACTGAAGATGATTTTATCGGCAAAATCAGCATTTTCATGTTGTCTCTCCAATACCCAATTAACGAACTCCCTTCGCTGTCCATGGTTAGCTGGCTTCAGTTCCTGAGTCAATTGAAGATGCAAATCTTTCGTCAAAATTCGCTGCAAAGTGGATTTGGAGACACCAATTTGCTGAGCTCGTTGTCGAATTGAGGTGGATGGAGTTTGAGCGACATCATCACGTACAGCTGCGACATTTTCGGTCGATCGACCTGGTCGATGGCGCATTGTTGTCTTTACATCACTAACAGACCCAGTTTCGGCAAATTTATCCATTAATCTCTTTACAGTTGACTCTTTTGGAGCATTATTGTGACCCCAAATTGATCGCAATTTGCGAACTGTAGCCGCAAAACTTTCACCATTTTGGTAAAACAATTTCACAATGAGAATGCGTTGTTAATTCGTGTAGCGCTCCATTTTTACTAACCTCGTACCTTCTACTAGCAAACAATAACAATTGTTCAAATGTCAAACAATGACACTTCGAATTTTGCCAGATTTAAAAATTGCGTTCTTCTTGGGACACCCTTTACATATATATAACTATATATTCCATCTAATATTTGAGATAGAATAATATATGGTCCATTATAGAAATATTTTTTAATATGGTATGAGATATAATTATATATGGTACAATATTTGAAAACAAATTTGAGATATTGTTGTTTATAGTTGCATATCTGGAGTATTTTAAAAGATACCATATAAGATATAATTGATATAATTCAAATCCCAGCAAGGGAGATAATTTGTTTTTTTCTATAATAATAAAAATCAGATAAATACAGAACCAATTTAGTTTAATTTTTTTAATTTAAATTTTTTTTATACGTTTTTTAGTAAACTAGATTCCGTATATATCTTTGGATATAACCTGATACAATTTGATCTTAATAAATTTTGATCTTACTTAATCTCTAAATATATTGCTGGATTTTATTTGATCTGGCATTTTTCGGATCAATTTAGATCCTTCTAACATAATTTTCCAAATATATTGCTGAATCTAATTTGATCTGCCATTTTTCGGATCAATTCAGATTCTTCTAAATCCTCAAATATATTGCTGGATCTAATTTGATCTGCCATTTTTCGGATGGATTAAGATCTAGCTCAATCTCCAAATATATTACAGGATCTAATATGATCTGCTATTTTCCGGGTCAAATAGGATCAGCTAGATATTACCGCAGATATTAAAGAATATCAAATTGGATATGATTAAATATTGCGCCAGATAAATTTTTTTTATTCGGGTGAAATGCGCATGGACATAATTTATCATGTATGTTCATATACCACCAAATGTATTTTTACATTGGAAGATATGTGAACCCATATATCCCTAAGTATCCCAACATAACTTTTGCAATGGGTGCGATGTACTCATTACCTTGAAATAAAAGCTCTTTCAAATTTAAAACCTTTTCCCTTAATTTTCTTTTAATTTAATTTAATACAAATCTGATTTTAAAATTTGTTACAATTTGTTAATGTTTGTATATGTAAAATATGTTACTTTTTATCAAAACATTCTACCTATATTAGCGCTTTAAATTCCTGTACTGCAACTATAAGATTAATTCTTGTACTGGAATGGAAATTAATTAATAAATTTAAAAGATTACTCGTTACCATATACATTATTTGGAAGCATAAAGTAGTGAATTATCGATCTTTAATTACGTATTGTATTATTTAGAAATGTAAAGTAATAACCCAAGTTATAAAAAAATATCTGGTGTAAGATTTAATCATATCTAATTTGATATTCTCTAATATCTGCTGCTATACCTTTTTGATCATATTTGATCTAAAATCTGGCAGATCAAATTAGATCCTGAAACTTGCACATCAAATTTTGTCAGATTAGATCCATCATCATATTATATGGAATCTAGTTTATAAAAAATATATAATACAAAAATTAAATAAAGAATTTAGTAAAAAATAAAAGCCCTCGGCAGGATTTGAACCTAGTCTGCCAGACTTTATTGTTCGTTTAATTGTGTTATATAGAAATATATATAATTATATCTTCGGGCGTTATATATTGTAGCATATGTAGCATGAATTACACTGTTTGCATTGTACAAGCTACAGCAGTCGCCTACAGTATATAAGCTGAGAAAACTCAGTCAAACTAGTATAATATCCACTGTAAACAGTTAACCCTTTTGGTGTTGTACACTCATCATTGTTTCACACCTAACAAATATAATCAAAGGTTTTCTGTCTATTGCTATTCCAAGATATGTATAATTGCTAAGTAACCAATTTGGAAAAATGCTACATCTAATGTTTGAATTTATTAGACTACATTGTTCCTTTACTTATCTAATTATATTTAATTATACACAAAATTATGTGTACACAATTATTAGTTATATATAATTATTTATAAGCATATCTTTCGGCCTTAGAAAAAATGTGCAGAAAATATTACAATAATTCAAACAAAACACAAAATGTAAAATTTTCCCCACTAACAGGACTAACAAAAATCATATAACGGATCTCTCAGTAAGAATGCACTTTTTTCTTTTAAAATAAAATCACGTATTTTTTGAGGTAGTTGTCATTTTTTATTGGTATAAACGGCTCTGATGACAGGCCATTACTCTCTCTTTGTGGAGGTCTTATGTCAAAACTCGTCAAATTTGTAGTGCTTCGTGAAATTTAAAGTTGTTGAGAACGATGCCAAATTGATGTTTAAGGGTTTTCGGCAGCAGCAATGACCGACCGATACGTTGACGCTCAGGAGTCTTAAGTTGAAAGTCCATACGACGCATGCTGCGCTTCTTTGCGTCATACGCGGTTGTCAAAAAAGTAGATTCAGTGTAATTGTATGCTGCAAGTTACATAGTACCAAAAGCGTAGAATGCCTTGACGCGTAAAGTAGGTATACTTTCTACTTTTGTAAGCGTCATAAGCAGCGTATGAACAGATCAGCTGATTTTGATAGCTTATTTTTATTTTAAAAACTACACAATGGAGGAAAAACTAATTGAAGCTGTAAAAAAACACGAAGTTCTTTATTTTAAATTTATTTTATTCAACAAATTTACGCTAAAGCTGATCAAAACAAAAGCGTAAAAAGCGTCGTATGTAACTTGAATTTCAGTAAAGCGTTTAAAGCGTTGACGCGAAAACACGTGATATGGACTTTCAGCTTTACTGTCCATAACCGACACAGTTTTTTTAAATTTTTTGACCACTCTTCGAATGGTTGAAAAATTAGGTACACTTTCTGTACTGAAAATTCTTCGAAGCTTGCCAAGTTCTTTGGTAAAGTGCTCCATTTTTAATAATCGGAATAAACATATATGACAGCTGCCAACTTTCAGAGTTGCCACTTGCATAGAAAAAAATTACACTAAAAAAATAGTTATATTCAGGAGTCGCAGAACAAACCGTGCTTTTTTTGATCATTTAAATTTTTTTGGAAATTGAGGATTACTTCTTTCATCCCCTTGTAAAACAGCATGATCCTGGAAATAGTATAAAGTTTTATGCTTATCATAAGATGCATCAAACCACAATAAATCTTATGGATGTATTAGATCAAAGGACTTTTAAATGTAAAAAAGCACGTTGTGTTATAAAAAAAGTGTTAAAAGAAAAAAAATATTGTTACGGTGTGTGAATTTTTTTTAAACGATAATATTTTTCTAATCAGATCATTCAAAAATACACCCATTTGTTCGCTAAAAATTATAGACCAAAAAACAACAAAAAATTTTCATAAATAATTTTTTTTTTGTATTTTTCGTAAACTATGATGCCAGTTTTTGCTGAAAATTTTTAAAAATAATAAAATTTAAAGCACTACGAATAAAAACTAGATCTATTTATTTTTCAAATTCCATGTTGGTTTTTGGTTGTAGTGTAGACAGTGGTGTGCCCAGGATTTTGTTTTTTTTTTTTTGGGGGGGAGGGCGGGGAGGAAGAATATTTTTTCTAAAATTTTTTTTAAAAGCTGATAAATTCAAAACCTAAATTTTTTGACCTATTTGAAGCATTTTAAACAAAATGTACAGCTTTTAAATTGGTGTAAAATTTTAATTATAACTAATTTAAAGTGTAAAGTGTGATTAAAAACAGTTTACAAATTTTTCTACTAATTTTTTTCTGAGTGTAAATGAGGCTGACGATGACCTGGTCGCTCAGGTCGAAAGGGTGCAATCCCTCTAGCACTGATCCTTACAATTTTTTCCATTTTAAAAATTGTTGTATACTATTCCCTAGTAACATTTAATTATGATAAAATATAAATAAAACATATGTTCAATTCACAACGGGTATTGTATCGTTGTATCTGTTGTATCGTATATTACTTTACAATAGTGTAAAATTGTTGTTGGTAATTTACGTTTAAAAATCTGATACAACTTTACAGCTTCATTTGATGTGTTTGTTAAATGTTGTATTGTGTATCATAACTTGTCAATCTCAAGTGAATTACAGTTTTTTTACATTCACCTTTATTTTGCTTTTTATTTTTCCGTCTTGTTTCTATAAATATTTTTATTTTTCTTCTTTACTATTTGACGCTTTACAAAATGAAAATGCAACTGACTGTTCACAACAAAATATTTGTATAGTGTATTTCAATACAACATACAAAATACAATACCGACTGTGAATATCCCAATAGAGATCGAATAATATATACAGAGTTTGAAATTTGTCTAAAAAAATTACTTTCAACGGCCTTTGCTCAAATTTGCTACACAAATATATTTATATACTTTGGCCAAGGGTGCCATATACTTTTTATCCAAGAATGTATTTCCATGAAAACCACAAGAGATTAACGTGTTTATCCAACTAAATAGTCTGTGACTGTAGTTGCGGCAGAATTCCCTTGTGCTTGTTGTTGGCAAAGTCACAATAAATTGTATTTAATTTCATTTTTTTGAAGCGTCGATCGAAATAAATGGTAGTCAGACGTGGCAAGGTCTGGACTTTAAGGAGAGTGAGGCAACACTTCTCAAAGTTATTTTCTAAACAGTTTTAACCGGTCTTGGTAAATGTGGCCGAGCGTTATGATGGAATATTACGGCTTCATGTCTGGTTGCATATTCCGTGCGTTTTTCGGCCAGTGCTCAATTCGAACGAATCAACTGTGTTCGGTGCAGATCACCTGTAATCTTCTGGATCCATTTCAGCAGGTAATAATATATGAGACCTTGGTCCCACCAAGTACAGAGATTTACCTTGGCGCCATGGATATGCGGCTTTGGCGTTGGTTTGTTCGGTTAACCGGGTTTCACATACGATTTTTTGCGCTTCGGGCTGTGGTAATGGAACCATTTTTTTTATCGCCAGCAATGATTCGATGCAAAAATAATTTTTTTTATGGCATTCAAGCAAAATTTCAGACAAGAAAAATCGTCTTTCGACGTATTTCAACACGTGTGGAACCCAATTTCCTTGCTTTTGGATGAATCCAGCTGTTTGCAAACATTTTTCAATTGCTGCTTGAGTAACTTCCACTGATTTCGCAAATCCTTCTAGAGTTTGACAACGGCCTTCATTGATCTCTGACGCCAATGCATAATCTTCAAACTTTTTCAGCTGCACTTTTTTTCAAATTGAAGAAGTAACTCAAATCTTCACGCAAATGATGCTTTGTTGGCCCAAAATTCACATTTTTGAGCAAAAAAAAACTTTCTTGTTTACAATATTTCGTTCTATGACTAAATGAAAGTAAATGACATATTTTTACCTCCAAGATGACACATAAGTTATTAGAAACACAAACAATGTGTAAAAGATACACCATATATTGTAAATCCAGCATATTAAAGTTATATACCCAATATGTATATGGTTACGTACGTATCCAGCCAGAAATTGTCAACCGTGCAACAAATATGGTACTGGCAATATATATTTCATTACATTTTAAATGTTAAAACAAATATTATTTATGTAAATACTAAGGCTGATTGATGCTTTTGAAGTGTGTTTTTTTATAAAAAATTTACGAAAATTAAAATATATTAAAAAGCACCAAATTGTTTACCGACAAATTGATAACTGACGTTATGCCAACGGTGACAAGTACGTCCCAATCAACCGGGTACCAGGACAAAATTGTTTATCGCACATTGTGCCTACGTATAGCCGTACGTCACCGACGCTTTTGAATTTAATTCACAATATTGCAAATTTTACTTTACCTTATTAATTTTATAGTCAGATTCTTATACATCTTTCTTTCTTCATATTCGCAACATAATGATTGTCATTTTTCACATAATTTTATGATTTACAATTATTTGTACACAAAATACACTTTCTCGTTATTTTATCTTTTTGTTTTAAAATAAATGTTTTGAAATTAATCTCAATTGTTTTACAATTCGCAAACTAAAAACTGCAGTCAATCACTCAAAACTTTTCAACCAGACACATCACATACAGGCAAGAAAACCAACACACATAGCACATCTCACAGACAATAAATGGAAAACATTTACAAATATTGGCCATCAACCACACGGAATACAAAATAATGTAAATTTACAAAGTATCCCTTAGATATTGTTCTTTTTGACCACGTTCTATGGCATCAAAAGGCATTAAAAGTTTTTCAGTTGTGATAGGAAAAACCCGAATGTTACAAAAAAAAATAAAGATGTTTTCTGTTGTCGCGTTTAGAAATTACTACAACAATTATTTCGGTATTCCATATTTTGCGTGCCTTGTGGTACCGTGTTTGTGTTAATTTGCGACGGCGAGTCTTAAATTGTTACGCGTATTATCCACCTTTTGTTGCGTGTCAGCATGGAATAAATATTAAAATCTCAGTTGATGCTGTATGAATGTGTTGAAAATGTCTGAGCTGAGATTCATATGTAGTCACAAACATATTTTTTTTGTGTGTTTGGGGAGCATCTGGAAAAGTTGTTTGACAATGGTATAAATTATTTGGAAGGTTTTTTTTATATATTTGTTTGTCTTCAATTCCATGACCCAATGCAATATTTAATGAAAAATCTCAAATATTATCCACACCATTGGAATTTGCAGTGGGTTGGGGCAATTTGTGAACACAATTTGTCAATGAGTTTTTGTCAAAGTGTGGTTATTAATGGGCATGCGTGTACTTTTTTGGAATGAAATCAAAAGAGTTTTGATTTTTTTATACAAAAACAAAGAAATGGAGGGTTATATACAGAATATTGCAATGAAATTGAATTTTATTTATACAAGTGTCAAAATCATTCGAGTTGAATGATATATCCGAGTTGTATAGAATATGAAATTAAAATGATAAAATTAAAATGATAAAATTAAAATTTAATTAAATGAAATTCAGTTAAGACCACTACAATTAGTTTGCGACAAATAAAAAGTTCAGTTACTGCAACCGAACCATTGCAACAAATTCAAGGTAACATGCATACATCCAGAAAACAGTATCGGTTGTGGCCACCGAATTTGTTGCCAATCGAATTCGACATTTGTTTTCATATTAAATTATATTTTTGGTCAATATATTAATTTTTTCCGGTATCGAACCTTGGCAATAAGATTCATAGTTCAGAGTCTTGCTTACTGCACCACAACTAATTTTAATTTCCTTTGATATATTTGCCATTTAAATTTTTGAATAATTTATTTTTATTAACAAAAATTTTTTTTAAATATTTGCCTTTTCCGGGATTTAAACTCGGATATTTGGAGTACTAAGCTACCTCTCTACCCACCACACAACAAATACTTATAAATTTTGATGGTTAATTTTGAATTTAAACTATTTGTAAAGAAAACAAACATTAGTATAAAAAATTTGTTTATCAATACCAATCATTAGTGACGTATATTATCAATACAATCCACAATTCGGTTACTTCTACTGAAACCTTAATTAAATAATATATTTGATCAGAATAACCGTACTTTTAGCTACCACTTTTGAATATCGACAATTTTTTAATAAATTTATAGATTTTACCAAATTTCTAATATATTCACTAAATAAATGGTTGTTTTCACTGCACACAAATACTAAACGAATTTTATTTTAAAAAAATATTAGAAATACCAATAATTGAATAATAGGATTGATTTTTAGTTTCTTGTCCCTTTTTTTAATTCCCAATAAAACATTTTTGCTTTTTTAATTGATTTTAGGTTATTCCAAATAAAATTAAATCCTCACAAAGAAATGTTAATGGTCTTAATCGTATTGCAACCAATTTTTTATCTGGGTGTAGAGTAGTCTGAAAGTTAATGTATAAACATACACAGAGAAAACAGATTCGTGCTGACAACCGAATTTGTAGACAATCGAATGGATCGATTGTGGTAACCGAATTTATCGGTTGTGGCAATTGAAACCCAATTGAGTTGAGTTATTTGACTGTGACTGTGTGCTTACAGCACCACAACTAATATAAATTTTCTTTTATATATTTGCTATTTATATATTTTATTTTAATCAAAATAATAATTTTTTAAATGTTTGCTTTTCCGGGATTTGAACTCGGAAATTTGAAGTACTGAGCTACCTCTCTACCCACCACACCACAAACACTTATAAATTTTGATGGCTAATTTTGAATTTAAACAATTTTATGGAAAACAAATATTATTGAATAATAGGATTGATTTTTAGTTTCTTTTCCCTTTTTTTAGTTCCCAATACAAATCCTTGCAAATAAATGTTAACGGTTTTGATAGAATTGCAACCAATTTTTTCTCTGGGTGTAGATAAAAGAATCCTTCATGCAACAATATTTATTGCTAAATGTATTGTTAAGTTAATGAAACTAATGATATGGTAGTCGCAGTCAAACATTTTTCTTATACGATTGAACAGTGGGACTCCTGTTGTAAATTAAGACTTCATGTTATCACAGACAAATAAGTGCATCGATGGCTATAACCGAACGACGTTGGTTAGAAACTCGGTTGCCACAAAAAATCAGCTTTCTTTTTTCGCAGAGGAGGGAAGCTATCCCCTAAAAATCCAATATTTTCAGTTTTAGTAAATTTTTACTTGAAATTGAAACAAGAACTACCCTTGGTCCTACTTCCACGAATATTAACATGCCCACGCACTATACCACCAATAATAACACCTTAATTGATATATTTTTTGTTGCTGACGAATCATGTGTTCTTTCCTATAATCAGCTGTCAGCATCCTGTTTCTCCAAACATGATTTGATATTTATGATCTATTACACTAAATGATAACGGGAAAACAATCACATATAGAGATATCAAACACACTAATTTTAAGTTCAATAAAATCAATTGCAGTTACACTTTTAACGCGGCATCCGTTGATGATCAGGTGATTTTTTTTTAAAGTAAACCTGATGTATCTTTACAATGCTACAGTTCCTATTAACGTAAAGGAAGTTAATAATGTACAAAAGCCATGGTTCTTGCCAGAAGTATAACAATATCATAAGATACGTGTTTAGCCTGAGAAAATTTGATACTACATCGAGATATACCAGAAAACTGTATGGAGTTGAATTTGAAAATTAACTATGCATTCGCAAACTTATCTTTTTACTTAAAATAATTAACTCGCATCAGCCAGAATTTCTGTTTGTACTAGAGCCCCCATTGCCCGGGTTTCGGTCTACCCGGTCTTACGGTCTACTGCGTTTTCCATATATTTACATGAAAATGTCACGGTCTTTTTCGGGTAGTAGTACAGCATTTTTACACCGAAGTTCCAAAATTTGCAGAATTCGTCTAGACATAAATTCGACTAAAAACTACATAAATTTTTTTCTGACCGAAACTGATTTGAATCCATTGAAATACCCTCATTTCGTTGAAATACTTTCCATTTACGGATCTCTATCTGGTCCGTATTCGTACCATTTTTTCAACAAAAACGGATTTGCGTAAATGCCTAAATTTTTTGAAATGGAATAGCAAGTTTTAGTTTTTTTTATTTAATGAGGTTATTCCGTAACTATATGAAAAGTTGTCAAATCTAAATATGCAAATCTACCATATTTAGGATAGGGAGAGTTACATAATGTTAAATTTTCCTAAGGTATATACAAAAATTTTCCTAAATATAATTTTGATTTTAGTGCCTCAACCTGTGCTTAATATATCAGAGTAACATATCTGAACGTAACAAATTTACACGTAGTTACAGAATAACTCATAAAGTTTTTTATAAAGATATTGAAAAAATTACAAATTTTATTAAATGCTATATTCATCTCCAGCACAATAAGGATCTCTAGCCATCACTGCGGTTGCGGCCAATTAAAAACCATGAAAAAATTTTACAAGATTTTAATATAGGTCCAATTGGTATTTACGATATAATGTTACACACAATGCAAATTGGAACATTTTTTTTTAAATCTATTATAAACTGTCAGACAATATTTTTGCTTGCAAAACTGCATAAATTTTCACACATCCTCGTGAAACTTGTTATACCCTCCACCATATATGGTGAAGGTATACATCAGTTTATCATTCCGTTTAAAAGATTTCGAAATATAGGTCTAAGACCCCATAAAGTATATATATTCGTGATCCTAATGCGATTTCAAGTCGCTTTAGCGATGTCCGTCGGTCTGTCTGTCTAGATGAATTAATGAACGTCCTCCCGAAATGTTTGGTATTGAAAATGATTAAAATCGGTACAGCGGTTAAAAAGTTATGAGTATAAATATGAAGGTACCTCTAAATTTTCCATACAAATTGGTGTATTTTAGTACAATTTCATAGAAGCGACTGTAGAGCAAATTATTTTCACTTGTTTTTTCGCCAGTCGCTAATTATTAAATAATATTTTACATTCACCTCAAAACCTTTTTTCACCAGGAATTTTTTTTTTTTCACCCCAAAAAATTTTTCCATCTCAAAATTTGATTTCACATCCAAAAAAGTTTTTCGCCTCAAAAAATTTCATATTCATATATCATCACATTAAAATATCATTCATATACGAATCAAGTTCTAAATTTTATGTTCATAGTTTCAGATCTATATATTTGTTTGTGTCGTCTGAAATTCGGTTTATACAACAAAATTTCAGTGTTAATATATATATTTTAATTGTATCAGGAATAGATTTGGTTGAGACAACCAAATAAATCGGTTGGCATAGAATTTGTTTGTTACAATGAATCTGCTTTCTCTGTGTGTAGAAATACAGGTATTTTGAAATCAAGGATTTCGGTTTTGGTATCGGTTATCAATTGAGAGGGTTATGTAACTGATAATGGTATTATAAGTGTATCGTGGTAACAAATTATAAAAAATAAGGTATCAACCAATTATTAGAAGATGGTCCATTGAAAAAAGTTTCTTGCCAATAATGTAAATAACTTAAGAAAATATAAACGCTAACGCTGGAGTTCAAAGTTTTAGTAGTCAACTTAAAATTTATAGTTATTATTTGATATTTTTTCCAGTATTTTTTTATTTTCAGTGTTGTCGTATTTCGAAAATTCTTCTTAAATACCGCCATAATTTTGTTACAAAATAAAACTATGATAAGCAGTGAAGAAATAATAATTATTTTGTATTTTAAGTTTTTGGGGTGTTTGAAACATACAAACAAAATCACAAAGAAATATACATAAATATATATATATATAATAAAAGTATCATATTTAAACCGTATACGACATATGTATATATGAATATATTTAATATTCGTGATTAATAAAATTAACGCATATTAACTTAAAAATTTCTTGATAATTTTTATTTTATTGGTTTTAGAAAAAATAAAATACAAATCTAAAGTTAATTCGTTAGAATATTTTGCCTAACTTTTCATTAACTTCAAATCTGAAATATTTAAAGTCGCTACTACATATTCTCGCGAATAAAACTATCGTATATACTATAATGTATTATATTTAATATATGTAAACTGGTCACATGGATTATAAATGGAGAAATTTATCAACATTTGCTATGAACGAATACAAAAACAGAAAAAAAATTCACTAAATGTCAAAGTTCTATGAAAAACTGACAAGCACGTGTTTATTATAATCTGAAAGCTATGCACACTACGTTGTTCGTACTTGCGTTTTTTCTAACGATGATATCGAAAGAAATAAAAAATACATTTCTCTCACGTTGGTTGTTATCCATTGATCGGGAACAATAATGTATAAAAAGAAAAACGTTATGAAAACAGTGCAAATTTTTATATGTTCCACTAGTAAACGACTATGAAGGAATATCTACTTTATTCCAAACAACTTAAACAAGGGGGAAGAGTTTGAGGCAAATGTTTAAGTATCAACGACTTTTTAAGCAGAGCCATTTTTATGACCATATCTACGTTTTGTTACATATATAACATACTAAATATGTTAAGGGATGAACTAATGCAGATGCTGCTTCTTCTTTTTTTTTGTTTTTTGTACCACTTCGTCCTGCACAAATACAAACAAACAATTATTCCAAACAGACTCTCTATCACACATGCACACGCAGTTAAGAAAACTACCCTGCTGATAGCAGTAATGAGAACAAAACAAGTTGTGTAGTTGTGTAAATGTAGTATCCACAACAACAACACATACAGGACAAAATTTCCAATTTCCATTCAAAAAGGGGAAGTTTATATAAATCGATAAAATTGTTGTCTACAGTAATAACATTGCATACATACACGTAGCTACAAGCAGACTCATATTTATACAGACATTGCTATACATAATTTCATGCCGAGTACCAGAAATCAGCGCACATAATGTATAAATGTATTTTACTATTTACGGAATCGTCTTCATTGTTAACCCTGTAGTTGTTCACCAGAAAATCTTTTTGTTTGCTTATGGAAAACGAATTACGATAAATATTACGATCAATAAAATTGTTTTCTCTTTTAAAGCATTAATCATATTAAAGGCGTCAAAAACATTAGTTCTGTACGCTAAAATGCATTCGACAGTTGGAAACACTCATAGAACAACGAATGTTCGAGAAAATCAGCCCAGCACCTCGTTTCTGTATCTGTTGCGAGAAGTTTTCGCATCAAGAAATTTATAGTTACCCTATTTTATACAAGGTGACTTAATAGATAATAAAGTTTATTTTATTTTTACTGGAAATTCTTTTCGAGCTTCTAACTTTTAAAGCTGTGGCACTATTAATTTTGTAAAATTTCTTATTAGTAGAGGAATAACAGTTTTTTTTTGAGAAAACTTTATCGATGCGAGAAATACAGAAACTAGGTGAATAAAACAATTAAAGCTCAGTTTGTGGGATGTTAGATCAAATTGGCTAAGTTAATTTTATTTTAAATAAGGTCGTTTACGATAGGTTGGTAATCAGCTTATTTGGTTATAAAATTAAAAATAACCTCTGGACACCATGAACACCCTTTAATGTTGGTTATTTACTTACGTTTTTCAATCAGCTGTGCTTACACTCATAATAATCTATGCTTAAAAATAAAAATTTATTTTTCGTAAAATGTACAAATATTTTGTATATAAATATTACAAAACTTTCGTATATTATTAATTCCATAAATTTATTATTTATTTATTAGTTCATAAATTTTTTTGTATTATTAATACAATGATTTCGTAAATTATTTTTAGTATAAAATTGTAACGTCACAAAATTTTCGTACTCAGCCGATGGTAATAAGTTTTGTTTTTGCACAAAATTATTTTGCATTTTAACAAAATATTTATATTTTTAAAAATATGTTTAGTATTTTTATGAAATTTCGTAAAATATAGAAATAAAAATTTGCTACTATTTACGATGTCATTTGTATATATATATTACAAAATTTTTCGTAATGTCAAAATAACCAAATCTTTGGAAAAACTAACCACAGTTTCTGTGTATTTTACATATGGATTATTATGAGTGTAACTACTTGTGCTCATTTTTATTGTTTTTTATAAATAAAAACCAGATGTGAATGCCAATGCTACCAACATTCAATATAAAATGTTTGTGCTGCCAGTTAGTTAAATTTGTACTATTTTGCAACACAACAAATAAGAATATAACTACATATATAAGTTGCCCAAAGTTGGTTATTTTATTTTAATTTATTTTATTGTTGTTGATATAAACATTTAATCACATAACCTGATAACCAGCCTATCGTGAAAAACCTTAATGTTTATTAAACACCAATGCTATACATTCGTGATATAGAACCAAAAACCGCGAATAAAGTTTTGAAAAATTGGACTTTCAAGATAAGCTACTGCGAAGCCAGCAGCGGCTGTACATATATGAAATTATGTTATAAATACATGTTCTCACTACGATTGATTGATTTTTTTCTATGTTAAAATTATTTTTTTACAAAACTTTTAAGTTTTAACCCATTTCTGGACAACAAGTCCTATAAATTTTTGATAGGATATAAGATATAATAAGTTTATACTATCAAAAATTTATAGGTTTTGTTGTCCAGAAATGGGTAAAAATTCAAAAGTTGTGAAAAAAATATATTAACAAAGAAAAAAAATCAAAAAACACCAAAGAAAATGTATCTCTATAAACTTCCTCACTCAAGAAACTAAAATTATACGCAATTTTATTGCGTTGAAGATACTCCATTGCATTTTTCATTATACCTAAAAATAGATCCGTATAAGTAATTGTCTGCTAAATTTTGTTGAAAAATGCTGTTTTCAAAAGATTAAAAAGATTCTTTAGGTATTTAAAATATAAAAATATTTCATAATATTATATTATCAATATTAAAAAAAGTTTAGTTGGAGTTGTTTATTTTGCCTTTGGCATTTCAAAAATAAAATGTTTGTCTTTACATGAATACGATTTTAGAAATTTAACAAAAAATTCCTATAAATTTTCCGTAATGGTTTGGTTGCGGGTTCGATCCCCGACGACGACATTAATTTAAAAAAATACTATGTATGAGTTTTTATCGCTCATAACATACATACCGCAACGACCTCCTTCCGTGTTCCTATAGCACCACCCTATCGAAATAAAATAACATAAGAAATATATGAACTTAAAAGATGCAACAATATCGTTAACTCTCCATCAGATGGCCGGCAACAACTGTTCTAAGATTCATCACTTTACGCATTGACAGTGTTGCCATATTTGGAGCCTTTCATCTCTCCTCTATTCCTTCTCCAAAGAACTTAGAAGGAAGAATTTTCTGAATGTTGCTCTTCTTATAGAACATATCACAAACTTTTCTTTTGTACACATTCTTGTTGACATCTTGTCAAAATTCGGAGATTTCGACTGAGATTTTAGTGTAAAAATGCATGTAAAATTCTGATATCTTCCGTAGAACTGAAATTTTGCAAGTTTGGGGACTTTTAAGAAATGTATTTTCGTAGTCTTAAAATAAAGGAGGGTAGTCAGGATTGCGCAAAAGATAGCAAATATAATTTCGGAATTTTATTTTCATTCTTTCTTTTTTAATAAAAATTTTCGCTTGGAAAGGAGAATGTCTAGTTTTGTTGATATTGAATACCAAAGGGTTAAAATTCGAGTTTCATTGTCTACTATCTTTGACCGGTCATTTGACTGGTAGTGGTGACGGAAATACCCGTCAATGCGTAGAACAAAGTTTCTATCAAGTTCTTAAAGACAATATGAAAAACTTGACCGAAACTTTCTTTTTTTTTAACAACAAAAAATGCAATTTACATTAGTTGTTTCACTCTTGCATATATGCAAGAGTGAAATGACAGATATTTTATTTTGTTTATGTGTTAGTTTCAGACATCAATTTCTTGTAGGGTATGCATTCGACAAAAGAGTATGTATTTTGAAGAGATATTTTTCTTCTCACTGCTTTATATTTTTGAAATATCCCTATTCACAAAAAAAAAAACGAGAGCAAAAATAAAGAGCACGGAATGAGTACCTAAGAGAAGTATAGAAGGAGTCTGATTCGAATACAGATGATTGTTTAAAAGTATATTGTTGTTGTGAAGGGTCGTCTGCACGTTTGTACGAAGCAAAGTTCCAAATAGAATATATTTACCATAACCACACTTTTTCAAATAATCTTTTAGCTGGCTATAAATGTAAGTATGTAAGTAAACGATAGAAGTTTTCAACTGTTAAGTGTTTCCTTTCAACCATTTGCAATATAGACGAGCATTTCATTAACCATTTGTTGGGTATAAGATACTCAGGCAACTTAGACAGACATAAAAAAGAAAATGGAAAAATACACAGCAGAAATACAAAAAGGAAACATCAACTATAAAAATAAATGACAAACTGGAAAATATACAGTACACTCACCAAAAAAAAGTCTGTAATGGCAACTGAAAATTTTGCTGTTATTACGGGAAATTTTTCTAATTTGAGCCCAGCGGTATTCTTTGCTAATTTTACAGCCATACCTAAATAAGAGCGGAAAGCGTTTTTCGCTGTCAAAAATTCTCATGCCCATACAATTGGAATATCCGATTTTGACAAGGCGTTTAATAGTGAAGTTAGCTGCAAAAGACAACAAATGTAAACAAATTAAAAAGAAGGAGAAATAAACAAGCAAGAAATATATTTGTTATTTAAAAATGGAGGTAGGTACATCGTTTAAATTAAATATTGTGCTCTGTGGTTTTTGATTTTTGTTATATTTGTTTTTTCATTACCCTGTTTTTATCGTTTTGACGTAGCGTTGCCGCTCTTATTTAGGCATGGCATTTTAACCTAAAAGCTAGGCGGAATAAAACGTTCCGCCTTCCGCTTTTATTTAGGTATGTCACTTTTTGTAAAATGGATTTTAAAATATGTTTGCTAAATTCAGCAAAAAAAAAATTGACTAAATATTATAATTATTAGTACAATGAAATTAGTAAAAACAATTCTTAAGCGCTACTAAATTTTATCAAATTGCTGTAAACTCTATGAATTGTCAAATATAGCAAAATTTTAATTTATAAACAAAAATTATTAAAATGCTCTAAACATAATTAAGTTAACTTCAATTATGTTTAGATACACTTGTTACACTTTAAAGCTGCTAATTTGTTTTATCGAACAACACTTTTTTTAATTTATTTTTTTCAAAAAATATTTTATACAAAATAAAAAATGAAAGTCTTAAAAAATAGTAAAAACTCATTTTGCTCATTGCTCATTTTTGTTTTGAAAAATATTTTAAGTAAACTTTTTGGATTATAAGATAAAATTTTTAGAATTAAAAAAGGTGTTTGTGCTATTTAAGGTCGATGTTCTATTTTTGTACATGAGTCGGTTTTAAAAGGTATCTTCTTCAAGTAATTTTAGTTTTTATTTTATTTATTTTGTATTTATTTATTTGTAGTCTATGGAAGAAATCCTTACAGACTATACAATAGCACACAATATTAAACACAACAACACAATATTAAAAAAAAAAAAAATAAAAAAGATAATGACATTACTTTTTTAAAATTTAAATTTAAGGAAAAGTCTATTAAATTGTATGATTCATTAAAATTATTGCATATTCTCCTAAAAAGTTCAGCATTAGCATAATTTTCACGAACAAACTTCAAGAATAATGGAACATAATTCCGGGTAGAACGTTGTGGAACATTAAATAATATATTATTTAAAAGGAACTCTGAATGGGCATCTCCGTTAATCAGGTTAACCACAAACGACACATTAAACATAATTCTTCAGCTTTTTAAAGTAGGTAACTTTATTAAAGCTAATCTGCTAGTGTAGGATGGAAGATTAATACCAGGATACCATTGAAGGTTACGTAAAAAAAAACAGAAAAAATTGTTTCTGAATTAATTCAATATTGTCTGCATGAACGGTATATTGTGTGTCCCAGATAATCAAGCCATATTCCAATACGGGTCTGACCAGGGATGTGTAAAGTTGCTTTATAGTGTAAGGGTCATTAAATTCTTTACCCCATCTCTTTATGAACGAAAGAACACCTCTACCTTTATTCGCAATACTATTTATGTGAGACACAAAATTTAGCTTGGTATCCAGCAAAATTCCCAGATCAACGAACAGGTTTACAAGTTCGAGCTCACCCAGGGTGTAGGATACATTAAGGTTAGCTCACACCACGAGAAAAAATTATTTAAATCAAATTGAAGTAGTTTATGATCATCAGAGCATTCATTGTAAGTAATAAAAATCTTGACATCATCAGTATACATTAAAATATTGCAGTATTGAATCACATGCGGTAGATGATTGATAAATAGGGTAAACAAAACAGGGCCAATATGACTTCCTTGTGGAACTCCAGATAATACACTTATACTTTTAGAGGTTTTTGATTTAAATTTAACTTTTTGATGTCTGCCTGTCAGATATGACTTTAACGAATTTAAGCTACTACGAGTAAATCTACTTTTTTAAGCAAAAGTGAATGATTGACTTTGTCAAACGCCTTGCTAAAATCAGTGTAAGCAGCATCAGTTTATCTTGAACGAATACACGATTTATGACAGTAGTGGGATGTAGCTTATTAGTCATTGTCGAACAGCCTTTACGAAAATCATGTTGAGAAGATGTTAATAAAGAATAAACATGATGACAAAGGAAGTCAGTAATAATTTTTTCGTGCCGAGAACATTACACTCAGAAAAATATTTACCAAAATTAATTAATTTAACAAAATTTAAAAAATTTTGGGAATGATAAGACTCCAAAGAAATTTTACCTTAACTCGAACACAAACAATTTACTTAAATTAAGTAAATTTTTTCTTAAATTAAATATTTGGTCTTATTTTTTGTGGAAATTTACTAAAATTGAGTGTGTTTTTACTTAAATTTTGTGTAAATTTTTTCTTAAATTTAGTAAAAATTTCTTATAAACAAGTAATTTTAATCGTAAATTTTAATACGCTTGAACTTGCGCTAATGCAGAATAGATTTTATATCTAGTTTATAAATTACACTGATATTATTTACATTCAAAATGCACAGATACAAAAATTACGCTTTTTAACATTTATTACTTTGTAATTCTGATTAAGTTTAAACCTTTAATTATCCCTATATACAAAGGAATAATGTTACTGACTAGCAGACTGACTGACTCACTCATTTTGACATCTACCCAGGTGGGATTTTTGTAAATTCCTACGGGGAGGGGCAAGAAGGGGAAAAGTCTCCCCCTTAACGGCCTGCCTATACCAACTTAGCTAGAAACCTGAAATTTTAGATTAAGTGTTGTATGGTTCGTTTTGGACAGTGATGTAAAAATTGGGATCCAAAGGGTGAAAAGTCTCCCCCTCAATGATCTGTCCAAGCCGCTTGACCCAGGAAGTTGAAAGTTGTTTTGCAATCTAGACAACAGCTAATACGGAATTCTTGGAAAATCCAATGGGAAAGGGTAAATAAGGGGAAATCCTCCCCCTTGACGCCCTGCCAAAACCGACGGGGATGGGAAGTCGAAATTTTGGACATAGATACCTCTTCCGACATCCACATACGTGGGATTTTTGAAAATTCCTATGGAGAAAAATATCCCCCAATGGCCTGCCCACACTGATTTAGCTAGAAACTTGTAATTTCAAATATGTGTTACCTAGAGTATCATTTTTGAGCTATGGTTTCTTCGGCAAAGTTTCTTGAAATGACCCATAGAACCAGAATCGCTATGCAAAAATGTACAAATTTTTCCGGCCCCTTACAATTCCACCCACCCTAATATGCAGACATTACACAATACATATGTGAGAAAACATGAGCATATTTTTTTATTTTTACCTGGTTAGACACTTCAGTCTACAAAAAAAACCGACAATTTTATTCTTTTATGTTACATGTTTATAAACATTTGCTCTTTAACACATTCGCGGACAAGACGGCACATGCCGTCAAATTCAGAGCAAAATTCCGTCATGACGGAATTTCCCGACGAGTCCATTGTTATCAATTTAGAATTGTGGCTAAGACATGACGATAATAACCACAAAATTAAATTGTAACACATAATTAAATTTGCTCCTTAATTCTAATAATTTATTTCCAGGCATGGATTTATTATCTTCAGTGATTCCGAAGATATAACCTCCAAGTCAGAAGTTACCGATGGTTTTTTTATTTTTTTACAAGTTTAAACACAAATGTTTAAATCTATTCTATATTTTTTACATATTTTTCCCGTGGTTTTGGAAAATATTGTGTTTGTATAATCCTATATGTAACGATGAAAACTTTGGTAATGGGTGCAATAAACTCATGCATTACCTTGTAATGTGTACTCCATACCTATATCATTATTTTTCAATATAAAGTAATAAGTTACCAATAATTGGATACATAATGCATTACTTTGTAATGCATGCCGCTTACCTACATATATCATTAAAATTCAAAGAAAAGTAATTAATTAACGATATTTCGACACAAAATAGTATACATTACAGAGTAATGCATTAACTCTGTAATGTATACTATTTACCTTCAGCATTATTATGAAATATAGGAATGAGATACCAATAGTTTGTCAAATAGTGCATTACTTTTTAATGTATACTCCTTATTTATTTTGAAACACAAAGTTATAAATTACCGATAGTTTGTTACGTAATGCATTACAATTCAACATAAAATAATGACTCTTAAGACTGATGAATTAATTGAAATCATATTAAGCATAAAAATCAATATTTGATAAATAATTTGTATCCTTCCCATCTATATTAGAGTAAAAAATCTTAGCAATAAGTACAAAGCATGGGCAAAATTGTTCATCGCCGAGCTTATATTAATTTTTTTAGTTTTACTCATAATTTGTTAAAATTTATTTAATTCTTTAAAATTTCATCATATTTTGTTTGATTTTTTTGTCGCTTTTTTTATAATTGTCAAACGAAAATTACAGGCGGGTTTTACGTAATGGCAATAGCAATTTCAGGGGATCGAAGGGACCAACCGCTATCTCCTCTTTTTGACAAAATGCGGCCGGGAAAAAGTTTTCGCTAAATACGAGGTGTGTCAATTGAGGATTTTCAGTTCACCAGTAGCGGCTATTCTCTTTATTAACGAAGCCAGACAAGTCAAAATGTGCCTCGTCGCTCACAATAACTTTTCGCAAAAACTGGGAGTTTGTAAATTTTTTTACGCTTTAATAACTTTAACACGTTGTTGATGTGTTAGATGTTCCAGTTCAAGTTGTCGACTACTCTGCACAACCGTAAAATAAAAACTGACAAATGGCAACCAACTGAAATGTACTTTAGTTACTACCCAGCAAAATAAAATGGATGTTATTCTTTACGAATCTCTTTTTCAGAACATCCAAAGAAGTTAATAGTTGCAAGTTTTCCGATTTGTAAGAAGTCATATTAAACAACTTTCAAAATGTTGATATTAACCCCTATTTATGAAGTCATAAGAATAAAATTTTTGTAACAATTACATTGAAAAGCACATACATTTTATAATTTTAATATTTATTATTATTATTTATTTATAGCAATTTATAATTTTACTAAAAAACACTTATTTAGTTGGTCCATAAATGGTTAATTCCTGCAGTCATTTAATGCCTTATTGAAAACCTATTTTGCATACCAGCGATATCCACTTTGTCCTGAGGGTCAATTCTCGTTCTGTGAAACGGTGAAATGAAAAGTTTTTTCACGTTTTCATAGTACTTTTGATTCGCGTTCTGTGAAAAAATGTAAAGAAATATCAAAACGTTTTCATATGAAAAAAAAAAAGTGGAACGAAACAAGATTTTTTCACGATTGCACAGCACTGACGATTTTTGTTTTGTGTAACAGTGCAAACAACTGTCAAAATATTTTCATATGAAAAATTGTTTACACAGACTATATATAAGTGAAATAACATGGACAAGATTGTAAGAGGAAAGCGTGCCAGCGAAAGCCAAAAGGAGTATTTAATTAATTATTGAGAAAAGCATGTGGACATTGCAAACGATAAGTAAGTAGCTTAATAACCATAATCACACTTTTATTAATTCCATATTTACAGATTTGTAACCGCAGATGGTGCCAAATTTAGAGACGAAAAGTGTAACGAATTAGCGGCGAGCCTTAACAGTTTTAGTGCGACCCAAAAGGACAGTGAAAAATGGCAAAAGTATGGCATATTTATTTATAGTTTATTTTTATTCTTTATGAAATTTTTTTTAAGTAGACTTCATACGCGCACCAAATATAGTTCACTTAAAGTAAGCCGATATAAATACATGAAGTGCTTGTCGGTTGTCATCTTGAATGGATTGTGGTCAGCACGAAGTATGCGTCTCAGCACTCTCAAAAAATTCCTATAAATTATTTACTGCAATGAAATGCTTGTAACATCATTGTCTTACCTTTGTTCATCCGGAATTCTTTGAGTAATATCCAATAATACAATTAATCCAGATATTTTTATATAATTATTTAAAATAAATTTTACGAACTTAATTCACTTTTGTTTACGTTTTTCTCTGTTTTGACATTTGCTTTAAATTTTGGATAACACAGTTACAAAAGTTTCATGGGTACAGTGCGAATGAAACATTTTTTTCATAATACATACGAGAATCGCAATTTATGTGAAAAGTGCTTATGAAAACGAAAATGAAAAGTTTTTTTTCACTTCACATTATCACAGAACGAGAATTGACCCTCTGGTCGGAATCATAATTCTTGGCGTGTTCAAAATCACATTTTTGACTTTAAAACAGAGCCACTCCCCATATTTATTTTGTAGTCCCTATATTCAACAACCGTAAACTATGTAATGAAGAAGTCCATCTGATCATCGGTTTTTCATAGCACCGAAACAAACTACTTGCATCCAATGACACGCCAATGTTAAAATCATTAATGATTCACCAACATTTCCACAACTTCGGGTTCAGTAGATGTAGTGTTTAACTACTTCTTCCTCCGCTCTTATTTTGCTGGGTAGTAGTAGAAAAATAGCTAAAATATAAAAAATAAAACATATTATCGAAACATTTGCAGCAAAACTTTGATATACTCATGCGTTACCTTGTAATGATAGCTCGTTACCTATTGCATTATTTGCAAGCATAAATTAATAAGTTACCGATTATTGATTAATTATTACATGATTTTAAAATGTAAAGTTATAGTTGAAATATTTTTAAAAATCTATTTTTAGATACATTACTTTGTGCTTTTTTGTAAGCAAAAGGGTAACGTATGTATCTTTTGACAACACTAACGAATAAACGAAGCGCAACAATTCATTTTGGTTTAAATAAATCAAAAATTATATCTGTCGATAGCTCAGTGGGTTTTCGGCTGCCAACCAGAGTTCATAAAATATTTGTAATAATTTCTTTTTAATAAAAATGTATTTTCTATGAAAATCTATTTTTAAACAAATTATTTTTTCTCTTCTTCATAACCATCTAAAAACCACTTACTTTATCACGACTAAAGTAACCTTACCCTGCGGGAAAAGGACCTATCCCAGGACACGTCACATGAGCGGTTCATTGTGATAGGGACCTGTCACGGGACCGATCACTTTGCCCTCTGTGACATGTCACAGGATTGGTATAAAAGGACAAGTCGTGACTTTTAAACCGGTCATATTATAGGTACTTTAGCAATCGGTGCTCTTTTCACCTATCTCGTAAAATGTTTTTTCGGAACCGGTTCAGTTTTCACATATCCCGGCACAGGTCCCAATTCCCGTTTTCCCGCAAGGTACTTATAGGCCGCAATATTGGCCAGATAAAAATTAAAACTATTTTATTGACAAATATCTTACAGATGGGTTACACTATTATTGTATATTTCAATTTATATCGACGCATTAACTGCTAATCTATATATATGCGTTTTGCGTGATATTACGCAAAAATTTACACAAGTTTTTGTAGTGAGACTACAGTCATTTCTTAGAGTGTATAAAATAATTTTATAGATTTCTACCAACTATATATATATATTGCAATTGATTGCATGAAATTTTTTTAATTCCATTTTAAAGTTGCTTCCAACCGAATGTGAATGAAGCAAAAAAAAAAAAGAATACATATGAGTGCGAAAAAGACATAACAAAAACATGCACGAAAAATTCAAACCGTTCTTTTTTTGTTACCCCGCTTACTTATCTACCCCGTTCGCCAACAAACAAAAATTGCACGCAATAATTGCATGCAACAAAGTCACCGTCTAAATTGGCTCTATGTAGCATCGTCTATTATAACTGATTTAAAGTTTTTGTGCGGTAAGTAATTTTCATGAGATGAGAAAATCTGAGATTAATAAAAATTTATAAAGGCTGTAAACTTCGTTCCAATTATTATAAACAACTCTGTTATTTCAAAAGACGATGAATTTCTTTAATAAGTCCACATATATATTTGGATTTTAGACTTTGTGCCTATTTTTGCTTAATTTGCGGGAAAGAGGGGTCAGTTGGGAATTGGGACCTGTCCCGTGATAGGTAAAAACTGTACCGGTTCCGAAAATAAATATCACGAGGTAGGTGAAAATAGGACAGGTTTCTAAAGTACCTACCGCGTGACCGGTTTAAAAGTCATGACATGTTCTTTTAGACCAGTCCTGTGACATCTCACAGAGGGCAACTGACCCCCTTCTAGGACAAGCCCATAATAAAGTGACCAGTCCCGTAGCCGATCCCTATCACAATGAACTGGTCGTGTGACGTGTCCTGCGATAGGTCCTTTTCCTGCAGGGTAGCTATCTCCTTTAAATAGAGTATATTTCAATAAAAAAAATTTAGAGTGCAGCGTATAAAAGGTTTCCCGATGCTATTGGATATATTAGATTTTAATAAAGTATATTAATCACTTTTTATGTCATACCAAAGCAGTCCACTCTAAAGCTTAAAGAGAGATTAAATTTTCTCAAGTATGTTTGATAATTTGTTTGTTTATTTTTTATAAAAGATTTTAAAGGCACAACCTAAAATAATCATTAAAATGTATTATAAATTTTACATACATGCGGATTGAGATATAAAGTATTAAGTGGATTACTGTTAATTCAATTAATGCACTAACAACAGAACTAAATTTGCCGAAAATATGATAATAAAAGGTTTTCAGTCTTATTTTTTTTGTAAGTAAATATATTGTGCCAAAAAATTTAAAAATAAAATCTTAAGAAGGAAAGAAAAGCTTAATGCAGACATACTGTGAGATTAATGAAGAAATTCACATATGCACAATCTCACATACTACTCACAAGTTAGATACAAACACACTCACCCACATTTATCAGAACCTTAAATTAATGAATTCTTTTAAAACGGAACTTCCTTTGCTTAGATGACAGAATACATGTCGAGGGTTTACAAACGTAACCTGGTATCTCAAAAACTGCTACTTTCCAGGAGAGACAAAAAACGTTTGGTGTGTAAAATGTTCTTTGTGGTTAGTTGTGTGACATGTTATTTTAGACCAGTCTTGTGACATGCCACTGAGGACACTTGACCCCTTCCTAGGAGAAGTGATCGGTCCTTTTCATATAATAAACCGGTTCCGTGACCGGTCCCTATCACAATGAACCGATCACATGACGTGTCCTGAGATTACTAAAATCTTCCGCAATTGCATCATTTTATCCTTTTATCATTTTTTACAAAATTTCTCAAATTGATACATAAATAAAATAAATTGTACAAAATAGTGATGCTGATTTAATCAAAACATGATCTTCATTCGAATACTTTCACTATTCGTACCCTGCGGGAAAAGTATCTATCCCAGGACACGTTACGTGACCAGCTCATTGTGATACGGAGCGGACACAGATCTTTAAAATATTATATTTTCACTAATATTTCTTATTTATGTTTAAAAATTGTTTTTTTATCATGTTTTGATTTATTTATATCACTAACAATTTATTTGAGAGTGAAGAGAAATTAAATAAGAATGTTGCCAGAATAAAACGAAAAATTAACAAACTGTTATTTCACGATTATGCATGACACTTTGATTAAAGGTTTAATATGAAAATGTGTACTTTAACAAATCTATACCTTAACACAAAATTAAGAATTTTTTTTGCATTCCACCCTAAGAAAAAACTCACCGTGTCTAAATTGTCAATTTATATGGATTTATGAATTAATTTATTTAATTTGCTAGACTAAACTAAATTAGTTATATAAAATAAACTATAAACCAATTGAGAATTTTGTAAGTAAGAATAGGTTAAAATATTCTTAAACTATTTCCTTTAATTTACAAAGTTAAAATACTCGGTTTAAATAAGAAAAACTGTTTTAACAAAGTTTAAGTAATTCCATTTTCACACTTTACTAACTGCACCCCACAACATCTCTTAATTTGCATTGCTTTATTTGCTATTTAAGCATTTGAATATTTTATTTTAATTAAAATATTATCATTTTTTGAATGTTTTCCTTTTCCGCGATTTAAACTCGGAGATTCGGAGTAATACGCTACCTCTCCACCCACTAATCCGCAAACACTTATAAATATTGATGGCTAATTTTGAATTTCGTCTGGAAAGCGAAATTAGTCAAACATATAAAATACTTAAAATATTTTTACAGAACTGACTGCAGTTAAAAACAATTAAATATATTTTCAACCCTTTTTTATAGAATACGGATTTTCAGTTACAATGAAATTTTCATTTAAAATGATTCGTCAAAAAATGGTGTTCATTTTTTATGGTCGTTTATCATTACTTTTTAACCATTTTGTATTTAATTAGTTGACTGTTAAAAGAAATACAAAAGTAAATATCCTTTTTTTGGTGAATTTGTGGTTAGTTTGTTAACAGTTAAATGAAAAATCATTAATTTTTTGCGGATATTGTAAGTTAATTTATTAACATTATAAATAAAAAGATCTTTTGATTTAAATTAAAAGCTAGTAGAGCGGGGTTTAAGTGATTTTTCATTTATTTTAAATTATATTTTCAATTAGTTCGAACTACAAACTATTTTGAGTAATTTAAGACAAATCGCAGTCTGATCGAATTAGTAATTTTTAACCATTAAAACATTGCGGTTTCAAACTTATAAAAATTCATACCGAAAATTGAATATCGAATTAACTATTGATCAAAAGAAAATGACAAAAAGTTACATACATATCGAAAATTTTTTTTGGAATCACTAGCGATGTGACACAATATTTATCATAAAAATTGTAAATATTTTTCTTTGTTTTACACCATTTTTATATTAATTCTTTTACAAAACATGCTTTTTAAAGAATTTAATTTTAACTGTAACCGCACTATTTTTCATGCGCTTACGGTCACGGTTATATGGTGCGGGTTACCGCGGTCACGCTTATCAGGATTGAAAGTTACTATTTTTCAATATCGAAATCTTTTAAAGAATTTTATATATCGTACCAAAGTTTTAGTAAATTCACTAAATAAATAGTTGATTCTACTGTACACAATTACTTAACGAATTTTATTTTTAAAATTCATTGGAAATACCAATTATTGGATAATAGGATTAATCGGTTATACGTAATTCTGAATTAAAAAGCGTGCTAAGAAATGAATTTAAATGGTCTTGATCAAATTCCAAGCAATCTTTTCTCTGGGTGTAATTTTTACATTTTTCTTATAAAGTGATTCGAAAATTTAATTTAAAGGATTTTAGCCTCGATTAAATAATATTCATTTTATTTTTGCTTACAAAATATTAATAACAAAACGGGGTTGCATCCAAAAGAACATACTTTTGTACCTGTTAAATTTTTAATGAAGTTGAGAATTATGGTCTTCTAAATTTAGGTAAGCAACATTTTAGTAATTTTTCGTTTAATTAACCTGGACTATTTAGCTTAATTAAAAAGATAATGCTTTTGATGTAACTAAAAATTTCGCTTAAGTCCTGGATTTTTGGACTGATCAGAGATATACTAATATTTATTATTGGGAGTATAGGCGGCTTATAAGTACTCAATTAAAGATAAGAGGTAAATAACTATGCTCTATCTCGCTTAGTTTTCAAAATATTGGCTATATCATGATTGTACAAAAAAGACGCCATCTAAATGAGGTAACTAAACTTTTTCATAAGTCTATAATCTAATAAATAGTGTCCGAATGAGTATTCGGCACCGCAGTTGAGCCAAGTGGCCAAGTTTGGCTAATATTTGCCAACATTTTAAAGAGTAACGTTAGTCAGTTGAAAGGGATTTGAATCGATAACGGTATTCTGGTGGTATTGCCTGCCAACTCTAATTTTGCGTTGATTTAAAAAATGGTAAGTGCAAAAATTATTGCGAAACACTAAGAAATTGGATTGTATATAGGCCGAAATTTAGACAAAAAACATATATACATTGATGATATCAATAACATTTTAGATTAAAGTTAATGCATTGTTTTTATAAATTTTTTTTTCAATTTTTATTCTTTTTAATTTACTAATAAAATTTATCACGTTTTTTTACATTTGAATAATTTGGAAAGAATATGATATGATCTCAAATAGAACCAAAAATCATTCTTTTTAATTTTGTAAGATTTCATAAAAATTACGAAACTTTTTCATTAAATTTAAGAAATTTTTCATTTGCTTTGTGATAAACACAAAACACAAAAACATGTCAAAGAAAATTGTATCTGTGTATGGAAAGGAATTAAAAAGATTATATGTAGGAAGTTTATTTTTTATTAATTTCAAAAGAAATTATTTTAATGCATTTATAAAAAAATTAATATTAACTTAAACTTGAAATTATTTAGTTTTATGAACATTTAATAAAATTGGGAAAAATCTTAATTAAAAAATTAATACTTTCAAACCTCAGCAACTAACACATGCAGAGCACATTATGCACAAGATGAATTTTAAAGTCGGCGACTTGACAAGCATTTTTGGATGTTGTTTAAGTAGTTGTTCTCTTTTTTTTTTCTTGCTTTTGTACGCTCCTTGTTGTTGTTGCTGTTGTAGTCAGTCAGACATTGAATAATGAATTTAAATTAAAATGTTGATGGTACTGGTATGACTGGCTGGAAAAGATGTAGTCTAGCATCAGCATGTCCTAATTTGTTGGTGGCATTACAATAGTAGTCGCCAAAATCTAATTCATTAATGCTGGACACTCTCAACACCGAAGTTGTAGTTTCATGTGATGATGCAGTATTGGAGATTTCATATCTAGAATCTGATTGTAGTTTAGCACCATTACGGTACCAAAAGACGGCCGGAGCAGGATATGCTTGTACGGTACACTCCAATTCAGCACCATGACTAAGCATTTGTGCAATTTTAGGACGTTGTACAGCAATTTGTGGGCGAAATTCAACTTCTACACGAATCAGGCGACGATCTGCTTGACCCACACCATTATTGGCAATACAATAGTAACCACCACGATCTAATCGATGAGCTTCCTTAATACGTAGTGTAGGACCATTAAGACCAAGACCACCAGCAGGCATAATTCCATTATTTTCACGCTCCCAGGAGAAAGTGGGTGCTGGAAAACCATCAGCATGGCATGTAATTTCTAAGTTTTGTCCTTCAGTTACTACCATAGATTTAGGAGTACGTTCTTCTGATATTATAGCGGGATGTTTAATTGATAAATTTAATTTTTTTGTAATCTTATCGGTGGCAGTAAGAATAACTTGACATTCATAGGAACCCATATCAGAGGATTCAAGTTTTGTTATCTTAAACGTATAAGTAGCTGAATCAGTTTTATCATCTTTTGTTTCTACTACCGTATATCTAGGATCACTTAAACCGAGAATACTTCGCATGGATAAGACCACAGAACCAGAACCAGTTTCACTCGTACGTTTAGCCCAACTGACCGACATGCGACCCACATTCTCTACAGTACAATTAAATTCAACATCTTCACCAACACTTGCCACTAAATCTTTTGTTATATCAGTGATAACTGGAGCAGCAGCTGCTGCTGCTGATGCCGTTCCATAAATGAGACTTAAACTTAATAAAAATATTTGAAATATATTAATAAATTTCATTGCACTTTAAATTTTCTATCTTATAGTAAAAAGGCACTTCAACTGCGTATACAAAGAGTGTTCTTTAACGCTTTCAAATCTTGACTGATCACTGTTCGCGCTTAACCCAAGAAGTTGTTTATCTTTTTTATTTCTAAAAGAACTCTCACATTCGTTTGGTCGGTCGTTGATTTATGATGTTATGGGATACTTTTGAAAATCTCTTCAAATCTCTTTCTCAATTTTGTATGATTGTTGTAAATGTGAGATTCTGTGAACTCTTATTTGGTTTCTTATCAATTGTATACATAAAAAAAATACTTGCATATGTTGTCTTCTTTAACAATATATGATTATTGTTGGTTTGATGAATTGTTCAACTTTGTTTGTTGTTTTATACAGTTCCTCTGTTATCTGCACTTAAATTTTTTTATATAATTGTTATAGTTTTCAATTCGAATATTTTGTATATTTAACTTCTTATATGATAAGAACCAAGCGTCCCTCAAGTAAAATAAAAATAAAATTTCTTTTGTTTCAGAATATATAAACAATTCCCAAAAAAATACTTTTAGGGTTTGAAAAAAGTTGATTTCTCTTATTAATGCCACATCCATTTTGAAGCATTCACACTGCTACAAAAAAAATTGCAAGAACTTGTGAAATGACCTAGTGTAGGTTGTAGGTCTAGCTGAGTGTATTATATAACCGGTTTTATAAGTTGCAATATACCCTAAAAATTTCGAGTTATTTTTTGGATTTTCCTAACTCAGTCATTTTTTAAACGATTTAGAAACGGTCAACGTCATTAATTAGAAGTGGATGTGCGTTTTCCATATAATATACTTCCTGTATCCTATTAACATAAAAATGTAGAGATTTTTTCAATAATATAAAAAATTTTTATTGTGCACTCCCTCTAGCGCTGATCCTTACAATTTTTTTTTCCATTTAATAAAACAAATTAGTGTTTACTATTCGTTAGTAACATTAAAAATTATGATCTTGAGCCTGATAAAAAATTATAGATATATAATAAAAAATTTTTATTTTTTTTTAAACTTTTTCATTTTCTACGAGGGTTTTTTCGAATCTTCTTTTAAAACAAAAATAATCTCAAAGTCAGTGTCCTTCTGAGTAAAACAAGCTTTTATTCGTGTAAATCGGTTAAAAATTGACAAAAACCCTCGTAGAAAATCAAAAAGTTTAAGAAAAATTAAAAATTTTTATATTATTAAAAAAATCTTTACACATTTATATAAATAGTATACGGGAAGTATATATATAATTAATGCCATTGACCGTTTCGAAGTCGGTTAAAAAATGACTGAGATAGAAAAGTTTAAGTGCGCCAGTCCAAAAAAATACTCTTTTTCCGCATATCACGAAATTTTGAGGGTATATTGCAATTTATAAAATCGGTTACACTCAGCTAGACCTGCAACCTACCCTAGCTCATTTCGCAAGTTCTTTTTTAGTGTAGCACAGTGTTATTAATTAATTAGAAACATTATTAATTAAATATTTCTATTTTTTTTTTTTTGTTATAAATTTGTATTAAATTACACGCTGCTAAAAAAAAATTGCAAGAACTTGTGAAATGACCTAGTGTAGGTTGTAGGTCTAGCTGAGTGTATTATATAACCGGTTTTATAAGTTGCAATATACCAACAAAATTTCGAGATATGGGGGAAAGAGTATTTTTTGGACTGCCGCAATTAAACTTTTCTAACTCAGTCAATTTTTAACCGAATATACATCCCGCATACTATTTATATAAATGTATAGAGATTTTTTCAATAATATAAAAAAATTTCATTCTTTTTTAAACTTTTTCATTTTCTACGAAGGTTTTTTTTCGAATCTTCTTTTAAAACAACAATAATCTTAAAGTCAGTGTCCTTCTGAGTAAAACAAGCTTTTATTCGTGTAAATCGGTTAAAAAATGACAAAGTTATAGTACAGTGTTGAGTTTGCCAAAGTGATGGAGAATTAATAGTATCTGACCAAGTTAACAAAATATTCCTTAGCTCTTAGCAATATTTACAGCTTCAATACGCGCATTATTAATTAATATATTGGAAATAAAATTATATTTGGGCTATTTTTTGTTGTAAGATAATTAAAGGTATTTTGTATTTTATATTGCACACACAAATTAATACGATTAAGGTTTAAATTCGGAGTTCTGACACATTGATCAAGCGATCAAGGCTATTACAAAAATTTTGACTGATCAATGTTAAACTTACGATAACTTTCACTCTATAAAGCTCAGTAATAGAGTATGATTTTTCAACAGTGAAAATTTTCGAGCTTGCTTTAAACTCCTGAAACTTCAATTAAATCTATGAAAATTGCTAAAATGTTTTAGTTTTTTGAAAGTCACAATCTTATCCAACCCATATGTCACTTACTCACTGCATTTTAATGGACTTGTCACGCAAGAGATTTGCGTTTTACGGGGTTGGACTAGAGTTTGCATTTAACCGCAATTTTCCTTAACCACGTTAACGGCGGTAATCGTACTCACTATAAAATGTTTTTCAACCTAATTGTTCTTCACAAAATCAATTAAGAATTTACAGTTCTAACGTGAGGGCAAAGTATACTTAATAAGATGATATAATTTTAAATAACATAATAACTGCTTACATTAAAGACATAGCTGACAAATACCAGTCTGATCCATTAGTAATTTTAACGGTAATTTGTATCACTTTCAATTAAAACTATGTAAATATTACAATTTGAAATTTACAAAAATTTCAGTTTTATAACACAAATAACGCTTAATTTTAATCCGAAAATCGAGTAACCTTATGCTCAAAAAAAAAATGCCGAAATGTTACATACAAAACAACAATTTTTTGGGTTGACAAATATTTAACTCAGTCTGAGTTAAAAATAGAAACAAAAAACAAGAGTATAAGAAACAACGTTTTGAAAATAAAATAGATTTTATTTTGCAACTGCAACGCTCGACGCTTTTTAATTGTCAAATTTTATGAACTAATATGCACGTTCTTGTTCTGCGCCTTCACATAAACTAAATTATATCATAAATACATAAATAAAAAAAATAAAAAAGGAACATTTGCGAATAGTACCAAATGAGTCGAAGGAGTACCATAGTACTTTAAGGCTTTAATAGTAACAAAAAAACCCCTCGAAAACTTGGAACCACTATGGTGTTGGTGATTCTAAAAAAATTGTAAGAATTCAAGAGCTTTTTACGAAATTGGGTACAAAAAGCTTATGCTAGCCTTATTGTTTACCGGTATATGATACTAGGCGTAAATTTCTTGGTCTACAATCTTTAAGAGAGTGTAGATCATTATATTCAATAAAGTTTGTTTTTAAATTTTATCTGTTGAGATGTGAGGAATTATCGAATTTGGTAGAATTATATAACTCTTCTCGCGAATTACGTCATGTGCGCCAGTTTTGTGCAGAACTAACTATCGTAGTAACGAACCAATTGCCAGACATTAAAAGATATTTAACAGTTTTTCACCATTAAATTTTATTATTGATAAGAATAAGCATTGTGCAAAATGGACCTAAGAAAGATGTACCCAATCTTAAAATGTGATTAAGCCACATTTTTTGGGAAAAAAATTTATAATAAATAATTATCCCAAAAATATAATGAAAATTTACTCCAAATGTAAATTAGTCCCAAAATTAAGTTTTGGACATATTTTTATTTATTAAATTGAGCTTTTATTCATTATGCAAAATGACCCCAAGTTGAAGAAATGAAAAATGGCCCCAAATATGATGAAATGAAAAATTACCCCAAAATATTTAAAGCAAAGAAATATTGTTTATGTACAGCATTATACGCATTTATTGAATAATAAATTTTGGATTAAGTGAAAACTTGCATCCAATCAATAACATCCGCTCGACAACAAGAACACTTATAATTAGAGCTTGGCAATTTTTAAGCCTTTTAAGAATTATATTTGTGCTTATTGTATGTGTAACAAAAATTGCGCGATTTTCTTTTTAAAAAGTTTTCACCAGCGGCGCCAACTTCACAACTATTTCTGGTTGTGGTCAATGCTTGGCCAATTCACATTTTCCATTTGGTAAAAGATTTATCCCAGCTTTACATGACTTATGCCAACAAACGTATGTATTTCACAAGATCTTTATAGATTGATTTCTTTTCAAAAATCATTTTTTTATCCACTTTCAGCAAACTAATTCTTTTCTAATAAATAATGTTACAACCTTAACAAAATCAAAACAAACATAAACCAATACCGTTATAAAATTTCGTGTTTCACTAAAAAATGCAAATGAAATTTAATGAAAATTAAATTTAGCCTCAAAATTGCGGCCATTTTTCATTTCCAAAAATTGGGGCTAAATTTCGTAATGAAATTCAATCATATGTACAAGAATAAATTTTGACTCCAAATTCCTGGGGTAATTTTTCATTTTTATTTTTCCCATTTTTTTTTTTTTTTTTTTGGGAGGGGGGGGGATCTATCATTTCTATTTTGGGGCCAAATTTATTATGGTCATTTTAATGGTAATAGTGTCAACTCTAAATAAGACTACGATTGGGTTTGGTAATGTTATTTCGAGGATATGTTTTTTCATTTGATAATTTTTAAATATTGTCAGACTTCCTTTCTGCATTTGTTATTGGTGTATTTATTCCCGAAAATAAAAAATAGTAAATAGGGAAAATAAAGAATAGTGATTGGGAAGTCAGCTGTTTGGTATTTTTTTATTGAGTTTGGTTCAAAGAAGCAAAAAGTTGAAATTAATAGAAATAGAGATTTAAGGTAAGTTTTACAGGAAAATAATTAAAATATTATCAGTGTAAAAACTGAAAATTATCCCTCCCAAAAGGATACGCCACTGACTCTTTTAAACCTTTATTTCGAAATGTTTCAAATGGAATGACAAACTGATATATTCCCTCACCATATGTGGTGGAGAGTATAAAAATTGTTAGCAATTATTAATTAAAATGATATTGGACAAAAATATCATTATTCAAAAATAATACCACGAATGTATCCCGTTTTTAAATAATTATTCAAATAGTGGAAATACTGAACTTGTCCTTCATCAAGTGCTTTCCTTATCTCTTCTTCAACATCAACTAGCGCTGTTGTACAACTATGTTTCTTTCGAAATCTGGACTGACGTGATGTTATTACCAAAGAAGGTGGGCATTTGGTTGTAAATCAGCCATTCATAAAACTGTAGACCAAAATATCAAAGGGATATAGGTATGCAATCAGTACATGTTTCAAGTACAGGTACGAGTTTTGCGTTTTTTCAATTATTAGGAAAGCAACTACCAGAAAATTATGGGGCTTTAAAAAAAGAACTGATTATTTTTTCAAATTTCTGGTTTTATTGGAAAGGTTAAACTTCGTCATTTAAGAATGGGACACAATACCATACATATGACTACCACGACTGGGGAATTTTTCTTCGAAGCAAGGAGCACGCGTTACCTTCAACGGTGAGCGTTACCATGCCATGCTCAACGAATTTTTGTTTCCAAAAATTCAAGAGAATGACATGGACGACATTTAGTTTCGGAGCTATGTTTTGAACCCTTTAGATTATTTTCTGTGGGAAGCCATTAAGGATAAATGTTACGTAAACTATCCAGAGACAACTGAAGTGTTGAAACATGAAATTGAAGTTGTCATTGAAGAGATTCGAGCCGAAACATTCGAAAATGTACTGAAAAATTGAGTTGATCGGATGAGGTACTGCCGAGCCAGTCGTGGTAGTCATATGAATGATATTGTGTTCCACTCTTAAATGACAAAGTTCAGCCTTTCCAATAAAACCAGAAATTTGAAAAAAATAATCAGTACCTTTTTTCTTAGCCGATTCAAATTTAAAATTTTAAATGGGCCACCCTGTTACATCGGCACAGTGCCAACAAAACCTCGTATAGGGCCAGTTATGCGTTGGCATAACGTGGGATTGACAATGTTAAGTAAGCATAACGTCAGTAATCAAATAATCAAAAAATGTGGTGCATTCGAAATATCTATAACATTTTTTTTTGTCACAGAAAGCACCATTACTGTTTGGACATACAGCTGTATACAAACTCATTTTGTTGATTTTTATAACGCACTTATAAATCAAACTAACATGTAAAACAACAACAAATTTCTTTCATACGTCTGTTATAAGAACCAACTAAATGTCTATGCATACACCCAGAAAACAGTATCAGTTGTTGCTACCGAATTTACTGTCAATCGAATTATGGCGGTTACGACAACTATCTTCATATTAAATTATATTTTTTCGTAAAAGCAATTATTCATATGTATTGTTTAATATTTATATCCCACATATATATAACTACGATCCACAAAATTTTATTTAAAGAAAAATTTTATTTTTTAAAATTTTTCCTGTATTGAACCTGGATATTCAGAATCGTAGTTCACACTCTAGCTTTCTGCATCACAACTAATTTTTATTTACTTTGCTTTATGTATTTGCTATTTAAATGTTTTACTATTTAATTTTAATTAAACAATTTTTTTAAATGTATGAAGTCGGACATTCGGAGTACTGAGCTACCTTTCTACCCACTACACCACAAACTCTTATAAATGTTGATGGCTAATTGTGAATTTACTAAATTTGATAGAAAATGACATATAGTTTCAAATTCGTTTCCCAATAACAATCAGTAGTGGCGTCTATAATCAATACAATCCTTAATTCGGTTGATTCCATTGAAACCCTAATTTAAATATTGACAATTATTTAATAAATTGTATAAATTGTACTTATGTTCTACAACATTCACTAAATAAATGGTTGCCTCTACTGCACGCAGTTACTGACGGAATTTTATTAATTAAGTTGATTGGAAATATTAATGGATTATAGGTAAGTCCAAATAAATAAAACGTGATTACAAATAAATTTTAATGGTTTTAATCGAATCACAACCAATTTTTTCTCTGGATGTATGGCGTTTAGTCTTTCACATAAGTAAATCTTGTTTAAACGTGTGAAATGTAATAAAATATAAAAACAAAGATAACACTACTGAAAGGTTGTAATATTGATGAAAACAATACTGGAAAAGTGCTTTATGTATTCTACTGGTAAAACAATAGTTTTACAAACAATAAAGTGTTTTGCTAGTGCAAAATTTGTTGTACCTTCGGTAATTTCTTACAGGGTGGGTTTATAAGTAAACAAGTGGCTTCCTAGTACTATTTTTGTGTACGATTTGCAATTTATTCCAGGGTAGCGATTAGTATTTTGTTGAACGTAAAGGTTATACCAGGAAGTAGTTTGATTAGTTAATAACTTTTTAATGGGTGGCGGTATATCTAAAATTATATTTCCAATGTTCTTTATAAATAAAAAAAGTGAGTTTTTAGAAGTTTTTTAAAAATAGTGACTTTTCCGAATACTCTAGTGGCTATATACCACGGTTTAAAATCGTAAAAAAAACTTTTTTTGTTAACATTTGCTATAGAATCAAAGGTAAAGTCAGATTTCCTGTAAATGCAGCTGGTCTAAAGGAAAAGACTCTCCAAATCACCATTTTGGCGGCCGTGCGCATGTGCAAGGAGTTGAAAAAAAAATTTCAAAAAAAGTGATGATATCGCAAAATCAATTTTTTATGACGAACTCTAGTAATTATATCTTATATGATAATAAACACTTTCTAACTACTGACGCTTCGAAATGGATTAAAATTTGGATTTTATTTTAATTTGTTTCAACACTCGTACATAGCTATATCTCAAATATATTGGCAAATATTGTAGCATGTACATATAATTATATCTTTATCATTAAAAAAATGTTTTTAATGTGATACAATATATTGAATCATTTTATAAAAATCAATATATGTCATTAATATATTATTATATTTATATGGTTATGCATACCGACATATGAATTTATATATAAAATATTATTAGATAAAGCCATATTTGAAAATATATAAACTTTTTACTCGGGTTCTTAAAAGAGAATTAAAAAATTGTTAAAAAAAATCAGCTTCAAAAGAGTAAACCATTTTTTTTGGAATTGTTTTTGTCGGATTTCCTATTACTACACTTTCAACTACACACATAATAAATATAAATGTCCTTAAGAGTGTATGTCTAGCTAATAGCGGGGAATCAGCAAAAATAGGAAAAAAATTGTATTTGAAAATTCGTGGAACACGCATTCATAAATACATAGTATACAGGTAAATAGTTTGACCACCTTAATTTTTTCTTTTTATTTATGACTTGATATGCCATTACATTTACATTTATACAATTTTTGAACGTGCAGGCTAATTTAACTTTATTGATTTTTTTTAATAAAAATTCGTATTGCTAACTTTACGTACGGTTATCAATTTTTAACCCTCTAATGCCCAAGGCATTTATAGCTAAATATAAATTTTGGAGGAAAGCAATTGTATGAAGTCGACAGAAACATGATTAGTTATTTTTTTTGTTTTGTGAATCTAAAATGAAATCCTTGAAACCGAAAAATATTTAAAATATTGTCAAAAATGTATTAACACTCTGGCGTACATTATTAATAATTAAAAGCTTTTGAGTCTGTACTTATAAAGTTATATAATATTATCACTCCATGACCCAGAACACGTTTTACAACTCTAACTTAAAAACAAGCCAATATTTTTTTTTAATTCAGCATAGATGTTAGGCAGAGACTTAGTAGCAAGAAAAGTTAATTTCATTAAAACGTATTGATGTTTAGTGTCACTCTTACTAAATTTCGCATTTTTCAACAAGGAAAAATCCACAAAATGAACACTAGATCAACAGTTTTCGTTATGTATAATACAATAATTTTATTTCACTAGTTATTTTTATAAAAAACAGAAATTATTTAATGGAATTTTCAATAATTAAAATGATTTTTTTAATGTAAATTTTCAATGCACAAAAGCTGGCGAAACTTTAATTTAATGCTAAAATTTATTTAAATTATGCAAATAACTCGCTCAGTGTGGAACAACATATGTGAAAATGTAACTTTTTAATAATACCGCTACGTACCGATCTTGATGTTCCATAACGCTATACCGACACGAATAAAATACCGTTATTGTTTAAGCTCAAATGCTTAATTTTCATCGGTTTTATATGTTTGGCCCCTTTGGTAAACTTTGATCTCTTTTTGGCCTAAAACTATGCTATGATCTATCTTAATCCCCTTTTATATTTCTTTAAAGGGCACTCAAAAAAAAAACATGAACTAAAATGTAATCAAAAATTTTCTTCAAAATAGTTTATAAATTGTCCTCAATTTAAGTAAAATTTAATTAAAACTTAGAAAAATTTTCTTAAAAAGAATAAAAACTACTAAGTTTGAGGAAAAACGAAATAGTTTATATACTCAAAAATAGTTCATATTTTTCCCAAGTAATACAGGGTGTCCGCCGGGAAGGTATACTACATTGTTTGCTTATAATTTTTGATTAAATGAAAGAGAATGGATCTTATATTGACAAATGTATTACTTAATGTCGGCAATTATGTATGAAATGCATGAATGTTAGCCTCACAAATGCGAGCCCTTTTGAGCACATTTTTCATTACATTCTCACACATTTCACGCGGTATTCATTAATTTTTTGAGTTGCTCAAGCGTTTCTGGTTTGTTTGCATAAACCTTGCTTATCATATATCCCCACAAAAAGAAGTCCGGAGCAGTCAAATCAGGCGACCGTGGAGGCCAATCAACATCACCATTTCTTGAAATAACTTGTTGTGGAAAGAGGTCTCGCAGTAATTCCATTGTAATCCTAGCTGTATGCGATGTGGCACCGTGTTGTTTATACCACATGTTAATCAAGCCCAAAGCATGCAGTTGTGGCATTAAAAAGTTTTTAATCATATCACGATATCATTCCCCATTCACAGTTACCGTTACGCCGTTTTCATTTTCCAATGATTCCTCCTGACTAAATTGCACACCAGACTGTCACTTTTAATGGATGTACAGGTGACTGATGAATAATTTGACGGTTTTCCATTACCCAGAACTGACTATTCTGTTTATTCACATATCCATTCAAATGAAAATGTGCCTCGTCACTCATTTTGATTTTTTCATGAAAATCGGGGTTGTCATGGGCGATTAAACACGTTGGTTTATCAAATATTTTTCCATAATAAATTTGCCACGTGTCTTCTTCACGACTGCCAAATATGAACTGGCAAGACTAATGTTTACCAAAATGGCGGCAAAACAAAGTAGTATACCTTCCCGGCGGACACCCTGTATTTCTTGATTTTAGAAAAAAAAATTTCAATTAAATAAAAATTTATTAATTTAAAAAAACATCTTAGCTTTAAAATGTGTCTCACTTTAATCTAGAAAGTACTTGATCTTATTGTGTGTTAATTTTTTGTTAGCGAGTAGTAAAATTAACTAAATTTTATAAATCCATTCCCAAATTCAGTTTTTAAGTATACCACTTTCTAGTTTTGAAGAATTGTTTCCTGAAAATTAGTTCAGACAATTAAAAACAAAAGTAATAAATTTTTTCCTATGTAATAATAAAAATTTAATTGATTTTAGAAACTGATGAACTATTACAAAGGAAAATTTGCATGCACTTAGTTCAGATAAACTTTAAAAATTTTAAAATATTCTTTTTTTCAAGAATTAGTTTTTTAATTTTAAAAAAATAATAAAATTTGGTATAGAATTTTTTTGTTGGAAAACGTTTAAATTATTTTCAATGTTCTATTCCAAAAAAACAAAAAATCAAAAACAAACTAGTTAGTTTTCCTAATTTCCAAGAAAAATATTATTAAAGGAAACAAATTAAAGTAACCATTTAAAAAAATTATCGTGCATGATTGTAATTTTTGGTGCGTGATTCAAATATGGTTCACATGCCCATCTCTAATCTTAACAGTCTTTAACATTGAACTTAAAGTAGCTTAAAATATTTTTTTAAAATTTTGTTAGCAAAAGGTTAAAAATTTCGAATTTGCGCTTTTATCTAAAAATTTTTTTGGCTGACTACAATACAAAATATCGCAGGCACATTTTATATATTACGGCATAATGGCTTTCCTATAAAATCCCATAAAATAAACGTGACATTTTTCCATTTTCTAATAATAACAAGAAATGTAACTGTGACATTTTGTATTTTTGCAACAATTTCCTTAAATTAGTTAATTTAAGAAGACAAAGGACCCCCAGTGTTCCTTAGCCATAGATACCGTGTGTCACTTAGGGTGTCCCTCTTTGTAGTTCTCTCAAGCAGAACCGTTAATTAACTACAAAAAGGATCTGACTTTGTCACCATTTATTACGTTTCAGGATAACCTGCAGTACATTTTTTTAATTTGTTTACCTTTTTGCTAATGAAATTTAATATATATTTTAAATACATGAATTAAGTATAATTTAAGTTAATTATAAGACAAAAATGCATAGCAAAAAGCTTGTTAAGAGCAGTGTCATCACAAAGCGGAAGTCCTCAGAAAGTAGGAAAATATTTACTCAATGAGTGTAAAGTACTTTAGTATATATCAAAATATATTACCTTTACCATAGAAGCAGGATAAGGATAATTTTCACTTAAAAGAAGTGCTATTTAACTTGTTGTTAGAAAATATTTTCTTATTTTTAGGGAGTTAAGTCCTAGTTTTATGTAAATCGGATTTTTTTTGGTTTTTGGGCTTGTTGGTAAGGTCTTTGGAAGACCTTTCAGAGTCAATAAAGAAAAAAAATTTAAAAAAGTGAAATCGCCCAGATACAGATCTTTAAAAAAAAATTGGAAAAAAGACATAAGAAAGCCAAATGGCAGGAACTTATGTTTTTTTTCTCTTAGAAGATAGCCCTGCCTCTTACTTTTCCAAAATGCCCTAAAGGAAGCCCAGAGGTCTTCCAAAGTTATAACCATTTGACTGAAATGCAAATTATTGTAAATTTATTGATTTTCCTTCTATAACTTGTTAAATTATTTAATATTGAGAAAAGGAAATGCTTTTTTACATTAAATCCATTTACAGAATCTTTCGGCTTTATTAAAGTAATCGTTTAATATTTAACTATTTGTGAAATTATATTTATTCAAATTTCCACCAATATAAATATAAAATGTTGATATTAAACCCTCCTTATGAAGTCATAAGAATAAAATTTTTCTTTTCGAAAAGCATATATATTTGTACATTTAAGTTAATTTTTTTAATTGTAATTTTTATTATTATTAATTTATAATAATTTATAATTATAGTTAAAAAAAGAAAAAAATTATTTAGTTGTTCCATAAATGGTTAATTCCTGCAGTCTTTTCATGCCTTATTTTTTATTTATTTATTTGGTTTATGGAATAATTTCCTTACAGACTAGAATACATTTAATTTATAATTAACTATTTAAAACTTTAATAATTTTACTTTTTATAATGTGAGTATTTACAGAAAAATCGATAAATTGGTACAGTTTATTAAGTTCACAACAAACTCGCCTGAGTGGATCAGAGTTAGCATGGTTTCATCTAAAATATTTAATAGATATGGGATAGAAGTTGCGCGTACGACGACGGTGAATATTGAACATAACGTCAGGAAATCAGAGCAAATATCACCATTTATTAAGTTTACTAGAAACGACACATTTAGCATCGTTCTGCGACTTTTTAAGGTTAGCAGCTTAATAAGGGCAAGACGATTAGTATACGAAGGAAGGTTAAGTGGATTCAATAGCAGACCGCGAAGACAAAACAATAAAAACTGCTTCTGTTCAGATTCAATGCTTTCAGTATGGACTTAGTACTGAGGGTCCCATACGATCGATCTATACTCCAGGATGGGTCTAACAAGAGATATGTACAATTACTTCGTTATATATGGATCAATGAATTCCTTTGCCTACTGTTTAATAAAACCAAGTATCCCTCTTGCTTTATTAACCATCATAGAAGATACCGAAAGTTAAATTCATTAATGATTGACCGAAGTTTGCACAACTTTGGGATCAGTAGATACAGTGTTTTTACTACTTCTTTCTTAGCTCTTATTTTGCTGGGTTACTATTAACCTTTTACATTATAATTCACAAGAATAACATTGCAAACAAACAAAATATTGTTTTTATTTTGTGCTTTTTTTCGTTTAGCACAAGAAGTCTTTGTAGTTATTACTAACATTGGTTTTTAATGGTGAGGGTATATAACATATCGTAAGCAATATGCGATTGCAAGTCACCCGTCTCATTTTTAGGGTGCTCAGTTTTACCTAGAGTAATGTACATCCTTCCGAGCAGTGTGGTATTTAAAATAAGCAAAATCAGTCCAGCCGTTAAAAAGTTATGAGTAAAAATGTGAAGATACCTCTATATTTTCCATACAAATTGGGTGTATTTTCACTTGTTTTTCAGCAGTTACTTAGAATTGAATAATATTTTATATTCACCTCAACATATATTTTTCGCCACTAAAATTTTGTTTCACCACGAAATTTGTTTTGCATCCAAAAAAGTTTCTTACCTTAAAAAATTTTTTTCACCTCCATAATTTTACTTCTAAGGTTTTTAACATTCTTTGTATCAAAAACAGTAGAGAACAAGACTTGTTTTTACACCGAAATATTATAAAATTATATTAAACTAATTTTGAATATATTGCGGGAAATCAGGCAAAGTTAATAGCATTTACCATTGGACAACAAAACAAGAATATACATGTAGGATAAGGTAAATAATCATTGATTGGATAAATTAAAAAGTGCAAATTAAATTCTTGAAATATTTTTTAAGAAATATTTTTTCAAGAGTAACCTTTTGCAAATAATATATCAATTTTGAGGTATGAGTTTAAGACCTATCGGATGGTTTATAATACTTGCCCTAAAATGCTTGTGCTTTGAGTTGTACCGAAATATTGAAAAAAGGCCGAAAACGCCAAACCGATACACAATGTAATTACAAGTTTATTCAACACGAAATGAAGAAGCTTTTTTATAATGATAACAATTATGAAATATGTGTTTCAGGAAATACTGCTCCATTTCCAGTTGAATTTCAAAAAATAAAAGTTTCTATATTTATTATTCTCTTTACTAAAAATTAATAACTATCCGTTTAAATTTCATTAACATTAATAATAAACCAATTTTAAAAAATAACTACCATTGACAGATAAGTTTTTGCAAAACATAAAAATCTAAAAAAGCATATGTTCCCAACAAAAATATTTGTACCATAAAGCTCTTCCAATTGAACTTTTTCATGGATGAATTTAACATGGGCTGACCATAGCCAGGCTTTTTTATAGAAATATTTTTGCTGGTTTCATATCAATAAATCATTAATTAAATCAAGAATTCCTCCACCCAATTTTGTTCCCAGTGTTAACTGTTTTAATTTCACTAATTTCCCATCCCATATTTTGTAGTAAACGCCAGAAATAGAGTATTAAAAAAACCGGGCTTTTCAAAAAACAGGTTTTCAATTTATTTGAATAATGGTTTTATTAAAACCCCGGTTTCGGTATTTTTATTTTAAGAAATACATACCAGTTGGGCGAATTTATTTAAATTGTTTACACTGAAACGTCAAATTCTTATCACATTTGTGTCACAGATGTTTTAGGAACTCTGCACTCTGTTTCAGTATTGCTCGCATCGAAAATAATTTTGCGATTTTGTCATATCCTGCGTAGTTTTACTTGTTTTACTGTTGTATTTTCAAAAACGTTATTTATAAAACTCGCAAATTGATATTCTTAAAAAATAACCCCTAAAATGAGTTTCTTACATAAACTTTTTTTTATGACGCTCTCTAGTGATGTAATACAAAACTAGGATTTATAATTTCACAGTAAACCCTAAAATTGTGCCTTATTTAGCAGCTCATTTTATTAAATTACGCAGAACGACAAAATTATACTTTTTGCGAGAAGTTTGCTTAAAAGTTGAAAAATGTGTTATTTTAAACAACTTAACTACTCGTAACAAATATTAGTTAATAACTATTATTACTGACTGCAATGCTAATTTGTTTACTTAAACTTAGCAAATATGCTGTCCTCTTTGGCAACGCTAGTTAAAAACTTGAAAATAAGTGCAAAAATTAGAAAAATATATATTTAAATAAGATCCGGTTAACCGACACCATAAAGGCAATTTTCGGTTCATTTGACTGTTGGAGAAAAACCCGAAACCGGTTTGTTTTCAAACGGTTAACCGATTTTTGGTTTCAGATTGAGAGTAGTCAATCTGAAACCAAAAATCGGTTAACCAGCATGCGTTTTTCATTTTATGTCCTTTCATCGCACATCATCTTGTTATAAACATATATATATATATATATATATATATATATATATATATATATTAGAAATTTTTCAAGCTAACGATTATTTTAAAAAAGCTTTCAAAAATAAAACCGATATCTAGCTTTAAGAAATTGTTTAATGCAAAAAACTACTCACAATACTGAAAAATATCTATAATAAATGCATATTTTTCGATCTTTAATACAGTCAACCCCTGTTAAAGGAACCCCGAGTTAGCTGAAAACTAGTTTGTTATAAGCTAGGTTCGTATTAACCGGTATAGAATTTGTCTATTAAATTTTAATTATCAATAAAATATTTTTTTTTAGAAAGAATTATAATAATTGTGCAAATTCTTTCACATCGGCGACACATATAAAGAAAAAATTCAAACTGTTCAGTACAAGAAAAAATAGAAAATATTAAAAATTTATGGGAAGTTCGTGTTATAAATTAAAAATAAATAAAATTTTGTTGCTGGGACTGGCATAAACCAAAACAAATAATAATCCGTTTACGTACCTTTTTGGCGTTTTTGGAAACTGATTCAATAACCGACGAAAACGAATCGTTTGGTTACATCAACCTGATTATTTAGTTCCAGCAATCAATTGCTTTTGTAAGATAACTGAAATATCATGTCTCATACAAAGTTCTGTCCTATTGACCAAAATTCTATCATCACAAACCAACACACGAAAATTAACTTTGACAATAAAAGTACATTTCTTAAAGCAAGTAAGTACCAACTGAGATGTAGCTAATTTAGTATCATCCCTCTTTATTCTATTGACTTTCACACGTACACAAAATACTATAGCCACACAACCAGATACTGATACAGACAATAACACCAAAGTCACTAACAGAAACAGGATTCAAGTAATAAATTACAAAATTTGACATTTTCAGTTTCAGATCCGCTTTTTGGTTGCGAGCCGCTGCGTTCCCATGGTCATGAGCTCTTTGTGTACAACTACGAGTATCTATACATTAAACAACTAAAAGAACAAAACTAAATAAAACATAAAAGTGTAACCAGAAGGATTCAAAGAAAAATACAAATAAAGATGATGATGCTGATACTTCTGATGACGATGATGCACACACTGTAGCTTTTGAGTTTGTTGATGTCCTTTTGCAGACATTATAATACATACACACAGAAAATAAATTTGTTGGATTTCTATCGCAATTATCCAAATTCTATCGTTAGTTAAAATTTTTAATTGAATGTACTTAAAGTTCTTCATCATATTAGTGAAATTTGATTATAAACAGCAAATATACCAAATTAACTTGTCACATCTTCCAAAATATTCGTTTTTCTAATCAATATTCAAAAAATATTATTTTCTACATTACCTTTAATACCCACAAGCAACAATTTATTTGTCATTTGAATAGAATATTTGAAGCAAAAATCTACTACCTATTAGTTCTGTTTCTAAAGAAACTATTGCTATATCTAAAATATAAGTTTTTTTAATAAATTTTAGTATAATGTCAAATTATTTATCAACATTAGTGCAGTCATCTATAAATTTCCACAATTTTGGTAATTATAATAAAATATTAAGATAAGCAACCAAAATTGTTATTATTATAACAAAATTTTGAAATGTATAATATTTTTGATTTTAATTAATATACATACATATGTATTTATGTTCAAAATGAAACAATGTAAGTGTCTGTGGTGCAGTGGCCAGAGTTCAAATCCTTAGGCATTTTAAATTTTTTCTTTTAAATATTTTTTTTAATTTATTAAAATCAAAGGACACAATTTATTTTCTGTTGTGGCTGCTATGTTATTTTTAAACAAAAATATTAAAACTTCAAACCTGAAAAATCCAAGTTTAAAATTTGAGTAGAAAAAGCTTAACACAGCTTAGCCTAGAGAAAAAGAAATGGCCTGACAAACAGATGGAACGCGTTTCTATTAGAAGAATATTTATTTGTAGAATGTATATTTATAGAATATTATTATCTATAAATAGAAAAGCAATCAACTATTACAATCAAAATTCGGAATTTGTAAATAAAATTCGGTAGTAACAACAGTATTAAAAATGTATAAAAGTAGTGAAACTACAAAAATTCGATAGCAAAAAATTCGGTTGCAACTAACTACAAATCTGTTTTCTGTGTGTATATATGTTTATAACAATATGATGTGCGATGAAAGGACATAAAAATGAAAAAACGCATGCTGGTTGACTAAATGGGTGGCTATGGTTGCCTGAATGGATAGATAGTTGGTTAACTGACTGCTTGTTAGGTTTAAATGGTTGCATGGCTGCATTTAGTATCAGTTTGGCATTTTGTTATACTACTGCTTCTACTAGGATTTTAGATCTTTCTTTCATTTCGATATGTTATATTTGGTTTTATTTTATTAATTTTTGTTTTAAAGATTTAATTATAAAACCAAACGAATAGATATTTTTGTATATTTATTTTATACCACATTTTTACTACAATCGAAAGAAGCACAGTGGTTTGACAAATTACATAAAGCAGACCTAAAGTTCCCTGCAATATCTCATTTATGAATGTTTATTACTAATCCCGGTGAAAAATGTTCATATATACTTAAACATGATAATATATGTGGTTATATTTGGACAAATATGAAAATATATGTTTCATATATATATCGCATTATATATGAAACATATATTTTCAATATAGACTCGTATATGTACAATAAGGCGTCCAATATTATATGGCAACTTTTTAAAGGGCAATTTTGAATAGTGTCGGGGTCCAATTTGTTTCCTTTCTATATAAAACTAATAAATATGAAGTTTGGGGCCAATCGGATAAAGGAAAGTCGAGGCGGAAATCGATTGAAAATTTCAAGTGTGTAACGCCGCTTATTATTTTTTTTAAAATATTATTATGATTATTATAATTATTTTTTTTTGTTTATTAATTATTTTATATTTTGTTTATTAATTATTTTATATTTAATTTAACGGAATAATTAATTTTCATTCCCTTTACCATTTTTACAATGCTGTTTAGTTTATTGACATTTAAACTTCAAAAGTCATTTTTTATTTTATTATCGTTTATTTTGTTTTATGTCATGTTGGCTTTGTTCTAATGCGAGGTTTCGTTTAAGCTATTGATGTAATAAAAATCACTCGTCTTTTAACTTTCAAGCAATAAACAGCTCTTGCGCTTAAAAATATTACAACGGCGTTTTTAATAATAAAGGATAAAAATCTTATAAAATATTAAAAGCCACTAAGACACTTGAAGACTTGTAAGTCCCTTGTGGCTAGTGGTTATTTTATGTCATGTTGGCTTTGTTCTAATGCGAGGTTTCGTTTAAGCTATTGATGTAATAAAAATCACTCGTCTTTTAACTTTCAAGCAATAAACAGCTCTTGCGCTTAAAAATATTACAACGGCGTTTTTAATAATAAAGGATAAAAATCTTATAAAATATTAAAAGCCACTAAGACACTTGAAGACTTGTAAGTCCCTTGTGGCTAGTGGTTATTTCTGAGGACAGAAGCTGACCAAAGTGTCTCTTTTGGACCAGAAAATAATATTATTTTTTTAATATAATTTCCCCTTGCTACAAGTGTTTATATGGGAAAAATATGATTTTTTTCAGTTTTTAGGAAAATTTCATTCTATACTTTAATTTTTTCAACCAGCTACATAACTTCAAAATCGGTTAAGAAATCTCCAAGAAATATTTTTGGATTATGTCACTTGTTTTTTCTAAATTTTTATATAAATTTATTTTCTTATTTGTCCATAAACGAAAAACCCAACGCACATATTGTAGAAAAATTTCGATAAAAAAATTTAATTTACGAAATGTTCGATATTTCATCAAGTAGTTCCTTACTAGAAACTCATCCATTATGACAAAAAAATACCGAATTGTCTATATGTTCTTGACAATACTTGTTAAAATATCAAATTTTTTTGAAGCATATATTTAAAATATAAAGTCATTTAAATTAAAAAATCGAACGAACAAATCAGTGTCCTTGCGAATTCAGGAACTAGCTAAAATTGTGTATTTGTGAAGATTTTTAACTAACATTAGTACTGTTTAGTTATTTTGATGAATGTATGTATAAAGTTGTTCGTAGTTAACATTTAATTTATTATTTTACAAAAATACTTTTTTGTACCAACTAAGCACTATCTGATTTTAACTTTATCCTCTCGTCGGAACTAATTTTTGTACAATACTCATATACAGTAATACATGGGAATTTTTCATTATCATTGAAATTTCATTACCATTAGTTGACACTAATGCAAATTTCATTACTAATGGTAATGAAATAGCACAAATGCATAAAAAAACTAATAATAATTGATTGAGAAATCATTTGTTTACAAAAAGTTTATACGATTTGAAAATTATCAAAGTAGCTTTTTATACAGAAAATAATAAAACAAAAAATCAAATATAAAAATGTTAACCCGCATAAATAAATATTAACACATAAAATGATGGTTAATAATGCTAACGGTTTCTTTTAATTGATACATTAGTAATGGTAATGAAATTCAAAACATTGTCATTGATCAATGAAGTCAGATCCGTAAATCATTAAAATTTTTTTCATTACCATTGTTATCAATGTAATGGTAATAAAATTTTCAATTAGTCCAATCAATGCATTAGTCCCATGTATGTTTAGAGTTGTGCAATATATAAAAATGATTTAAATAAAAGAAAATTGCTTATATATTTGGAAATTTCAAATTAAATTTAGTTTTTTGTAATTTTGTTCGCTTTTTAATTTAATTTTAACAGAAATTTTTAAACCTTAACTCTTAGCTGTCAAATAAGATTCGAGTGAATTTATTTTAGACTTAAATATATTTATGTATTGATTTTTTTAGTGTGGAAAAAATTGTTAATTCATTAATCAGGCTTTAATAATAATCAACAATCAATCATTCTAGTGTTTGAGACAATGTGTGTTAAAGTCGTTGCATGACAGATGCTGAAATTTTGTTTTCTTCTTTTCAATGCATAATTCACTTAAATATAGGTAAAATATACATGCATTTAGATAACATATAGGTTTGTTAGAAATCACAAAAATCTACACTTAACAAACGCTGTTTTTACCACCAATATCCAAGCATTTTATAAAATCGTTCGCATGTGCATAATTTAATTTTAATCAATACCTGGCGTGCCTACCCCTAGCACGCATTTGTAATTGTTTTTCATTAATTCTAAATTTCATATTTGGGTCCTGTTGACCTATTACGGAAATACTCCAAGTGATAGAGACCTACATAGAAAACAAAAAAAAAAATCGTTTCTTTGTCTTCGTTTAACCATAAGCCAGGTAAGTATTGGATATTTTCAGAAAATTTTAACAATCGATTCCTAACCACATCTGTTCCAAAAATATTTCCACAACAACCGATTTAATTAAACAAGCCTTGAACCAATTCCAATTTAGAACTGGTACTGTTTTGAAGCACTATAACCATTTGCTTTTTTGACATTTTTAAATAAAATCATTGGTGTGCAAACATAGTTATCTTATTTATTCTTTAGAAAAGAAAAATTTAAGGAAAAATACAACTTAGCTTTAGCTATTATTTTTGAACAGCTAAATTTTTCTGTTAATGCATACATTGAATAATTATTTTTTATAAGATTGAAATAAATTGGAAAAGTCAGGTTATTTTTCTCTAATTTTTTATAGAAATTAAAAAGTACAAAATTTACCGTGATATTTTTTAATGATACGAGGGTGGGTAAATAAGTCCGTGACTTTTTGAATGAAACACATTTTTTTTTTTGCAAACAAAAAAAAACATTTTTCAACATAATCTCCTTTTAGCTCAATACACTTAGTTCAACGTTTCTCAAATTTTTCGAGGTCCATAAAATAGGCATTTGTTTGATCAATAATTTCATCATTGGAGCTAAATCTCTTTCCACCGAGCCATTTCTTTAAGTTTGGAAATACGAAATAGTCACTGGGGGCTAAATCCGGAGAATAAAGTGAATGAGGGGGCAATTCGTAGTCTACTTCATGTATTTTTTTCATGGAAACTAAGTTGTCACACGATTGCGTTGAAGGTCGATTGTGAGCAAGCGCGGCAGCCATCTTACGGAAAGCTGTCTCATACCCAAGTGATCGTTCAAAATTAAAACCACTGAGCCATGTGAGATGCCTATTTCTTCCACACACTATCGCACATTGAATCTCCGATCGGCCAACACCATATCATGAATTTTTTTAATTGTTTTGGGTGTAGAGACCTCAACTGGGCGTCCAAAACGTTCGGCATCTTCCGTGTTTGTAACGCCACAACGAAAGTCAGTAAACCACTTTTTTACCATTGAAATCGATAGTGCAGAGTCCACATAGTATTTATCAAGCTTTTCCTTGGTTTGTTTGACGGTTTTTTTCGCAAAAAATTATGTTTAATAAGCAATCGAAATTCACTTTTTTCCATTTTTAAAAAAATCCTCGGGTTGTATGTTTTGAACAGCTGTTAAACGCAAAGTAAATGACGGAACTTGCTCAAAATTTGACAGTAGTCTATTAACAGGTGGTATTTGATGGGAGCAGTGTTGCATTTCATATAACTACGAGGGAATTTCGAAAAGTCACGAACTTATTGTTCCGCCCTCGTGTTTTTTCAGAAAAGCAATAATTTGAAGCAGCAATAAAAATTATTTTAAACAGTATAAATAAATATGAAATATGTGGTGCATTAAAACGCTTGTAACTTGAAACATTTGATTTTCACTATCTTTCCAATATTTTAAAAAATTTATTTTCCATAACATATTTTTTTTACATTATGTTTATCTTAAAGCCAGAGATTAAAAGGCTAGCGCGATTTCAGCAGAAGCACCTAAATTTAACTGTTTCAACAGCTAAGTTAAAAGCAAATCTAAAGTTTTAACGATCACTATAATTTGAACTGACATCAAATTTCAACAGCACTAGCAAAGTAAAAGTTCATTTTTTGAAAACGAAAAACTGCACTAATAAAGTCATTGGAAATACTTCCAGTTTTAACAAACAGCAATAAATAATAAAGCGATACAAATAAAAGTTAAGAAAACAGTCATTCGCATTACACATGCAGCAGCTCGTCAGCAATAACATCGTTTTTTGTCGAATAACTGTTAGCTTAAAAACAAAACGAAGAAAGACTGGCTAGCAATAACATAATTTTTTTGTCGTATAACTGATGGCTTAAAAAACAAAACGAAGAAAGACTATAGACCAAGGGTGTCCAAGCCCTATGCTCTTGGTGCTCATTTGTTTTTGTAAAAGCACTTAGCTATAGGCTGTGTGTTTTAATATACATAGAGCATTCAGCAATAGCAATACGAAATACACAAACAACATTGCCTTATTAGTTTTTTTGTCGTTCTTCACTGTATACACGCAAGTGCAAAGCAACAATGTATGTATTCGGTTTTACAATAAAAAATATTGAATAAAAACTAGTTATTCTTTAAATGTATTGGTGTTTGCCCTTCCATAAGGAACTTTTGGGCACCCCTGCTACATATAGACGAAGAAAGAAAACAGATACACAAAATTAAATCATTGCTTTTTAAAATGCAATAGTGAACAATTTTATACAAATACAGGCAGCAAATGCAGAATTTGAGCATATTTTATGAATATCTGTTATATTGTTGATTGTTAATGTATATCTATCTATACACAAATAATACAGATTCATTGTAACAACCGAATTTCTTGCCATCGGTTGAAGCTACCGATATATGTTTGTCGCGACCGAATTTCGGTTAATGCAACAGAATTTCGGTTGAAATCAAATATTTCAATTGTATCAGAAAAAAATTTGGTTGGGACAACTAAATAATTCGGTTGCTGCAACCAAAATATTCGGTTCGTAAGAAATTCGGTTGTCATGATGAATCTGTTTTCTCTGTGTATGTAAAGGTATAACGTTACTCAGGCCAAACCGCAGGAGCTATAAAGCTCAAGTTTGGTACGTAAGTCCGTTCCCCCCAGCGGGGTTCTTAAAAATTTCTACGGGGAGGGGCAAAAAGGGAAAAACTCACTTTGATGGCCTGTCCGAAACTCTTTGCCTAGAAACCAAAAATTTTAAATATGCGTTACCTGAAGTTCTAGCCAAATCACTGACTGAGTTAGGAAGTTTAAATTTGGTATGAAGTTTCCTCTCCTGCAGCCCGTTTCTGTATCTGATGCGAGATGTTTTCGCATCGAGAAATTTATAGTCACCCTATCTTTTACAAGTTGACTTAATAGATAATAAAGATGATTGTATTTTTCTCGAAATTTTTTTCGAGCTCCTGACTTTTAAAGCTGTGGCACATTTATTTTTGTAAAACTTCTTATTAAATAGGGAAATAACAAGAATAGAGCATCTTATTATCTTCTTTAGATTAATATATATTTAATTGCCAGTGACTCACCCTATAGAAAGCAGAACAGGGTTGTGTTTTACATGTTTTTTGGGAAAACTTTATCGATGCGAGAAATACAGAAATTGTATAACAATATACATTGTTCAACATCAACAAAATTTATAATAATTTATAATTTTAGGAAAAATATTTTTTAAGGGGGATTTTTTTTTGTAAGTAGTGTTAATCTAGGGTTTTTTTGGATCATGTATGGGGATTTATAAAAAAATACTTGAGAACTCTGAGGGGTTACTCCGAAACTCTGTATAAAAATTCTACTTATTAATGCTTACTCTTGTAAAGCTGAATTCCGAATTTCTTGATGATGCTTTATTAGAGCTCGATATAACTACCGAAGATAAATCATGAACTATTACATTTTAAAGATCGTTAAATATAAAAATTAAAAAAAAATTAATAAAATTGCATTAAAAAAATTGTTTCTGGGCTAGTTTTTGAAATTTTTTTAATTTTTAATTTTTTTTATTTGAATTTTTTAGTGAATTTACCATTTTGGCTATATCTAGAGTTTGGCTCAACAGGCACAACATGTTTTGTGAATATGGCTTTTAAATCGGTTAAGTAGTTAAGAAGATATGGGTCAAAATTTCGCGAAAAAAATAATTTTTTTTTTGATAATAACACAAATTTTGAAATTTCAAAAAAATAATAAAGATATTCGTCTTACATGGTAAAATATGAAATATTTTTTTTGTTAAATGTTATACTTCTACAAAGGAAATAAGCCATTTTAAAGGAAAATCTATGGATAAATACTAAAGTTATGATCATTTATGTAAAGGTACCAAAATTTAAATTTTTCTGTTTGTTGATTTATATTTTATTTTTTACAGAATTACTGCACAAAAATCATTGATTTTAAAGAAAACACAAATTGGACAATTGAAAAAATCTATTTTGGGAGGAAAAATTGTGAAATTGTTGAACTTCTTAGCAGGTACTAAGAACCCGTTTTTTATTTTATTTGCAAATTATGTAGACAAGAAAGCAAGTGCCCTCATAAAAATGAAATGAGAATGTGTTGGTGGTATGCAATTTACTCAAAGATATTTATCAGAAATATTTTGGAATGCCTGTCACAAATTTGCAAGAAAGATGGACATCAAGTATCATATGTCTTCCGTGATATAGAAATCTTACAAGACGGGCTTCTGGCACGAAATTGAAATTATTTTTTACTGATTTATTTAATATAAATACCTCATGTGTTAAAATTTGTTTTTATTAGCCAATGCATGAAATCCGGAGTATCACTGATTTGGATAAAACCATCTAATCACATCGACAATTGTTATTTTTGCAAGAGTTCTCGATTTTGAGCCGAAAAAAAATGGTTTTATGGATGTATTGCCCATTCCTAAATATCCAAAATCAACTTATACCAACGTAAGTTCGGACTCATCATTTGTAAATCAAACACACCTGAAGACAATTATAACACAAGTGGAGAGAGCCGCTTACTTACTCAGGCTTAATTAAATGATTTGGTCAGAGACTCACAAAAGAAAAAGCAGAAGTACTTGCATCTCGTTTACAACAATACAATACAATATGGAGAGAGGTTCCACCAAGAAATGAAATCCATCGAGAGGCGATATCAGGGACATTGGGATGTGAGAATGATGGGAGATTACATTTAGTTTCTCCTAAGAGAAACGGACCCCACAAACGTAAAAGAAGGTCCAACCACTATTTTTAATGCTAAAATAACCGAAACAAATGCGGTTATCGGTAAGGGCAACGCTATTTTCTATTATTTCGGTAACGATATTTTAAGGGTAACGCTATTTTCTATTATTTCGGTAACGTTATTTTAGGGATAACAATTTTTTCAGTTATCTCGGTAACGGTATTTTAGGGATAACGATTTTCTCAGTTATTTCGGTAACGGTATTTTAGGGATAACGATTTTTTTAGTTATTTCGGTATCGGTATTTTACGAATAACGGTATTTTCTATTTTTTCAGTACCGATATTTTAAGGGTAACGTTATTTTTGTTATTACAGTATCGGTATTTTAATGATAGGGCTAGTGATATATTTAACCCCATCATGATCAGACTTCTGGAAGATAGATATATGTACAGGTTGGTTGATAAAGATCCTGGCACTGCTAGCTCCAAACTTTTTTTTTCTCAAGTTGGTATAACTGTCCTGAGAACACATGCAAAGTTGCAAGTCATTCTGTCAATTCTTTCTTTGTTTACAAGCCATTTGAAGTTGACGTGTTATTGATTTTTTTTAATATGGAAAAAATCGAATATCGTGCAGTCATTAGATTCTTTGTTTTGAAGGGTTTAAAAGCAAAGGAAATTTATGAACAATTGTTAGAAGTTATCAGGAGTCCTCACCATCAAAACGCACCGTTAAATTTTGGGCTGGTGAATTTAAATGTGGTCGTACCAGCCTTAAAGGCGATCCATGCGAAGGACGACCAAAAACTGCAACCACAGCAGAAATCATTGAGCAGGTACATAATGGTTAGTGAAGATCCAAGTTTGACTAAGCGTGAAATTGCTCATACCATAGGCATCTCAGACGAACGAGTACTTCATATTTTATATGAAGAATTACGTATGAAAAAACTGTTTGGAAAGTTAGTGCCGCACACATTAACAATTCAACAAAAACTGGATCGAAAACAAATTTCTCAGCGTAATTTGGAGCGTTTTAAGCCGAATAAAATAGACTTCTTGCGTCGTTTTATAACTATGGATGAGACTTGGATCTACCACCATGATCCTAAATTGAAACAAGAACGTTTACAGTGGACTGAAGCTGGTTGTTCAGCTCCAAAGCAGGTGAAGTCACAACGATCAGCAAAGAAGGTTATGGCATCAGTTTTTTGGGATGCAAAAGGAATTTTGTTGATTGATTATCTTCAGAAAGGTAAAACAATCAACTCTGAATATTATTGCAGCCTTTTGGATCAGGTGGATGAAAAAATTCGTGAGAAAAGACCTGGTTTCAAAAAGAAAAAAATCATGCTCACAAAAGTGTTTTGACGATGGCAAAATTCAAAGAATTAAAGTACGAATTGCTTGAACATTCACCGTAGTAACCAGATTTGGTTCCCAGTGACTACTATCTCTTCAGAAATCTCAAACAATTCCTTCGTGGAAAGCATTTTTCGTCGAATGAAGAGGCCATAGCAGCCGTAGACGGTTATTTTGCAGAGCTTCCGGAAAACCATTATAAGGATGGGATAAAATTATTGGAAGATCATTGGAACAAGTGTATTGAGCTTTTAGGAGATTATATTGAATAAAAAAATATATTTTGTAACAAAAACAGTATTCTTTCATTTCGAGCGCAGGAACTTTTCAACCAACCTGTATATACAAAGAATATATTTATAACCAAATATCTATAACTAACACAAACATTTTTAAATAATGAACCACAGAAAGTTTAAATTAATTGGCAAAAAGTAAAAAAAAATAATCTGGCACAATAATTCATCATATTCAATTTTATATTCCTTAATATCATATTTGATCCGAAAAATGGCAGATCAAATTAGATCCAGAAATATATTTGGGAATTTAGGAGGATGTGAATTGATCCGAAAAATGGCAGATCATATTAGATCCAGCTATATATTTGGGGATTCAGAAGGATCTGAATTGATCCGAAAAATGGCAGATCAAATTAGACCTAACAATATATTTATGGATAAAGTAATATCCAAATTTATCCCAGAAAAGTCAGATCGAATTGTATCAGATTAGATCCAGCAAATAAATAATACAGGAAAACTACACATTTTCCAGTTGTATTTCAGAAATAGTCAATTGTACTTCAGAAATTGTTAATTGTATTTCAGAATAGTCAATTGTATTTCAAAAATAGTCAATTGTATTTTAGAAATAGTCAATTGTATTTCAGGAATTGTAAATTGTGTTTTAGAAATAGTCAATTGTATTACAGAATTTGTCAATTGTATTTCAGAAATAGTCAATTGTATTTCAGAAATAAAAAAAACTACATCCTACGTTTTGGAGTTGTTACATTTAATTTCGTTATTGTCTTGTACTTTAATAATGTTTGTATTTTCAAATGCTGAAACTAGAAAGTTGAAATTTGGTTTGCAGGTTCCTTCTACAGAGTAGATTACAGCTATGGCGTGACTTTTGGAAAATCCAAAGCGGAGGGGCAAAAAAGCGGAAAATTCTCCCCATTGACGGTACATAGATTCCTCATCCAATGTAAATGTGCAAATGTGAGTGTGCAAATTTGCAAATGTGCATAAGTGCAAATAAGAAAATGTGTAAATTTTCAAAAGTGCAAATGTGCAAATTCGCAAATGTGTAAATTTACAAAAGGGCAAATGTGCAAATTTTCAAACAGGCAAATGTGAAAATTTGCAAATGTTTAATGTGCAAATTTACATAAGTGAAAATGGGCAAATTTGCAAAAGTACAAATGTGAAAATTTGCAAATGTGCAAAACTGAAAATTTGATTGATGGTTTTATGGATTGATGGTTTGATGGTTTGATGGTAATCTTAATGTGCAAATGTGTAAATGTGCACATGTGCGAATGTAAAAATGTGTAAATAGTAGTTTTTTATTTCATTCAACATCGCCCAGCCCAAACCGCAGGAGATGGGACGCTAATTTTGTACTTAGGTTCCCCCTGTGGCGTAGACATTCGCTAAGACGAGGTTCTTGGAAACTATTTCAGGGAAGAGCAAAACTCCCCTATAACGGCCTGCCCAAGTCCCTATAGCTAGAAACCGGAAATTTTATATATGCTTTTCTTGGAATATGTGCTAACTCATCGATAAAGTCTCCCCTTAACAGCCTGTACAAACCGTTGAACCTAGGAAGTTCAAATCCAATGGGAGGGGCAGAAAAGGGAAAAATTCTTACCCTTGATGGGGGTTTAAAGGCAAAAATCTGAAATTTAAAATATGTGTTACCTGTAGTATGGGCTAACTCATTATTGAGGTACATCTTAGAATTTTGGTATTGAACATGGTAAATATTGGGAAGTCCGTGTAATTATCTCCCGGGCGTAAGCCCGTGCAATCATGGCTGAATTAATGGTACTAAATTGGTCCTGATTAAATATAATTATATAAGTATATATAATATTATATATAACTATATATACTCATATATTATTGACTAATAAAAAATGTGGAGAAACAATTATATTTATTTTAAGCAAAATATACATATTATTAATTACATAATTCCGAAAGCTTATGCAATGCTTGCGTTCATTAGGATAAGTTGTTCAGATTTTTCGGATCCCAATACGTTAAGATTGGTATACACTTCATATGTTAGATCGAAATTGGGTTATGCATCTGTAGTATGGAGTCCATATTGTGGAATTTATATCTCTCGTATTGAAAAAGTGCAACGAGTTTATTTTTAGGTTTAGAAACGTTAGAAAATCGACGTAGATTTCAATCTGCATTACTTATATATAATATAGTTACTGGAAGAATTGACTGTCCTAAGCTGTTATCGCAGATATCGTTTTATGTGCCACGTAGAATACTTTGCTATAAGCATTATATTTTTAACATTTCTTTTCTTCGCACTAACTATGCCCAAAATAGTATTTTAAATCGCGCGTGTAATGATATAAATTCTATTAATGAAATTGCTTTCAATAAAAATCCAAACCATGTTATTAAATTTTGCACTTCGAAAGAAACCTTTAAATTGTTACTTTTTGAACTTTTTATTTTGAAATTTTTTTTTAACTTTAATACATGTTGTATCTATTTTTGTAAAAAAAATAAGGAAATAAAAACAAACTAAAAGCACAAAAAATTGATCTCACTGGCTGGGTTTCGAAACCATTGACATGGGGCCATATATAATTATATGGAGTTATATCTTTTACCATATCAAAAATACTCTAGATAAATTTGTTTGCACATATTGTATCATATATAATTATATCAAAAAATATATCTTATATTAGAACATATATTAAACCAAATATAATTATATCTCATACCATATTAAAAAATATTTTTGATAATGGCCCATATATTATTATATCTCAAATATATAATTATATACATATCGTTCTCAACAGTCCAATGTAACCCAGATATAATTATATATAGTATTATATACAATTTTATATGATATAATATATACCATATCTTATCATATAAGTCATACATAATTTTATAAAGATCAATATATAAACAGATATGGTTATATATGATAAAATATAAGGTGATTAAAAAAAATATTATGTAATATATAATTATATATGCTAATGCATAATGAGATATATATTTGTATATGATAATATATTATTTGATAAAACCACATATGATTTTATCTAAACTTTTTTACTCGGGTGTATAGGATTTTAAAGCACCTTGTTTTAATTTTTTATTGCGTTATAAATTTAAAAGACATAGGATTCAATTTTTGTTTTATAGCGCGTAACTTTAAACTGTCATCTTTAAAATTTTTCAAAGATTTTTTTAAATAGTTTAGAAATGTGGGGGTTTAAAGGTTAAAAATAAGGGAAACCCTTTAATTGATCCTTCAATTTTTTTTAAATAGTTTTATATAAAAGTGGAAATAAAGTAGAGTTGTACAAGTATAGAGTATTCAGAATTTTACAACTCTACACCAAGGTCCTTTAAAACTCCGTACGTTTGTGGAGTATTTTCTTGTCAATTCTTGTTTTCATGCAAACTTGTTAAGATTTTTCTAAAATTTAAATTTGTTTTTTTTCGTCTCAAAACTCTACATACGATTATATTTTTTTCTATTTGCAATCAATAGGGATACTCTTTGGTGATAGGATTTTAGAAAGTTTATAAGACATTTCTGGGAAATTTTTTAAAAAAGGCTTATTCTCAAGCCTTGTTAGGTAATTTTTTCAGCAGTAGTATTTTACAGAAAACATACTAAAATGTTTAATAAGAGCAAAAATTATCCACATTTCTGTATGTTTTTGAAGTGATCGGTGAGATTTTATATAAGATATAATTTTGCGAGAAAATTTTGGAATTTCTAAATAAAACAGTTTCAAAAAACTAAAAACTTCTTTTATTTTGAAATGATTAAAATAAATTATTTAAACTAATTTCAAGTACATATGTCTTCACATTCAATATAAATTAAAAATTACACACAAAATGTCAATGAAAATAATTTAATTTTTTTTTTTTTTTGTGTAATTTTCAAATATCATCGCAAATTTTATTGCATTTGAAGATACCTGGTAAACAAGACCATAAATTGTGTAGACATTACTTAAAAAAGTGTTGCCACAGTGTTAACTATGCAAAAAGCGTTCGCAGTTACCAATACGACTTTAACTAATAAAAAAATGTATCGGTATTTTAAAGGTAGTTATTTTCTATTATTTCGGTAACGTTATTTTAAGGGTAACGCTATTTTCTATTATTGCGGTAACGTTATTTTAATGATATCGATTTTTTCAGTTATTTCGGTAACAGTATTTTAGGTATAACGATTTTTTCAGTTATTTTGGTAACGGTATTTTAGGTATAACGATTTTTTAAGTTATTTCGGTATTGGTATTTTAAGGATAGCGATTTTTTCAGTTATTTCGGTAACGATATTTTAGGGGTAACGATAGTCAGTTGAAAGGGTATTGAATCGTTAACGGTATTTAGCCGCATTGCCTTGGCAGGCAATACAAATAAATTTAAAGAAAATCAATAAACAATATTAATAAATAAAAAGTTAATTTTATTTTTTTAATACTGCTTTCATAATAATATAAAACAAATAAAGGAGAAAATCACAAATTAGGTACTTTTACATAAATGGTCATAGCTTTGGTATTTACCCATAATAAAAATGACTTATTTTTTATATAGAAGTACTAAATTTAAGAAAAAAATTATTTTTCCTTTTAAGATTAATACCATTTTTATTTTTTTTTTAATTTTCAGATTTCAGTTTTTGCCGATAAAAAGAGAATTTTCAGTAGATCCAAAACAATATAAAAAAAATAGTCGCACGCTTGTCGCGCAAAATTTTTTTAAATTTTGTTAACTAGTGTGATTTCTGTATTTATGTTGCAAATATATTACTACAATATGTTTCTTTTCATAAATTCAATTAATTTTTGCAAAAACCTTTTTTTGTAAATGCCCAGAAAATAGTGTATTTAAATGTTTAACTAAATTGATTGACATTACTGACCATCCCAGCCATTTATATATTTCTGTCCTGCTTTACATATACATATATATTAACTGTTTGCGCAAAAACCCAAAACACACATAGTTAATGATCGTTTTTTGTTTTTAGCTGGCAGTTATTGTTTTTAAAGCTGACAGTTATTGTTTTTTAAGCTGTCAGTTATTGTTTTATAAGCTACCAGCAGATATTTGAAAAGATTTTTTATTGTTAAAACAGAAAAATTTTCTTGTTTACCATTTCAGTTTACATTTTTAGTTTTACTATAAAACTGTTTAGGCAGCATCATGCTTCTTTTTTATGACTAGTGTTGGAACTTTTTAAATTATTGTTAAAGCTAAAAGAAAAACTTCTTAACGAATCACAGTCTTTTAATCACTGCTTAAAACGAAAAAAGTAAATAATTTTCAAGTGTTTGAAGGGAATCAAAACTCTTTAGAAGCATTCGCGTTTATTAGTATAACAAGCCCGCTACGTTGTTATCGTAAAAAAACGTTACCCGGGATTGTCATGAATCCCAAGATGAAAATGGTTCCAAAAACACCTTATTGGAGAACTAGCGCATGTTTAAAGCAACAAATATTTTAAATTTTAGAGCACACATATTTTAAATTTCCAAAAATCCCATCTGAGCAGATATCTTCTCAGGAAGAGCAACTTATATACCAAATTTTACCTTCCAAAGTCCAGCGGTTTGGGCAGGCCATCAAGGGGGTGAATTTACCCTTTTTTGGTCTTCCCTGCAGGATTTTCAAAAAATGCTGTCTTACCTTAACCTTAATACCAAATTTCAACTTCCTAGCTTTTTACTACCTGCCTAACGTGAATTCTAAACTGTACCTCACCAATGAGATAGTCCATGCTCCACGTAATACATGTGTCAAAATTTCAGATTTCTAGTCAATGGGGTTTGGGTAGCCAATTAAGGGGAAGACTTCTCCCCAAAGAGGAGAATTTTCCCGTTTGAGTTGAGAATCTTCCCCTTCTTGGTCTTTCCCCGTAGGATTTTTTAAAAAATCCCACCTTAATGCTTACGCCAGAGGACGAATCTTCATACCAAATTCCTACTTCCTAGATCCAGCGGCGCAGGCTGTTAAGGGGGAAACTTTTCAAATTTTTGCCCCTTCCCGTTTGAATTTCCAAAAATTCCATCTGAGTGGATGTCTAGGTCGGATCAGAAATCTTCTTACCATATTTCAATTACTTATCTCTAGCGTTTTATTGAGATCGTTAGAGGGAAGTCTTTTCCCTTTTTAAACCTTATAGAGGTACCTTCATACCAAGTATCAAATTCCTGGGTCTACTAGTTTGAGCATGCCGTCAAGGGGGATGCTTTTTGCTCTTGAACCTTCAATTTTATCACGTCCCTAACAAAAATTATCATATAAGTGTTAGCTATACTCCAGGAAAACCATATTTTAATTTTCAGGTTTATAGCTAAAAAGTTGTGGGCAGGCCGTCGAAGAGAGACTTCCCCTTTTTGCCCCTCCCCGTAGGCATTTCCAAAAATCCCGTCTTAGTGGGATTATACATTTCTTTGGTATATACATTTCTTTGGTATATATAAAGATAGAGCAAAATGCATAATTGCTAAAGTGTCTATACTTAGAAGTAGATGGCGCTCAAGTAAATAAAAAACAATACCCTGCGCCTTGCTTAGGTCGGCATGGCCTTGGATTTGGCTTTTTATTATCTTAGGAACCACAAATATGACATTTAATACATATTTCAAATTCTAGTACATTAAACTGTCACTAGCTGACAATTTTTGAAATGTTCGACGTGATAAAAGCATTTGTTTCACATTTTTATGTTATAAACAAATTTTCATAGGTCAAAATGGTATTTTTTCGGTAAATTCGTAAAATTTTCAAGTATTGAGCCATTGAAAACTGTATATTTATGTTAATTATTTCTTTCAAAAAAAAAAATAAATACATACAAGAAAAATTGTAATACTGTCTTCTTAAACATCTTAATGATTATTGATTTAGAAAATTAAAGTATAATATACACATAAAACATTTATTTTTGTATAGTTTTTGGCAAACATCCTTTTATGTTTCAAACGAAACAGGAAATCAATAATACCCTGTTGCATATTGTAGCAAAATATGCCTAATAGGGAGAATATATTTTCTGCTTCGCCTTCTATTGGGAAATAGTTTCAACTAATGTTCTTTCTTTAATAAATTAATGTCCTTGATATATACATTTTTTATTTAAATGTTAATTCACCACCATGCGGTCAATAGTCAAGCATAAGCATTTGCACTGCCACATCGACAATACTAACAAGGTTTATGTCGCTAGTATATTTACACTTTACACATAGATGCAAGGTTAACCACCTAGATGGCGCCAGCAGCATATAAAAATAGAATAAATTGAATTGACAACATTGCACGAATTTCATTTGAACTAAAATTTATTTCAATGCCATTTTTTAAAATAATGAATGTTTTCAAGGGTATAATATCATTGATTAATGGTAATGTTTTTGAATTCCATTGCAGTTAATAATTAATCAAAAATAGCAAATAATTGCAATTGGTAAAAAAGCTTCTAAAAAGGTAAGTTGTTTGGGTTTCACGCGAAACAAAGCTTTTATATTCCGTATAAAAAAATATTTTTTATGTAAAAATTTAGTACAATTTGTTTCTTATTTTTTTTTTTTTTGTTTTGCAAATTTTATATACAAGACAATTTATAATATACGATATAAAATATTTTTGGAATAAAGAAAAGTATAAATACCACTGTAAATACTTTGCTCGCCACTTCATAAACTCAATCAAATACTGGGTGTATCTTGAATCTTTAATTTGTTGAGTCGATAAAAAGGGAAACCTGGCGAATATGCCAGGAGGATATTATATTAATATGATCTAAGTGAGCCGACCAACATCCCTGACGCAGCAAGGATAACAAAAAAAATCCTCATAGAAAGGACCAACAAAAAAAAAGCATTCACATACTGAAAATATACCTGTAAAAAATGATTGAGATATAAATCAACTAATACAACAAGTAGTCTTACAAGATGCTCCCGAACACTTTTATTTTCTGTTTAGATGCTAAAATATCCTGCGGTAAAAGAACCTTTCCCAGGACACGTCTCGTGACCGGTTCATTGTGATAGAGATAGGTCACGGGACCGATCACTTTAACATGGGCTTGTCCTAGGAGGGGGTCAATTGCCCTCTGTGACATGTCACAGGATTGGTCTAAAAGAACATGTCATGACTTTAAAACCGGTCACATGGTATGTCCTCTTTTCACCTATCTCGTGATATGTATTTTGGGAACCGGTCCAGTTTTCATGGACCACGGGACAGGTCCCAACTTCCTGACCCCTTTTTTCCCACAGGGCAACCTTGTAAAGTATAGGGAAAGCTAAAATTTTCACAATGCTAGATTTAGAATCTTTTTTTCACCAAATATAAATTAAAGAAATTAACCGGGGGAAAACAGCTCTTTGTGTCAATGGAGGCAAGTATGAATTCAAACGAATGCCTTTTGGCTTGAAGAGTGTACCATAAATTTTCCAAAGGTGTGTAGTTGACATCCTTAGAGAATTTATACGTACATTCATGTAACTATGTATATATAAATGACGTCTTATTTATTCATCTACATCAAAAGAATACATGCAACATATATACATGGTAATCGAAGTTCTAAATAAAGCAGTGTTGAAAATTTAAAATGATTAATCTAAATTTTTCATGTCAAAGGTCGAATATCTGGCACATATTTTTAAACACAATGAAATAACGACAGATCCAGAAAAGATAAAAGCCCAATATCTTAAAAGATCATTTTAGTTTTATAGGTTTAACAGGCTATTACAGACGTTTTGTGAAGGACTATGCACAAGTCGCGAAACCTTTGACAATACATATAAAAGGCGAAAATTGCACATACAGGAAAAAATAAAATCAATAAAAATTACAGTTGGACCAAGCGGCCATAGAAGCATTACAAATACTGAAAATGAAACTGAAGGAACAAGTTTAACTATCCCAGGACACGTAACATGACCGATTTATTGTGATAGGGACCGGTCACGGGACCGATCACTTTAACATGGGCTTGTCCTAGGAGGGGGTCAATTGCCCTCTGTGACATGTCACAGGACTGGTCTTAAAGGACATGTCGTGACTTATAAACCGGTCACGTGATAGGTACTTTAGGAACCGGTGCTTTTTTCACCTATCTCGTGATATGTTTTTTCGAAACCGGTTCAGTTTTCACCTATCCCGGGACAGGTCCCAATTCCCAACTGACCCCTTTTTTCCCGCAGGGTACTTGTAATAAACGACTATCTTTATTTATTTTCTTTATTTTTTGCCAATAAATACAATTTGAACATTAACTGTTTTCGTATATGGACTGCTGTTTTCGTATATGGACTGCGCGGGAACGCGAAATGGAGCAATTATATTATTTGCCCTACTCTACCTTAACTTACAAACACATAATTGGTTTTTTAGCTTTTGTAGTTTTTAATATTTTATCAAATTAAAATATTTTTGTTTACATTTAAAAGGGAAAAGCAGAAAATTTCCAAGACTAGGCAGCATTTTTATACATTTTTAATTTTTAAGTAGCTGTATTTATAACTACTTAGCAAGTATATATCTACTTAAATTTGTATGGAATATTTATATAAAATTCGAAAAAATCAAACCTGTTGTTAAAATAAAATAGATTCTATTTCACTTCCCAGCAAAAATAATGGAAGTGATTCTTAAGGAATCAATTTTTCATTGTTTCTAAAGTATCAATTAGTTCTGATTTTCTCCTTCGAAAGCAGTTGTTTTTCACAACTTCAAAAACTGTGATTTTGAATGAAAATAACTCTTTGAAAATCAATGACGGGTAACTTATTTTAAAACAACCAAGGTTAAACATTGACCACAGTTATTTCCATATAGTTATTTTGAAACAGGTTATCAGGTTTGAGTGCTTTGTATCAATTTTTAACTTACAATTTACCAGATTTTAAATTTTTAAAATTGTTTTTATCAATACAAAAGTAAAAAAATAATTATAGTATATTGCAAAAATGTCGAATAAAGCAATTTAATAAATATGAACCAATTACTGAATGCCCCGTAATAATTAAACCAACCATCAAACACAAACAACAACAACAAATGTGTTAGTTTAATTCCCATGTTGAAGCTAACGGGACATTGTGAAAATGAGGCCAAGACGCGATTACTGATGTCCTGATAAATTTGAAACTAAAAATTCAAAATTTATTTGTTAACAGCAAAATATCTTACTATCTTGCACTAAACCATAAGCACTGCTTTAGATGCAATTAAAAAGGATCGTAAAAGAAAACTTTCACCCTATGACATACCTATGTAAAAGTCATTGGTTCCAATCCGTGTCCGTCTGTCTGTTGAAATGGCGATATCGACGCGAAGACGCAAGCGGGGGTGCCTATTTCTACCCGGATTATTGGACATCCTCCCGATCAGTCTGGTATTGAAAGTGAGCAAAATCGGTCCAGCGGTTAAAAAGTTATGAGTGAAAATGTGAAAATACCTCTAAATTTTACATACAAATTGGTGTATTTTAGTACAATTTCATAGTAGCACTGGTACATAATCAGATTTTTTCAGTGGTCGCTTAGAAGTAAATAATATTTTGTATTTACCTTAAACAATTTTTTTCTCCACTAAAATTTTTTTTCACCACAATAAATTTTTCCCCCTCAAAAAATTTTTTCACCTCAAAATTTTTTTTACACCAAAAAATTTGTTTTCGCATCCGAAAAAGTGTTTCAGCTTACCAAAAAGGAAAAATAAATTTAAAGAACTCTAAAAAACAAAGTATGCATTTCGATAGACAATTAAATTTTGCATTATATTGCATATTTTCAAGATTTTTCGGGACACTGTTAAAGTAAGGTAAGCTAAAAACCTTTCATCCGTTTTTATTGGTTTTTTTCAGTTTTGAGAGGTTTATATAATACCAGGGTGGGTATATAAGTCCGTGACTTTCTGAATGAAACACAGTTGTTGTTTGAAAAAAAAAATAATATATTTTTCAACATAATCTCTTTTTAGCTGAATACACTTAGTCCAACGTTTCTCCCATCCAAAAAATAGGATTTTTCGAGGTCCATAAAATATGCATTTATTTGATCAATAATTTCATCGTTGGAGCTAAATCTCTTTCCACCGAGCCATTTCTTTAGGTTTGGAAATAGGAAATATTCTCTGGGGGCTAAATCCGGAGAATAAGGCGAATGAGGGCAATTCGTAGTCTACTTCATGGATTCTTGTCAAACTAAGCTGTCACACAATTCCGTTGGTGGTCGATTGGGAGCAAAAGCGGCAGCCATCTTGCGGAAAGCTTTCTCATACCCAAGTGATCGTTCAAAATTCAAACCACTGAGCCATGTGAGATGCCTATGTCTTCCACAATCTATCGCACATTCAATCTCTGAATGTAAATTTTTTTAATTGTTTTGGGTGTTGAGACCTCAACTGGACGTCCAGAACGTTCGGCATCTTCCGTGCTTGTAAGGCCGCAACGAAAGTTCTTAAACCACTTTTTAACCATTAAAATCTATGGTACAGATAGCCTGTTCCTCTATTTCGAAAGAACACGTTCGTTCGCTTTCTAGTCGAAAGAAAACTGATTTGGGTTTCACTAACTCTATTTCTATGCGAACGATGACTCGAACGACAAGTCGATTGAAAACGTAACTGTTTTCATACAAAATCTGGTTTCTCTATTTCGAACAGCTCGAACGCAAATGTCAAAATCAGTCACTTGCTATTTTTTTGTCGAGTAAATATATATTTGATATTTTTAATAGCAAAATTAATTAAAAAAAGCAATGGATAACAAAAGGTAAGTACAAAATAATATAATTATTTATAGTTTATTAAGAATTTTAAATTTTAGTTAAAAAAATCAACAATGGACCAGCCGAAGACGCATGTATTTTATATGGAAGAAAGGGCTGATTTTGCCAGAGGGACTCTGGTGTTCGGAGCAAACAAATTTTCTGCAGAGGATGAAAATTTTACAAGAAAACTAAACTCTGATTCACCCCCTATTACGCTGTTGCTGAGTGGTAAAAGATAAGTGTGTATTGTTTGTGACTTACGTTTGCCCCAAGCAGCTCATATTTACATTTTTTTATTTTACATCTTTTATTTTACAAGAGCAGTGACCGCACCGAACAGACAACAGCAACAGGCAACAGAAAAGCTTTCCGATTACCAATCTTACAACCAATCGATAACAAACATTTTTAAAAATAAACACATTCTCAAATAAAAATTGATTTGTTTATTGTTATTTTTTTTTTTTTCATATGTATATGACATACAGCTGATCACTGTAAAACAGGGTTGTTTTTGTCTTTAAGCAGTTTAGTAGTATTTTTGCTACTTTCAAACCAAATTGTAACAAATACTCAAAATATATGATCTGGCATCTCTGTGATTTGTAAATGCATAAGAAACAAAAATTGACACACGTAAGTCAAGTCGATCGAAGGCTTTCGAAATAGAGAAACCCAAATTGATTCGAATTCGAGTGACTTGCTTTCGTTCGACTAGTTTTTCGTTCGAGATCGAGGATCATGCTAAGAGTCCCCATAGTATATTGTCAAGCTTTTCCTTGGTTTGATTGTCGGTTTTTTTTCGCAAAAAATAATGTTATATGAGCATTCGAAATTCAGTTTTTTCCATTTTTAAAAAATTCCACGGGTTTTATGTTTTAAACAGCTGTTAAACGCAAAGTAAGTGACGGAACTTGCTCAAAATTTGACAGTATTAACAGGTTGTACTTGATAGGAGCAGTGTTGGATTTCATATAACTACGAGGGAAGTTCGAAAAGTAACGGACTTATTGATCCGCCCTCGTATTTTTTATGAGTGAACAAAGAGAGATTTTAAATTGATTTTTTTTTTTCTCTTAAAGACGATCAATAGCTATTTTCAGCAATTTATAAAAATGTCTTAAATATTTATGTTGGAACAATTCCTTTAACAATTAAACAAAAAAAATGTGTTTATACACTTTTTTTGTAATAAAAACGTTTTATACTAATATAAAATTTTTTAAATAAATGATAAAAAGTTTGCGCAAGTTTCCACGATAATTTTTGGCGATTTTTTTGAAAATTTTATCTTTTTTAATTTTAGGTCATCAGGCACTTTTTCTCAAATGTTTCGGTCAATCATAAACTTTTGTTTATTTTTATTATTCAATTTAAATTTTATTTGCATTACTTAAAACACTAATCTTTTGTTTATATTTTTCAGGTACACTTCAACAAAAAAGAATACATTTAAACATAAAAATAGGATATGAGGTTTACTTTACAAAATTTGTTTCAAATTGCAAAATGTCAAATGCAGCAGGTATGATGTATACCTGTATCCAATCCCTGTAATTTCTGCAATTCGACATCGAAAAGTGTGACACAAAATATTTATACATAAAAAGTGTTCCTGTAATTCGATGCAAAAAGTTATAAAAACTTGTTCATTTGAACGATTCATTTAATTTAACTATTTAAACTAGTTCACAATTTAATCGTTAATTTTTTTTCTTAAAGGTAAGTATATTTTAGTGGCACCTGGCCGATTTCCCCCGTCGCCTCTCCCAAGTATTACCTTTTGACAAAAACAGTCCGCGGAAAAACGCATGCCGGTAGTTACTTCGGTGCAGAGCTCGAAAATGGACTTGGCTATATATTCATTTATGGTCGGATTGGAACAATAAGTACACCAATGGAAAGAATCAAAATATTTATCATTACTTTTTTCTTTTTTAAGACATTTCGGCCCGGCGAAGGAATTTTCATCTTAACTTAAAAAACTTATGTGTTTTTTAGGGGGAAATACCGTAATTGCCATATTCTAAAAAAATTTTGTTGTTTAATAGCCTGTTCCTCGATCTCGAATAAAAAACTAGTCGAACGAAAGCAAGTCACTCGAATTCGAATCAATTTGGGTTTCTCTATTTCGAAAGCCTTCGATCGACTTGACTTACGTGTGTCAATTTTTGTTTCTTACGCATTTACAAATCACAGAGATGTCAGATCATATATTTTAAGCAATTGTTACAATTTTCTTTAAAAGTAGCAAAAATACTACTAAACTGCTTAAAGACAAAAACAACCCTGTTTAACAGTGATCAGCTGTATATGACAGATGAAATAAAAAATAACAATAAACAAATCAATTTTTATTTGGAAAGTGTGTTTATTTGTGAAAATTTTTTTATCGATTGGTTGTGAGTGAAATTGTTGTTTGGAGAGCTTTTCTGTTGCCTGCTGTTCGGTGCGGTCACTGCTAAAGTCCTTGTAAAATAAAAGGTGTAAAACAAAAAATGTAAATATGAGCTTCTTGGGCAAACGTAAGCCACAAACAACACACACATACCTTTTACCACTCAGCAACAGCGTAATAGGGGGTGAAACGGAGTTTAGTTTTCTGGTCAAATTTTCCTCCTTTGCGGAAAATTTGTTTGCTCCGAACACCAGAGTCCTTCTGCCAAATCAGGCCTTTCTTCCATATAAAATACAAGCGTCTTTGGATGGTCCATTGTTGATTTTTTTAACTAAAATTTAAAATTCTTAATAAACTATAAATATTTGTATTATTTTGTACTTACTTTTTGTTATCCATTGCTTTTTTTACTTCATTTTGCTTTTAAAAATATCAAATATATATTTACTCGACAAAAAAATAGCAAGTGATTTTGACTGATTCTTGGGGTACTCCATAGCAAGATGTAGTTAATGTATTTTGTATTTTCACGCGATATGTTCGGAGCTCCAAATTATTTTTGAACCAATTCAAACAGTCACCTCGAATTCCGTTTCTATATAAAATGTTCAAAAGATTGTTTTGAAATAAGGTATCGAAGGCCTTACTGAAATCAATAAACAGCACTAAACATTGATTTTTTTATTTAGGCAACTATTTATATAATTTGTAAAATTTCCCAATAGCTTATTTTGGAAACCATATTGGTAAGGGTTTATGATTTTATACTTTTAAAGAAAGCTCGCAAGTCTTCTTACAATGATTTCTTCTAAGACTTTTTTGATGGCAGATAATATCGCTATGGGTCTGTAGTTATTGTAGTCATTTTTTGTGCAATTTTTGTATGTTGGTCGTAGGATCGATGTTTTTAATAAATTCGGAATTATAGCGCTTTTTATGCTTGAGTTTACAATGGCTGTTATTACTGGCATAATAAAGCTAGCATTGATTTTAAGATCTTTTGGCCGAATTCCATCTATACCGGCACCTTTTTAGTATTTAAATTATTTAATATCATATATACTTCTCTTTCATCTGTTGGTGATATGTACATGGAGTTTTGTATTATGGTAGTAGGATTGTTTAGGGTTTTAATATCACGGTTATAGATAATATTTTGAACATTATTTTTATGATATACTACTTTATCCCGATCGTTAAAAAGTTTGTCGCGCCGAATGCGATGAAGTTTTAAATATTAAGTTCTATCTTATTTCGTTTGGATTTCTCTAATCGCCTATAATTTCGAATCAGCAGCGCATATATATAGGCGCAGAACGCGCTCTCAAAGTTGCGCAAGGTATTTATTCATCATCTAAAACAACTCGTACTCTAAACTTAAAATTTATTTAATCACTCAGAAAAATATATGAACTAAAACTAAGTTCACACCTTAATAAAATAAAAGCTATGCATTTTTCCTAAAAATTAATAAAAATGTTTCAAAATAATGCAAATTTATTTGATTTTAGTTTACGAAAAACTTTCATCAACTTAAAAATAGGGACCCATTTTTCCTTAATTTTTCTTCCTTTATTTATAATAAATATTTATTTCTTGTGAGTAAAAAATCTTAAATGTTAAGAATTTATAAACTATATAAAATATAAATATGAAACTTCTTTAGATTTAGTTCAAACATTTGAACTTATTGAAACCAAGTATGTAACTTCTTAAATCTAAGAAAATGTTTTCTTTTTAGCATTCTAAAAAGGTTTAGAATATCTTTAACCTATAAAATTCTCATTTGGTTTATAGTTTATATTGCATTACTAATTTAGTTTATACTTTTAACATTTAAGTAATAAATTTCAAATTGAAATTTGTATGTATTAACGAAAATAATATTTTAATTATTTTCGTTAATATTTATATGCAAAAAAAAAAAAATGAAATTGATTACTTAGATTTCATGGTACAAGCTTAAATACTTATATATCTAAAAGTTAGAAATTAATAAGAATTACAAATTAATAAATATTAATAAGCGAAATTTGTGTGTGAGTATTTTGAATGTACATAACATGAAAATAATTTATAAACTAAAAATAAAGTTTATTCAGCATTACAACGAGTTCAAGACTACTAAAATTTAAGAAAAATTTACTCGTTTACAAATAATTTTTACTGAATTTAAGAACAAATTTATACTAAATTTAAGTTAACAATATACTAAAATTTAAGAAAAAATTTACTTACTTTAAAAAAAAATACCTCATTTAAGTAAATTGTTTGTACTAGTTTTTAAGAAAAGGGTATACTTAACTTAAGTTAAAATTTATTTGGAGCCAAATCATTCCCAAAATTTCTTAAAATTTAGTTAAATTACTTAATATTTGGTAAATATTTTTCTGATTGAACCCAAAAAGTTAATTGTTTATCATTGTTATATTTCCGTCAAAAAGTTAATTATTTATCATTGTTATATTCCCGTCAAAACAACATTTATTCAATCATATCAAATATATACAATATATACGAGGGCGGATCAATAAGGCCGTGACTTTTCGAACTTCTCTCGTAGTTATATGAAATGCAACACTGCTCCCATCAAGTACCACCTGTTAATAGACTACTGTCAAATTTTGAGCAAGTTTCGTCATTTACTTTGCGTTAACCAGCTGTTCAAAACATACAACCTAGTGGCTTTTTTTAAAACATTATTTTTTGCGAAAAAAAATCGTCAATCAAATCAAGGAAAAGCTTGATTAATACTATGGGGAATTTGCACCATCGATTTCAATGGTAAAAAAGGGGTTTACTGACTTTCGTTGTGGCCCTACAAACACGGAAGATACCGAACGGTCTAGACGCCTAGTTGAGGTCTCAACACCCAAAACATTTGACAAAATTCACATTCAGAGATTGAATGTGCGATAGATTGTGGAAGACATAGGCATCTCACATGGCTCAGTGGTTTCAATTTTGAACGATCATGAGAAAGCTTTCCGCAAGATGGCTGCCGCATTTGCTCACAATCGACCACCAACTGAATCGTGTGACAGCTTAGTTTCCATGGCAAAAATCCATGAAGTAGACTACGAATTTCCACCTCATTCGCCTTATTCTCTTGATTTAGCCCCCAGTGACTATTTCATATTTCCAAACCTAAAGAAATGGCGTGGTAGAAAGAGATTTAGCTCCAACGATGAAATTATTGATCAAACAAATGTATATTTTACGGAAATCGATAGAATATTAGTAAACTTAATATTTTCGGTTTCCGCAACACAACCCTCATTGCGTCATTGATTTAATAATTGTTTATTTTATATTGAGTGTTTGGAAACAAATTAAAAATCCCAATTAGACTAAAACCAACGAAAGTTAACAATTTATATTTATCCTTTATTATACCCTTCACCATAGGTGGAAGGGTATATATAAGTTTGTCATTCCGTTTGTAATTTCTACAATATTGATCTTAGACCCTATAAAGTATATATATTCTGGGTCCTTATGAAGAGCGAAGTTGATTTAACGATGTCCGTCTGTCCGTCTGTCCGTCTGTCCGTCTGTGTGTTGAAATGGGTTTTCCGAAGAACCCAGACATGATGAGGACTTGATTCTTTTTTATTTCTGTTACATGTGATCCATTTCTGTTTGCTATTAAAAATCAGACAGATCGGTTAATAAATGGCTGAGATATTAGCAAAAAACCAGGACTACCTCTAATTTTTCCAGTAAAATCCCTTTGTTTAATATGTATGTAGAATTTTGAGCATAACAACACATCCATGTGTTAAAATTCAATACACAAACAACACACATACAAAGATTTGTCATTTAAATAAAAACCAAACAAATCTCTAATTAACGAAGACTTTTATATATGTACCTCTATTGACGATGATTTTGTGTGAGCTTCAATAGCTCAGTTGTCTAGACGCTGTGTCACAAATACTTTTTTTTTCTCTAAGGCCGTGGGGTTCGAGTTTCAAATCTCGGTGAGGTCAATTCACTTTTTTTTGTACATTTTTTTTTATTATTTTCTTAAGACTTTTTTTTTTGCTTATTTTTGTGTTTTTTTAACATTTAATAATTAATTTATATAAAATTTTATATTAATAATTAAATAATCCATAAATAGGCTAAAAACATCAACATTTTTATAAAAACCCTCTGATACAAACAAAATACAAACGGTTTTATTTCTATTTTTTGCTCCGATTTAAAAGAATTTATAAAAACATTTTTAAACCATTTTATTTCTCACATATTAAGAAAATTTTATACATAATTTACCTTTGAGGGCAACTATTTTAGGTCATAACTTATAATAATTTATAAAAAAAATTATAAACAATTTTCCTTCAAATTTTTAAAATTAAGCTAAAGAAATTACAAATATTTCTAATAAAAAAGCGAAATAAAATCCTAAATGCAAATTTGCCAGCTAAATCAAACTATTTTGTAGAAATAAAACACATGCAGTTGTAGTGATTTCTTTTAACGATTTGTTGAAATTCTTTTCTTTCACCTCTTAACCTTTTATACACAAACAACAAACACTATTCTAGAGCTGTATTATGACCTATGGATACGTCTTATATAGCAAAAGATCGAAAATCTTTAGTATAACATATTTGCTGAAAAACTCGGAAATATCGGTTCAGATACAAAAAAGTTATGCCCAAAACATACATTTTTTTAAAATACATATTTTCTGGAACCATAAATCTTCCCGAGTCCAAGTTTTATCTCCAAACTAAATGGTTAATTTCCTCTTAAAGGCGTCCGTATATAAATCTGTCCATTTCATATATGTCCATATATAAACTTCAGTTTTTTCCCAACCATGGTGAAGGGTATATAAGATTCGGCATAGCCGAATTTAGCCGCTCTTACTTGTTTTTTACAGTTTTTGTTATGTACTTTAATTCCTAAAGTATCCAATAACCATATTTTATCACCTGCCAATATAAATGTAATGGTTTCAAAAAATTTTTTGATTACAATTAAACTTTAAAAAATAATATATTCTTCATTTAAATTACACATTTAATATCCATTATTTGAAAACGAAAAGATTTATATGTACATATTGTATAATTAGTATACTCGAGAGCTCATTTCTGGGACATTGTATATACACATAAATATTAATATTTTTATCTTGTGTTTATAATAGTTACATTTGTTAAATATTGTGAATTAATAAACCAAAAAAAAACATAATTTCGTAATCGCATTAGTTTTGTAATTTTCTTTAAAAATTCAAGTGCTTTAAATATTGGTTGTATTGTGCTTTATTTCAAGTGTTTTCTTACAGTCAAAATCAAGTTCTTACAAATATAAATAATTTGTTTCATATTTTTCGCTTATTGTCAATATTTTAAAATAAAACTAAAACATTTGTTTAAATTTACAATTTTCCTGTGAAGATTTTTATAAAATCTGAATTTCTTCCATGGATTTTAACATTATTGTTTTTGGAGTTTTTAAGTTTTTCAAAAGTGATTTAATTAAAAGATTCTTCCAAAAATTTTTTCTGGTAAGCCTCTTAAATTCTGAAAATTCTACAATTTCATCTGTCGTATTTTTTACTAATACTATTTTTTCTAAAAATCTTTAAATTTAAATGTTTTTATTAAAATATAAAAAGATTTTAAATTTGTCTGTCAGCCAGTAATGCCTCAACGGGTCCGTGAAGTTAGTGGGAACCACTGATATAAAAAGTATCAAATGTATAAAGCTAGTAATATGTGCCGTCGCGTTGCAGACCGTCTAGCAACATTTCGAACCTGGGAATTACACTAGCGCAAGGACATTTTGTCAAATTAACTTAAGAAAACCAAAATGTAAAAAATTAACTAAAACTCTTTAGCGTTACCAAAATAATACTACACATTAGTTTGACGATATCATGGCGAGTCTTTTTTATTCCACTTTTAATCGATATTTAATGTAAGTATGTATATGAAAAAATACGAATGCCCTTAACAAACATTTGACTTTGGAGACATTTTCAATGTGTACAACAAAGCTACATACTTGACCTTAACTGATGGCCGGTAAGATACAAGATTCCTTTCTGGCTGTTATTTATCCACTTATTTTTGGTATCGGAGGTGCTTTGTTCATCTAATATAGTAATTTTGATATTTTGCACAATGACTACTACCTGTCTGTAAGTAGTGCATTTCTCTAACTTTCTTAACGATTTTATAGATTTCGTTAACTAATGATAATTGTCGGTTGAGTTATTGAAAAAACTATTTTTTAATTTTTGACAAGAATTACCGATTAAAGTTGTTAATTTGAATTTTATTTGCTTTCAAATTTATATAGAAAACTGACTGTTTTAAACTACAATTATCGGTAGAAAATAGTTAGAGAATAACGTTTAAGAAGTTTTGTTATTAAATGAATTTTGAAAATGTAACTACAGAATTTTTTCTTTCGATGTAGGTGATCAAAATCTTAAAATGAAAATTTTTTGTATTTTCTTACTTCACCTGAATATTAATTTTAACATCAAAATTCTGTTAATACAACTGGCTTTTGCATTTGAATATGTATATACTAACAGAATTTATTTGTTGCAGCAT